>CM056384.1:50321222-50408722 GCA_029718625.1 Synaphobranchus kaupii | reverse complement strand
GTGTTAATTCAAACCCAAGTGGCCATGCCAGGTGAGTTAACAGCTTTTTTTGGTCCATTAAGTGCTGAGTAACAACCAAAAACCAGCAGACCCTGCAGATCTCCAGGACCAAGGTTGTAGACCCCTGGTTTAGAGCATGTTTTATGGGACGGTCAGATCAATATGTAGGGTGGACTGTTCAAAACTGCTTTCCAGCAGGCCTTCATTATACTGGCTAGTATTTCCTACTTGTCTAGATAATGTTTGAAAGACCATGTTCATTTGAGATGGCAAGATGGCAAAAAGTCAGGGCTCAAGTTACATGAACAATGGAAGCGTGGAGCAGCATTGGTTTTGAGCGGTGCTTGTTTAGTTAATGGGAGAAACATGGCTAAAATGCTTGTGACTTGGCTTCATTTCGAGATTAATAATTTGGTTGGCAGACTGATTTTCCTGAGTGCGTATTTAGAGATGCGTTGAGAGTGTAGGCTTCTTTTGATGCTGAAAACCTTTTTTGTTGAGATGAATAATTCTCAAAGGAAAGTGACAGCTAGTTCCAGCCAACTCACTGACTCATTTAAAAAGAAAGAGACATGGGGAACAATGATTTGAATGAAATGGGTCCGCTGCGGTGGGGATCCGAGTTCTTGCCGGGCCGCCGAGAGTCGGTGTGAGCTCTTGCCTTATGTTAAATGGGAGCATTGTTCACAGTGATTTTGGGGAGGTGCAGCAGGCCAACCTGAGCGCCAACGGCCTCATCAAATCCTCAGCCTTTTCCCTGCCCTGCGCCACTGTTGTGAAACCTTTTTTTGATTATTTATTTATTTTAATTAGTTTTTGATTTCCCCCCCTGTTTTCTCCCAATTTGGTAGCCTGTTGTACCCTAGTGCGATTCAATTCCCTGTGTACTGCTGAGAATTTGTCGCTACGCAACCCCGTTAGCCGGTGGTAAGAAGGACGTCGCCACGTCTTCTCCAAGGCTTGACTCCTTGTGCTCTTGACTGTGATTCCAGCGCTGCACGGAGCCGCTATGTGCGCAGCGATTCTCCCCGCCGAGTACCGCCCCCCCACCCCGGGAGCGGCCGCCCAATTTGCCGCTTCCTCGATGCACCGGCCATGCTCGGATCTTGGTGTGCAACGGCATTGACTCAAAAGTCAACGCATTTACTGCTGCACCACCGCGGCTCATCACTGCATTCAAACCTACCTGGACTGAGACACAAGCCGCTTTGAAGAGGATTTCCTTTCTTCTGATTGGCTGCTTCCAGGACTATCTGTCAGTCTTTTTTAATCACACCTGGCTTCCCTCGGTACTCCTGTGGACAGATGGTCATTTGTGCTGTGGGCTCTTCCCAATCTCACACAACCGGATTTGGTTTATAAGTCAGGAGCCTGGAGAATCTGTTTTTTTTCCTATTAGCTGTGCCACGCACGTCACTACGGACGCTCAAAGGGTTTTTCAATCACTGTGATTCTCTGTTAAACTTGTAGTGGCGCGCTGCTATTTCGCTCGGTGTGAGTTTGAAATACTCCTTAAAGTCTCTGCAGTCAGCCCCAGCTTGCAGCCCATTACTCAAGCAATATTTGCAGTCATAGTCTCTGTGTGTTTTGACGTTGCAGGGCCCGGTTTCACTGTTTTGCACGCTATTGCTGTTGCCACCTTGTTCAGAATCCATTTCTTTATCCTCTTTCACCGGTGTATTTTTCTGTCGTTCTCTCTCTCTCTCTCTCTTTCTGGTGCTATTCTGCTGAGTGGCAGAGCCCAAAATTGTTCCAGAGACCAAAACAAACAGATTCAGAATATATTTTTTCTTCCCCCGGAAACAAAAGTAGTTTTTTCTGAGTGCGGGCAGGATGTTTAGATAACAATACTGGAGCAGCATCTGACCCTATGAGATTAGAGGGTGTTTCACTGGCCTTTTTTGGGGTGAGATGAATGTCCCTTTAGTACCTCGAAGCCGGGGTGTTTGAGTGGAGCTGTGCAGTTCGATTACAGTTATAGACTGCTGTTTTGACAGAAGAAGCACTGTAAGAATTAGAGCATGTTTCGGGTCGGGGGAGGGGGTTAGTATTGTGAGATTAATGTTCCCCTTTTACCGGCACACAGGCCCGAGCTGTTTGAGTGGAAAAGCGTGGAGAAGCAGGCGGATATTGAGAGGCTCGACCATGCCTTCAACATCGCCAAACGGCAGCTGGGCATCGAGCAACTGCTGGACCCCGAGGGTGAGTGTGTGAAGGGGGGTGGGGGGGGGGGTTCTGTGTGCCTACTCCATTTCTAATTAATGCCTTAATTGTGACAGTGACAGTGGCACTTGTGTAGGTAGAGATTTAGCGCTGTCTCACCAAGGGCTAATTATTCCGCTGGCCCCGGTCTCGGCATCGCCGCCACTTCCCGCGCACGGCCCGCGGGCTTCCAGCCTGGCTGTGGCTGTGAAGCGCCGCTGAGAGAATGAGTCTGACTGCCAAAGGAGCACGTGCCAGTTAAAAGTGGAGAGGGGAAAAAATAAATAGTGTTGCCAATGGCCGGAGCTTATAAAGTAATTCATATTTCTTTCACATTCAAAAAGTCTAACTTGGAGAAAGGGGGGTACCGGGTGACTTGTTCTGCTAATGCAGTTTGAGGTGCAGTAACGTGCTCCGTGGTCTGGTATCGAAATCCTTGAAAAAGAATAAAAACACGCACATCCAAAATGTCAACAGGTGCTAAACGGAAAACAAATAATAATGGATAAAGTGAAGTCTGCACACTGGATACTGCTCCAAAAAAAAGTGTTTATTCACAACACTAAACGTGACGTTTTGAGCTACATGTTCTTCATCGGACCGACCTCATCAGCTTCATGCTCTTCTGATGAAGAGCATGTAGCTTGAAATGTCACGTTTTGTGTTGTTAATAAACACTTTTTTTTTGGAGCAGTATACAGTGTGTGGACTTCACTTTATCCACTGGTATTGAATCCTTGCCATTTGCCTTTATGGCTGGTGGCACTGCAGGATGGCTCATAACTGGTTGTTGTGTGGCCCAGTGAGAGAGGGTTGGGTGGTATTAAACCGTTTCACGGGTGTTTGGTGCACGGTTGGATTTGCTTGGTATAAGTGTGGAGTCCGCATGGGTTTACTGTGCTTATATGTGAGGTGAGGTTAGATTTGTTGTGCTTATATGTGGAGTGTGGTTGAGTGTGTTGTTTTTATACAGTGCCCTCCACTATTACTGGCACCCCTGGTAAAGATGAATAAAAAGGGTTATAAAAAATTCACGTTTGGTGAATTAGCTTAATCTCACACTGAAAAAATGAGAAAAATCCAACCTTTAATTGAAGTGAATTTATTATGTGAAAAAAAAATCCCTCATCAAGAAATAATTATTTTTAACAAAACCACGTGTGCCACAATTGTTGGCACCCCTGCATTTATATATAGAATAAAGTAATCATTTTTAATATGTGGTCGCATATCCTTTGCATGCCATGAATTCCTGATGTCTGTGACCCAACAACATCAAAAGACTCTTGATATCTTATTTTATGGTACTCTTACAAGCGATACTATAACGTCTCTGCATTTGGATGGATCTCTATGGGAATTGGCAGCGTGGGACTAGATTTAGCTGTAAATTATGCTGGAACAGTATGGAATACATGATTGGTAAAATGGTTCTAAGCCATTAAGGGTCTCACGTATCAAACGAGCCTCAAACCATGACTCTGCTGCCAGATATGCAGTAGATATGGACGGATAACTTTAAGGGTTGTTTCTCTTGACAAATTTTCCTATTGAACTCTAAAAAATAATGGAAAAATAAGCCAGGAGAAGAAACCCTTCAAGTTATCCATCCATATCTACTGTATTTCTGGCAGCAGAGTGATGGTTTAAGGCTTGTTTGATACGTCAGACCCTTGATGACTTAGAGCCATTTAGCCAAACGTGTGTTCCATACTGTTCCAGTGGAATTTACAGCTAAATCTAGTCCCACCCCCCCAATTCCCATTGAGATCCATTCAAATGCAGAGACGTTATAGTATCGCTTGTAAGAGTACCAGAAAATAAGATATCAAGAGTCTTTTGATGTTGTTGGGTCACAGACATCAGAAAGTCATGAAATGCAAAGGATATGCGACCAAATATTTAAAATTATTACTTTATTCTATATATAAATGCAGGGGTGCCAATAATTGTGGCACACATGGTTTTGTTAAAAATAATGATTTCTTGATGAGGAATTTTTTTTTCTCATAATAAATTTACTTCAATTGAAGGTTGGATTTTTCTCATTTTTTCAGTGTGAGAATAAGCTAATTCACCAAACGGTGAATTTTTTATAACCCTTTTTACTCATCTTTACCAGGGGTGCCAATAATAGTGGAGGGCACTGTATGTGGAGTGTGGTTGAGTGTGTGGTCCTTATATGTAGAGTGTGGTTATATGTATTGGGCTTATATGTGGAGTGTGGTTGAATGTGTTGTGCTTATGTGTGGAATGTGTTTATGTGGTTTGCTGTGGTTACTGTATGTGTGAAGTGCAGCCATTGTACCGTGGCAAGAGTGTTTTACTCCCATGGCTTGTGTCTACTCTATACAGCTTGATTTCCATCCCTGCACTGAGTGCAGTGGCAGCTCCTGCGGCATGCCATTCACCTGCTTCTTCCCTCATTAATAAAAGCGACGTTGCCGTGCCAACGGGCCATCCATCCGGACCCTCGTTATGTGACCCGGCCCGGCCGTGATGTGAAATATCTCCGTGTCGCGGCCAGGGTTAAGGGCCAAGCCTTCGTCCGCTCCATAGCCCCGCCGGCACATTCTCTCAAATTTATGACTGCCTCCTCCCCTCCGCTGTCCAGACACTAAAACCAACAGTGTCAAGGGTTTGCGTGGACAGTCAGCGCTGTGTCTTAACCCCTTTAACCAGAACCAGCGCTGTGTCACAGTCAGCGCTGCGTCTTAACCCCTTTAACCAGAACCGGGCCGTATTTGGGCCGGAAGTAGTTTTGTTTATTAGCATTCATTGGCATTCATTAACGGTGGAATTTTCAATCAATCTGGTTACACAATATACTGTTTTTTAAGTGTTAAAACTCGCAATTCTACCCCTATAAACTATTTTACGATCCCAATGTTATAGCGACAATGGTTTCTTTATTTTGTAACATGATATAAAACAGGCTCGATCAAAACGACGACTCCATACGTTATACGCATTCTGACGATACGAATCACGGTATCTGATTCTGATTCTGTATCCTTATCCTGGTAAAAAAAATACAAACAAATAAATAAATCTTTTAGGCAAGAAAAGTAATTCCACTGTGTTTGAGCTTCTGTGACTTTGTTTCAGTACTACTTTTTAGAGTAATTCTGGCTCTTGAAAAACAAAGTCTTGAGTGTTAAATTACAGAATTATGCAGACCAGGATTATGCCTGTAGTCAAAGAGGTTCAAGAACAGTAACCATTTTATTTTCGGGGCTTGCGGGCTTGTGTTCAAAAAGGTGGTGCTTGAGAAGGGATTAACGTCCATTTTCATTTAAGGAATGTTGAATTACAAGAAAGGAAAAGGCTGAATCTATGTACCTGTCTGTGTGTCTCGAAAAGCATGAACCTAATCATGCCTTGCTATTCTATCCCTAAGACACTGAAGTCAGGTACTGCAGATATTAAGGCATGGTGCAGTCATTAAGATGGTGGCTGAGGTTTCAGTTACTGAGATTTAACATAGATTGTGAGACGTGGCTCAATGATATAGCACAGTCTCAGTGATGCAGCACAGTTACTGAGATGCACAATCTCAGTGATACCGCACAGTCACTGAGATGTACAGTCTCAGTGATACAGCACAGTTACTGACATACAGTCTCAGTGATACAGCACAGTCACTGACACACACAGTCTCAGTGATACAGCACAGTTACTGAGATGCACAGTCTCAGTGATACAGCACAGTTACTGACACACACTGTCTCAGTGATACAGCACAGTTACTGAGATGCACAGTCTCAGTGATACGGCACAGTCACTGACACACACAGTCTCAGTGATACGGCACAGTCACTGACACACACAGTCTCAATGATGCAGCACTGTTACTGAGATGCACAGTCAGTGTAGAAACAGTCACTGATCTAGAGCAGTAATTATAATATTTGTAGATTATGTAGCAGGGGTGTGCAGTATCACTATCTCTGTTGTCTGTATGTCTATTTGGAGAAAACCCCAATGTGGGCATTTTGTAAACTGGAAGTCGTGTAAACAACAGAAAATGGCAGTTTTCTAACCTAAATGTATATTGGTCTAGAGGACTAGTATTTTCTGCTGTTTACACAGCTTCCAGTGTAAACTACACCCACTTCCTGGTTTCTGTCAGAATACTGGTACAGATAGAGATAGTTTTGTTGGATGAACAGATACAGATCATGAACACCCTTGTTATGCAGATATGGGAGGCTGAGTTATGTAATTAGGGTACATGATTTTGACATTCTTGGGCCCATATCAATAACCTACAATTGTCTCGGTATGTATATCCTTCCCTGTATCATATTATAGCACAACTGCAAACTGCAACCAAGTTTCCACAGTAATGGAGGAAGTATATGAACACAGATGTCAACTTATGAAGGAATAATATAACCAATATTTTTTGTATAAATATATTTAAATTTTCCTTACTTTAGTATTAAGAAGAAAGCATGAAAGAGGGCTACCGTAATCCCAGGTTACCGGCTGGTACTGATACTGTATGTTTATTTTAGCTATTCTCAGCCAGTATGACCCAGATATTATCATGCATCCCTATATGTAGTGGTATGTTCAAAAGAAGTTCTTTGTTTGTTTTTTTTAAAAAGCAATGTGTGACTACCCTGGAAGCCAGTATTGGAAAACCAGGTGAAATAAATGTGCAATCCAGACTCCAGTGCATGCTGCCAAGTACCATCCAGGAGTGCAAATTATCTTTTTAATGGGTTTGACTTTTTCCAACACATCTTTGAATAGTATTTATTTATTAAATTATTTATTTATTTTTAATTTGCCGCCCAACCCGGGGCTGTATGTATCCAATTCCCTCCCCAATCTGGAGCACGCAGCCGTGTACCTGCCATTTCGGGTGAGCTGGGACACCCACGGCTCTCCTCTGAAACACGTAGCGTCCTACAACTGCTTCTTTTCGGCTCGCAGACCACAGCTAAGCTCGGTGTGGTGTCGGAGGAGGGACTTTTCATATGCGGCAGTCTTGCGAGCGCCCTTATCCGCCAGTGGGAGTCGCCCAAGAGCGATGGAACGCAGACCCCTGGGCGAAGCAGTCGCCAGTTGTGCGTCGCCCTGTGGAGCTACTGACCACAGTCGGCACTGGCATGATCCGAGCGCGTGAAGTTCATCCAACGCGCCACGGCGAAGTGCCTTTACCGAATGAGCCAACTAGCAGCCCTGAATAGTAAGTCTTGCACCCAAAGTGGGGCTGAGAAAATCCAATTCCCACCCTAACTTGGAATATCCAATTCATATCTGTTGTCGCTTCGCTTGAATGCGTGTTCCCTCACTGCCAATTTGGCAGAGTGAAAACATCCGCGGCTCTCCTCCAAAACACGTGTCGTCACCAGCCTACTGCTTTTCACGCTGCAGCCCACAGCCAAGCTGGAGTTCAGTCGCAGGAAAGCCATCTCATACGGAGCTTTGCCATACAGCCCCAGGGGCGCCCACCAGACCTGCGGGGGGCGCCAGAGAGTCATGAAACACGGATCCCTATACAACTGAAGACACACCCCCCAAATCCGCGTCGCCCTATGGGACTACGGGCCACATTCAGCACTGGCACGGTCCGAATTCGACCCGAGGCCGTGGGGCTCATCCATGCACCACAGCACGGTGCCTTAACCGAACGAGCCACACAGCAGCCCGTAACCCTGTTTTATTTATTTATTTTTAAATATAAAATCAGCTCTGAATATACAGCAGGGTACAGCAAAGTAAAAATTCTTCCTTTTTGCAGTTGGTACTTTAGCACCCGTATGTACGATTAATACATTTCTAACACATCAGTACATCATAAGTATGGATCTTTAATTTTGCCAACGTGGCCCTTTTTTTAAACCACCTATTAAATTTAATATCATACCACGTTCATATTTTTCCTGTTTGGGTGATTGTGTCTGCAGTTTCTGATCACCGCTGGTAGCTCTCTCACCAGCTCATTAGCTTCCATAGTCTCACCCCTGGCAGACTTTTAATCAGACCCCCAGAATCTCAAATGTTTCCGATGTTTTTAATATTAGGCGTGTATACCCTTGATAAAAGCATTTCTAAAACTCCTCAAGCTCTTTCTTATCATTACCATCGTATTGAGAACACAGATCACATCCAGTAATGAGCTGTAATGAGGTGGCAACACATTTCCCGTATGAATGGGCAGCGTTGCATTATTTTCCCAGTCTTCCAAACTGTGGCGAGAAGACACAACTGTCAATGCGTGACATTTTAGGCGCAAAAACAAAATCTTAAAGATTTCCAGCAAGTTAAATTTGAGTCTTGTCTTTACCTTCGCCTGGAAGTCCAGGGCTGACACAACCTCCATAACTAGTGGTTTCATTTTCCACACATCGCTATGTAGGTTATTGTAATGTGTCTGCATTTTTTGTGCAGTATGCACTGTTGCCCGTGTTATAGGCTCTGTGCCATCTCAGCAGGGCTTATTGTATTCTATTATGATGCTGTTTCAGTCAAGCCACCCTAGCACTTTTCTTAATGACGTATTAACTGACATTTGTAAATGATATATAGGCCAACCACCAAGTCAGTTTTAGTGGTGCATAATGCACGTATGAATATATTAAACACTTGTAGCTGCACCGTGGGTTTTCTGAATGTAGAAACAAACCCTGGTCTCTTTCTACATTTTATACTTAAAGCCAATAGCAGATGAGTTCCCATTACCACCCCCAAAAATCCCCCCCAAGTCAGGTTCTGCTCCTCTATGGGGGGGGGGGGGGCGGGGGTGGAATTACCTTTTACAAAGCGCTATACAAATAAAAATTGAGTTAAACTGAATTTAATTGAACAAACTAATATGTATTAATTTTTGGACAAAAAAAATGAATTTAAATGTGTGTATTCAACGGAGGAAGGCAAAACAGATGAAGACCTATTGCAGTGTCACCATAAGATGTGAGGTCATTGAAGTGAAACAGGTTTCTTCAGGTGCATCGAATGAGCAGATGCAACAGGATTCCCCCTTTCTTCCTATGTCGGCGAGCAGCCGAGCAGAACATGTTCTCTGTGTACCGTAGCGCTGGAGGTGTGGGTTTAGCGCAAAAGGCCCAGTGATGAAGATGAAGCCAAAGGCTTCCTTTCTTCTCATGAGGCCTTCTTAAGGAAGCTCCCAGCCTGGCTGTATATTTAAGGTTTCACAAAGGCACTTGACAGGTAATCTTTAGGAGAGCCACAGAGGAGAGGGACAGGTCTAATTTAACACCTGTCGTATGCTGGTGGCCATGGTGGGAATTGGCGGGGAACGCCATCAATGGAGACGTCAATGTTGCAAGAGCGCATTGGAGGTTCTTTAGCGGCTGCTTCAGCAGCAGTGCACTGTATGTGGGGACATGGGGATAGAGGTAGTGTGTGTGTGTCTGTGTGGGCGTGTGCGTGTGTGTGTGTGTGCGTGTGTGTGATTGAGAGAGAGAGAAATGTACAGCAAGAGAGCGAGACACAGCAGCGTTGATTGCATCTCATCAGGACTAATGATGAATAAAATGCTTCCTGTCTCTCAGGAATGGATCTAGATGAGCCTGAATGGGAGAGTAAGTAGAGGCAAAAATAGCACAGTGTGTAATATGACTGTTTCTTCTCCGTCTGTCTGTCTTGCTGCCTGTCTGTCTTTGTCTCTCTCCCTCTGTGTGTCCCATCTGTCTGTCTGTCTGTCTGTCTCTCATCAGATGTGGCCACGTCGAACCCTGATAAGAAGTCTATCCTCATGTACGTCACCTCGCTGTTCCAAGTGCTGCCTCAGGGTGTCACCATGGAGGCCATCCAGGAGGTGGAGACGCTTCCTGCCGCTCGAGCGGCGCAGCAGGCGGAGCCTCCCGCCGTGACGGAAGCCGCGCGGGAGGCGGAGATCGTCCGCGTGACCGGAGCCTCACTGGAGGAACACATCCAAATCCAGACCCAACAGCGCTTCTCTCAGCAGGTCTGTCCCGGAACACGCCGCCATGGCCCTCACATAGGCCACGCCCTCTCCTGCCTCAGCCCTCGCACAGGCCACGCCCCTCCTGTCTCTCTCACATCGAGGTGCAGAACACGATCTGTTGAACACGAGTCTTGATTCTGTGCCCAAGATCACCGTCCTCCAGCCATCTCAGTAGTGTCTCACTATTGGCTCACTCCCAGCTCATTCTCGTCTCAGCTGTAGACTGACGACAGTTACAGTTTTGGTGGACTGTGGAATGATTCATTGTTGTGGTGGTCGACTGCATCCTTGATATTGTGACCAGAGTATCTGTAAACCCAATGTTTTTGGTGAGAAACGTGTTTGGTCTGTAGACTCCATAACAAAGGGAACTCCCAGTTTAATGTGTCCTTCTGTTTCTTTCTCCCCCTGATCTCACTCTTGTCTCACTCTTTTTTTTCTCAAAATCTCTCAGATTACAGTGAGCGTGGCTCAAGGAAGGGTCCGAAGCCCCTCCCCTTCTCTTAAACCTCGCTACAAAAGCTATACCTACACGCAAGCTGCCTACGTCAAATCACCTGATCAAAAGAGAAGGCGCTTTACTTCACAGGTGTGTCTCTTCGTTCTCTTAATCTCACCTGTTGTTCATTGTCACATGAACTTTTAATAATAATGACTTTAATATAGCACCTTTTAGTGCATCTATAAACCATACATAAAAGATTCGAATCATACCCCCCCCCCCCCCCCCCCCCACCCTCTCATAAAAAGCGCAAGTTGATCAAATAAAAATAAAATACAATCTAAAAGAGAATTTAAAAAAATAAATTCAACAAAATGCAATAAAAGGTTTTAAGACTTTTTAAAAGCGTTTTTTATGTTGTGAATTAAAACCTGCATCTGAGGGTTGTCATGGATATTCTGTGGAGATGAGTTCCAGAGTTTTGGTGCATGAAGCCTATGTGTGCCCTTTCTCTGGTGTTTAGAGTAGTTAGGCAGAAGGTGACCTTTGCTTTCTCTATCTCTGTGGTATGAGCATGTCTTAAAGGTGCCCCCCATACATTGCTTTAAAAACCAATAATAGCATTTATTTTCAAAGGTTTGCTAAAGCTGGATCCCAGTGTGGGAATTTGAGTACTGGGATAATGTGATCATAGTTTGTTTTTTTTGTTTTTTTTGTTTTTTTTGTCCTTGTCAATACCCTGGCTGCTGCGTTTTGTGTGAGCTGCAGTTGTGCACTGCAATGACATCACCGGTGAGGTCTAAAAGCAGGGAACCGCAATAGTCTGGTCTAGATTAAATAAAAACATTGCTGATTTTCTGCCACATCCGGTGTTTGACCTATGAACTTCATTGTCTGCCCGTGGTGCCTTTAGCTCTGAGGCTTCATGCAACACAGTGTCAATGTCACTGAAAGGCATGTTATTGCCTGCCTGTGAGGACATAAGTGGTCACTGGGGAAAACCAAGCATCTGTGCTCAGAATGTGTGATGAATGTTGAAAATACAGAATGCAGGTGGATATGTAAACACTTACGCTTGCCAGCTGGTTAGCGTATTTAAAAAGCAGACTGAAGTGTTTGTTCTTTTACCACTTTTCTCAGTTCTTGTTTTCTTACAAAACCAAATACATGTGGTGCACGTACACACACACACACACACACACACACACACAAGCAGGCATGTATGCACACACATGCACACACACACAGACAGGCAAGCATGTACGCACACACACACACACACACACACACACACACCACACACTCCGACACATGCACACGCATGCACACACATGGACAAAAAAACGCATGCACACTCACACGCATGCATGCATGCATACATACATATGCACACACACGTGCGCACACACACACACACACACGCATGCACACACTGACACGCACACTTGGCACCGTGCATAGACAGGATTCATTGTCTCCATGTTCTTGGCAAAACATTTGCACATTGATAAATGGTTACAGTTAACCCTGTACGTAATGTGCTATTAAAGGGTTCTCAGGTGCATGCATAAATGTTTATTGTGATGCTGATGGGAGTGGAGATCTCATTGTTTAGTGGGGAATAAAACACAAGGTGGGAAGATTCCCTGACACTTCGGCACTTTCACAGACTCAAACCAAGCTGAATGTGTTCGCTTTTGTATTTACATGTCATTAAAGTGATGACTGAAAATAACACGTCTCTAGCATTACCATTAAAAGCCTGGGCCGATGTTAGGGATTTTTATTTTTTATTTTTGTAAATTGGTGGACAATAATGGCTTTGGTGGCTAGACTGAAAATGCTATGCACACGCCCCAGTCACTTTAGAAGTGGTGTAATATACATGTAAATTCTCACTGCTACAGCAGGGCTCTGTGTTCTCCGTGAGTGGGTTTTATAGCCTGTAATTCAGTCCTCTGCTGCAAAGATGAAATTATCTCTTATGATTTCTGAACTTTCTCAACTATGTGTGAAGGAAAAAATACACACTTGCATTTATTTATGAGACAAAATACTGCTAAAACTGCCATTGATTATATCTTACTATGCAATACTTAACTATAATTCTATTGAAAATATTAAATATTAGACAATTCATAAAGAAAAAAATGGGTAGAGACCTCTCTCTATCTCTGGTTACACTGTTCATAGTCTCCTGTCTTTTCCCATTGTTTGGAAGTGAAGTGCGACTTTTTAAAAACATCCTTAAGATTTGAAATGATGCTTCTGCAATGTAAGAAGAAAATAATAGATTATTCTCGAGGAGAATAGGCTGGAAAAAAAACTCTAAATGTAGAGTTCATTGTATTTCTTCTGTCTTTGACTGACAGTATTGTCAACAACTTGCAGAATGTGATAAATTGTAACCAGCTGTATGCAGTGAGGCAAATGTTTTTGTTTTTTCTTTTTACCCTGAAAGAATATTTTGGGTCCATTAAACAACATAAAATATGAACTTCTTCACACTGATGGCCTCTGCAAATTTTACGTTTATCCATGCAAATGTATCCATGAAACCTACATTCGAGCATTAAACTGCAAAACGAAAAACAATGACGTATTTTGTACAAGAGCAAATGACAGACAGGAGCAGATTAAATTTTTTGTCCAAAATCCAGTTAAATGTGTCTTCCTTTCCTAATCCACATTTCGTGCAACTTTAGCTGGTGTAATTACCAGGTGTAATCCATTGGGCTACCGTGATAATATGCTGGTTTGCACCAAACTCATTATGATTAGTGGCTGTCTTCTTAATTAGACACCACTTAAGGAGACAGTTATCTCGTTATGTGTCCAGATAGAGCAGCTATAGGGGTACGTAGCGGATTTCATCAGAATTACAGACTACTAAATCTGGGGTCTGGATTTACTTAATCCTTTAAGTAAAGGAGGTAAATGTAGGTTATGGAAAAGCCTTGTGGTAATATGATGTAAATAGCTGAATAAATCTAATAAGTATTATATTGTTGATGCACTGTGGGGGGGTGCTTCTAGCAAGTTGGCAGCTAAGCTGATAAGTGCTTTTGCTTTTGAGATGAGTGAGCTGATGAATCTCGATAAAAAGCAAAGGCTCACTCCTGGGTTTATCGGGATGTGGATGGAACGTGGCTCGGAATTGTGACATTGATTTTTATATGGCATTAGGAAGTCTGGGAAGGTTGCACTGAGCACTATTTCAGAAGAAAGTCTAATGGACCTGCCTTTTTACACTCACACTTCAACAAGCTTCAGCTGCCAGCACTACACCATTGAAATTGCTGTTATGTTCTTGCATGCCAGTTACCAACAGCTTCACTTAAGGCACTGCACACTGCAGTCATGAGAATTACCAACAGCTGCATTTCAGCCTCTACACACTGCAGTCATGAGAATTGCCAACAGCTGCATTTCAGCCTCTGCACACTGCAGTCATGAGAATTACCAACAGCTGCATTTCAGCCTCTACACACTGCAGTCATGAGAATTACCAACAGCTGCATTTCAGCCTCTACACACTGCAGTCATGAGAATTACCAACAGCTTCACTTCAGCTTCTACACACTGCAGTCATGAGAATTACCAACAGCTGCATTTCAGCCTCTACACACTGCAGTCATGAGAATTACCAACAGCTTCACTTCAGCTTCTACGCACTACAATCCCGAAAATTTCCTCAGAATGCAAGTGAACAGCTGTTGCTGGTATAGGCGTACTGTAGACATCGCTTTTGCTGGTTTTTCATCCATTTTGACTAAACGGGTGTTGATGGATGTAGATGAAGCCAAGCTTCGCTCTAATGAAGTCTGCAGAGGCGCGCGGGTTTGTTTGTTGTTTTTAATGGCACATCTAAATATTCTGCTAATGCTTTTATAGCATGATGGTTGAGGCTGTCTGTGTTTACATGAGGATTAACAAAGCTTGGCAGAAGCTTGGATTGCTGATGTAGCTGGCGTCATTTCGCTGTAGATTTAGACTGCCATCCCGCACACACATCTAACAAAGCCAAGTGTACTAACAAGTGTTCCTGTTTGTTGCTCCAAGGCGGTAGTCAAGTCCGTTGGATAAATGCAGGAGTGAGTGCAGCGTGTGTGGAGAGACATTTTTAACACTTAATTTCGTGCAAAAAGAAAAGTGGGCTTGGATTTTTTTTTTTTTTTACTTGTGTGTGCGAGGAAAGTTATCCAATCTAACTAGTCAAAAGTCAGAATTAGCTTTGCTTGTCGAAACCAGTGACACAATTAAACAATGTTACTTGTAAAAAAAAAAATTTTAATAATATTGAAAAAATTTTTAAATACTGACACCCAGAATTAAAAAAATTCAGCTTGCAGTTTGCTTCTGCGGAATTACCATGCAGCTGTGTTTGTGTATTTAATAAATGTGGGGATGATGATGATGATGATGATGATGATGATGATGATGATGATGATGATGTGTTGTTTGTGTTTAGATGCCTGTGCTTTCGTGGGTGTCATATACTGTATGTGTGCGTTTATGACATCTTGTGACATACTGAGATATTATGACACCCACAAAAGCACAGGCATCTAAACACATACAACACACCATGATGATGATGATGATGATATATATGCATATGTTGTTTTTGACATATTGTGACATACTGAGATATTATGATAAAAATAAAAAAACCTGCCATTGTGGTCACCTCTTTTTTAAAATGTGTTTCTTTTTCTTCTCATCTAGTCTCCGGACAGCCAGGGGGAGGAGGACTCAGCCAGCAGCCCCCTCCTCAGAGGAGACCCCCAGCTGGAGGGGTATCAGAGCGCCCTGGAGGAGGTGCTGACCTGGCTCCTCTCTGCTGAGGATGGCCTGCAGGCCCAACCTCCCATCTCCAGCCATGTGGAGGAGGTCAAGGAGCAGTTTCACACCCATGAGGTGAGTGGAGCGGGGCGGGGGGGCAGCCAAAAGCTGGGAACAGCTTCAAATCAGTAAAGAGGGGCAGGCAGCAGCTTCAAGTCAGTAAAGAGGAACAAGGAACATCTTCAAATCAGTAAAGAGGGGCAGGGAACAGCTTCAAATCAGTAAAGAAGAGCAGGGAACAGCTTCAAATCAGTAAAGAGTAGCAGGGAACAGCTTCAAATCAGTAAAGAGGAGCAGGGAACAGCTTTAAATCAGTAAAGAGGGTCAGGGAACAGCTTAAAATCAGTAAAGAGGGGCAGAGAACAGCTTAAAATTAGTAAAGAAGAGCAGGGAACAGCTTAAAATCAGTAAAGAGGAGCAGGGAACAGCTTCAAATCAGTAAAGATAGACAGGGAATAGCTTTAAATCAGTAAAAAGGAGCAGGGAACAGTTTCAAATCAGTAAAGAGGAGCAGGGAACAGCTTTAAATCAGTAAAGAGGGGCAAGGAACAGCTTCAAATCAGTAAAGAGGGGCAGGAAACTGCTTCAAATCAGTAAAGAGGGGCAGGCACTTAAGGGTACAATTACAGTGTCCTACCTGGGAATCAAACCTTTAGGTTACCGGCAACCTTTAGGTTGTAAGTTCCTATAAGTTGAGTTTTTTAACCATTATACCACACTAACACCTATCACAGCGCTCCTCTATCAATTGGGTCAATGAGTTCCGTTTTTCTTTTTTAGTGCAATGAATTGTGCCGCATTAACTGTAGGTAATCAAACATTAACTGTAGGTAATTGAATTGCAGTTATGCCATATGTATGTAATGCCCTAGCATTTTCTGTTAATGTAATTGAAATTTTTTTTTTTTTAAACACTCATGTTTATAAATCACCTCTATCTGCTGATCAGTGGTCTGGTTCCTCTGTATTAAAACCTCATTAGAGGCAAGCAGCCCTTGGGGAACAGCTGACACGCAGCAGGTAAAAACAACATGAGAAAGAGAGGGGGGTTATGGGTAATAACTGCCTGGGACAGAAATGGTGGCGTGGGTAAATGCATGCCTAAACACGGAGAGTGTGATCACAGTTTCTAGCGGCCGGAGATGAGGAGGAGAATACAACGGAAATATGATTCAGGAGCTATTAAATGAATCTGAGCAGCCATAGCAAGCAAATGCTTATGCTACATATGTTTCATTACTATAAATTGTACCCCACTGGAGAGATTGTTCCTGTTTTGGGGGTTTTGTAAGTACTGGATTTAATCAGGCTGTTCAAAATGCTGAATAATAATAATAATAATAATAAAAGGTGGGACTGGAAAGTAGTTTGAGAATCGCTTTGCCTCTTATCTTGTGCACCAGGCTGAGTGTAGCTACAGTAGACGGCTGTTTAGACTTGTCTTTTATTTTAAATTTTTCCATTCTGTACCTTGCATGCCTGCACAGATGCATTTCGGCTTAAAAGCCTTCTGGAACACGCAGTGATATATGGGCAGTCCTTATTTAACTAAATAAGTGGGCGACGGTCTCAAACCATTACTTTGGGTATATTTTCTTTTACTGAATAACCCACAGTTGTGAGTGAATGCCTTTAAATGGCACAGAGTACAAAAAGGAGGGGAACTTTAATTTAGTGAATTTACGGACTTGTTATTACCAATGTAACTTATGTGTACAGTAATAAAGTGCTACCTTGTGTCCGCACTCCCTGCCTAAAACAGACTCTTTTTTTAAAATAACAAATCCTACTAAAATACACACTAAATCTGATGCCAAGCCTGAGAGTGTATCAGATTGTATTCATCAGTATTCTATCTGGGATTGTGGAATTGTGGGTAATTGCTGCCTGAGATGAAGAAGCCTTGAAGATTAGTATCGAGGGTGTGGGAGGGGAGGCTTTGGTTTGATCTGTGAGAATATAACGCACTCCTTTACGTCAGGATGGTTATACCGGTGAAGCACTGCTGCTGCCAGTCGAGGTAGAGATCCTTCTGGAATTCTCTGCCTATCTCTCTCTCTCTTTCTCCGTTTGCTTCTTTATCTACTGCCTGGTCATTCACCCGATCCTCACTCGGAGAGAGAGAGAGAAAGGTAGAGATGGAGAGATAGAGAGAAAATGAATGAGACTCCTGGTTGCGTTTTGTGTCCAGGGCTATATGGTGGAGTTGGCAGAGAGAGAGAGAGAGAGATAGAGAGAGAGAGACATAGTGGTAGAGAGAGGGAGTGAGAGAGACACAGAGAGAGAGAGAGAGAGTGACTCTCCTGGTTCTGTGTTGTGTGTCCAGGGATATATGGTGGAGTTGGCAGAGAGAGCGAAAGACATAGTGGTAGAGAGAGGTAGAGAGAGAGAGTGAGAGAGACACAGAGAGAGAGAGAGAGAGTGACTCTCCTGGTTCTGTGTTGTGTGTCCAGGGCTATATGGTGGAGTTGACATCGCAGCAGGGCAGCGTGGGAAGGGTCTTACAGATGGGGAACGCGCTGCTGTCAGAGGGCCGTTTAACGGAAGAGGAGGAGAGTGAGATTCGGGAGCAAATGAACCTGCTCAATACCCGCTGGGAGCACCTGCGTGTGGCCAGCATGGAACGGCAAACCAAGTATGCACCACGCTCACATGCTTCCACACATGCCTATACGCTCCCACACATGCCCACATACTTTTACACGCTTCCACACATGCCCACATGCCTACGCATGCCCTGTATACGCCCACACATGCTCTATACATGCTGCCACTACATCACACCCACACACACACACACACATGCCCACATATGCCGCCACTGACAACACCACACCCACACACTACATCACACCTCCGCAATCAACACATTGGTAAACATGTCCTAAATGATGAGCACAGTGGCCACATTGATTAATACACTCACACAGATGCACACTATTAACACCTCTGCTGTGTAACCTCAGTGCTGTTACTCTCCCTCCTCCTGGTTCTGCCCTAAATTAACAAGCTTCAAATAGATGCTGGTGTTTTTTTTTTTTGAGACAGCTCCCTGATTGGTTGGGCTTTACTCCTCAGGTTACACGAGGCCCTGATGGACCTGCAACACCAGCAACTAAAGCAGCTCACTGATTGGCTGGAGATGACGGAAGCCCGGATCAAGCGTATGGAGGCGGAGCCACTGGGGCCTGACCTGGAGGATGTCAAGCACCAAGTGGAGGAGCACAAAGTACACGCCTCACTCTTTGCTCACGTGTTTCCTGTGTGGGCGTGATTTGTGTTCGGCCTGGGCGTGGCTCAGGTCTGTGTCACGCTGCCCCTCTCTGACTGTGGGTTTTTCTTTTGCCCCCGCAGCTTCTCCAGGAAGACCTGGAGACAGAGCAGGTGCGCGTGAACTCCCTCACCCACATGGTGGTGGTGGTGGATGAAAACAGTGGAGACAGCGCTACCGCAGCCCTGGAGGAGAAACTGCAGGTGAGTGGCATAGCAGAACAACAGCAGCCGCAGCTGATTGACAGAGCCTTGCCGATGTGTGTGGAATACTGCGGCAATCTCATTGCGCTAGAAATTGGGTAATAAATGTATTCTACAGTCGAATGGTGAGCATGGAACTGTTGAGCTCAGCACAGAATTCTTGTGTGTTGATTTTAGTTTTGAAGGGTCAGCTGAATTAATTGTGTAAGGATCAGCTGACCTCGTAGTGTAGTGTGTATAAGTATCAGCTGACCTCGTACTGTAGTGTGTGTAAGAATCAGCTGACCTCGTAGTGTAGTGTGTGTGTAAGGATCAGTTGACCTCGTAGTGTAGTGTGTGTAAGGATCAGCTGATCTTGCTGTGTAGTGTGTGTAAGGATCAGCTGACCTCGTAGTGTAGTGTGTAAGGATCAGCTGACCTTGTTGTGTAGTGTGTGTAAGGATCAGCTGATCCTTACACACATAGTGTGTAGTGTAGTGTGTAAGAATCAGCTGACCTCGTAGTGTAGTGTGTGTAAGGATCAGCTGACCTCGTAGTGTGATGTGTATAAGGATCAGCTGACCTTGTTGTGTAGTGTGTGTAAGGATCAGCTGACCTCGTAGTGTAGTGTGTGTAAGGATCAGCTGACCTCGTAGTGTGATGTGTATAAGGATCAGCTGACCTTGTTGGGTAGTGTGTGTAAGGATCAGCTGACCTCGTAGTGTAGTGTGTATAAGAATTAGCTGACCTTGTTGTGTAGTGTGTGTATAAGGATCAGCTGACCTCGTAGTGTAGTGTGTATAAGGATCAGCTGACCTTGTAGTGTGATGTGAATAAGGATCAGCTGACCTTGTAGTGTGATGTGTATCAGGATCAGCTGATGTAACAGTGTAATGTGCTTTATTTCTGTTTTTGTTTTACCATATTAAAAAGGATGTTTCATTGACACACAAGCGCTCACAGTCTATGCAAACCGTGCTGTACTCGTGACATGGAAACAAACGTATGTACATAATGCACAAGTACTGGTAATGTGTGCTGGTAGGAGGCTGTACACGCTCAGTCAGAGACAGATGCAGAAGCATGCACACACACTCAGGCGTGCACACGTGCATATAGGCCGGCATGCACACCACTACCTTCAATTAATTCAAAATCTTTCTCCTGTATTAATGGAACTAAAGTGCAGTCGAGCATATATTAGCATTTTCTGTGAAGCGAACGGGACTGGATTGGTAGGAAATATCTTTTTTCATTTTTTGTATTTAGCTGTTATGTTCAGAAGAAGCTTAGCAGTGTGATTATAGGATTCTAATCTCCTGTTACTGCAGAATGACTGTGCTGCATATTATTTTATATTGGAGAATGAACTGAAATTATTGCATTTTTTTTCTGTTGTTTGTAGAACTGAGGAAGTAGCATTTTCCCCTGTAAATAGAGTATGTTCAAAGTCAGCAGCATCAATTGTTAGACCCCCCCTCCAAATACTCATGGTCTTAGTGCAGCAGGTAAATGTAGTTGTCTGTCACTGGTCCTCTTCGGTCTCATTTTCAAGACAAAAAAAAAACAAGTGTAAAATTGTGATATGGGTTGTGTGAAAAATATGCAAGTATGGGCTGGTGAATCACACAGTGCTGTAACATCGCCTCTGAGATTTACAAGGAGTTTAATGATTGCTGAAGCTCGCAGTGAAATTAAGCTGCACACAAATTCTTTTATTTATTTATTTATATAAAAAAAACATTTTACTGTGAGTTTACCCACTGGTACCTGTGAAGCTCTTTGACAACCCACGGAGGGCGCTATATAAATGAGCCCGAGCCTACACACGCAAAATATGTCTTCGCTCATAAATGCCTCCTATCCTCCTCTCTTCAGGATCAGGATGGAAATGTGATTTGTTGCCCTGCTTGCTTATTGGGCCAAAGCTCAGGGTAGATAAACATCAATCTGTGGTGACTCTCAGACTCCACAACACAAATGGGAGGTTGTAATAGTGTATTTCACAGTAACGCCGTGTAGCCAGTGTCTGTGTATTGAAAAGGTATTTGGCATCAGTTTTGTGAAATGCTATTACCCTTTAATAAGACAGTTGTTGTACTGAGTTTGTAATTTTAATGAAAGTTTCCACACTATGGGCAGTATTTGGTATATTAAAGAGATTCTGCTGCATAGTCAGTGTCTTTATATTAAAGTTATTACACTCTGTCAGTGTCTGGATAATTTAAGAGTTTTCCACACACACACTTCAGTTTGGTAAATGGGAAGCTTTTGAAAAGACATTAGTACCATCTGGTCTTGAGAATAGAGTTTTATTTTTTGAAGTATGAGTAAATTATGATGATGAGGATTTCTCGAGAGGCATCCTATTTAAAAAGAATTGAAGCCGTCTGAAATCCTTGCATGGCCTGTTTTACGTGTGTTTTTTCCCATTCTTCCCATGCTAGCTTATGCTATTGAGCTTTATTATTTATTACATTATATATTTTTAATTTTCTGTTATCCGGAGAGCCCTTTGAGCACATACAGTATATAAGAAGTCTTGTATAAATAATAATAATAATAATATTTATTATAATAATGTAGTTGATATATAGTTGAAGTGGTTTCTAATACACGTAGTGACTCACACTGCAGAGGTAGGCTGAAGTGTGTGACTCACTGCAGAGGTACACTGAAGTGTGTGACTCACTGCAGCGGTACGCTGAAGTGTGTGACTCACTGCAGAGGTACGCTGAAGTGTGTGACTCACTGTGCAGAGGTAGGCTGAAGTGTGTGACTCACTGCAGAGGTACGCTGAAGTGTGTGACTCACTGCAGAGGTACGCTGAAGTGTGTGACTCACTGTGCAGAGGTAGGCTGAAGTGTGTGACTCACTGCAGAGGTACACTGAAGTGTGTGACTCACTGCAGAGGTACGCTGAAGTGTGTGACTCACTGCAGAGGTACGCTGAAGTGTGTGACTCACTGTGCAGAGGTATGCTGAAGTGTGTGACTCACTGCAGAGGTATGCTGGTCATTAGGCTTAGTGTTATACATTAGCAATATGCTACATCATTAAGATACATTGATAAGTACAGAAGTGTGTTTTGCTGCAGGACAGTGTTTGTAGAGAGGTGTGTAAATCGTGTGAGTGTGTGTTTGCGTGTGTTTGCGTGTGAGTATTAAAACGTCTGATCTCACTACAGCACTTAGGGGATCGGTGGGCTGCGATATGCAAGTGGACAGAAGAACGCTGGGTCCTACTGCAAGAGATTCTACTCAAATGGCAGCATTTCACCGAGGAGCAGGTGGGGGGTGCTGTTTCTCCTGTTTACACACATTATCTACACTGGCTGTGGGAGTGCAACGGTTTCTAGTTATGAGGCGGGAAACATTTTGGAAACCATTTATCCCCCTTTTTTCCTCTTTCTCTAAAGTTTTTATTTGACTCCTGGCTGGTTGAGAAGGAGGAGATGGTCCAGTCAATCCAGAACAGTGATTTCAAAGACCAAAATGAGATGGTTGCCAGCCTGAAAAAGCTTGCTGTGAGTGATATGGGGTTTGTAAGGGTTTATTGGCAATGTGTGAGGCGGGCGGGGATTTGTTGTGATTGACAGTCCTGTGGCCTGGGGTGTATCCATTCTTGTATCCAGTCTGAGAGAACTTGCTGTAAGTGGCGGGGGGTGGGTGGGGTTGAGCAGCGTGTGTGTGTTTATGTGTGTGTGGCGGGGGGGGGGGGGGGGGGGTGTTTATGTTTTCTCATTGGCGCCCCCTCTCTGTTAGGTTATGAAAGGGGATCTGGAGATGAAGAGGCAGACGATGGACAAGCTCTGTGCCCTGAGCCAGGATCTTCTCTCCAGCGTCAGGAACAAAGACGTGGCCCACAAGCTGGAGGCTCGGCTGGAGAACCTGGCCCAGCGCTGGGACAAACTGGTGCACTTACTGGAGGAGAACAGCTCCCAGGTCTAGGCTCAGGACCCTCCACCCCTTACCCAAACACTTCCCTCTCAAATTCAAATTCAAATTCAAACACCTTGGATGACTAGCTCAACTGCAGATATGCACGGTGAAAAATAGGGGTTTCTGGCAACAAACGATGATTTAGAATTTCAAATTCGGTCTGTGTTAGTAGTGCTGCTTCATTATAATAATAATAATAATAATAATATCTGTATTTGTATAGTGCCTTTACTGCAGTACAGCACAAGCTGGTTCATGAAAAACATGAAGAGTTGAAAGGGCCAAAGCTCTTGATACAAAGCAAGGCGAAAAAAGACAAGGTCAAACAGACCAAGTGTAAAAGAAGCCAAAAAAAAAAGAAAACGGCATAAAAGAAGCAAGAAAGATAATAAAAATAAAAATAAAAAAACTCACTGAAAAGATGAACAAAAAATAAAAAGATTTGCAACCAGGGGTCACAGTGTGATGGAAGGGAGTTGATAAAAGTGTGCTTTTAAGAGCGCTTTAAAGGAGGTTATAGGAGAAGCTGTTCTGTATAGGGGTGGCTGCTCCCGAGAATAGGGGCTTTCACCGGGAGAGCACGGTATCTTTTAGATTTCAACCTAGACTTGAGAACAGCCAGCATAGCCTTATCAGATGATCTGAGTGGGCTTTGAGCCACCTGGTATCTTTGCCACTCGTGGCTTGGATCACTGGTACAGTCGTGGCATTACTGTACTGTTTGTGTTACGACTGTTGGTCTCGGAGGTGCCGTCTGAGGTCTTTATTACATTTTTAGTGCTGGTTTAAGACTTTCTTGTGTTATTTATTGGCTTTGCTGCTCTGAAACTGGTGTGTATTATGTTTGAAGTGCTGGTTTTATACTGGATGGTGTTATGACTGTTGTGTGATAAGTTATAGCGCAATCTGACTTGCTGATGCCATGGGCAGTTATGGGTCATCTCACGGGACTCATTGCACAGTCATCAGGTTTTATCCAGACCTGTGGTGGGGGCGGGGCAGGAGGCGGGTAGGGGGGGGGGGGGGGTGCCTCACCACACCAACAACTCGTGCTTTAGCAGGATGTGCCACCTGGGCAGTCCCACGCAATCTATTTTTACACACAGGACATTTTAACTGTTAAGGTGTAGCGAACAATCAGAAATATGTGATTTTAGAATGTCCTTAACTGAACATTCTAATGGCGATGTAACAATCACTACTGGTAATTGAAGGCAATGGAGTTCTAGAACACTGACGTAGAATTTAGAAAAAAGTAAAACAATTCCAAAGAAACCTACTCTAGGGTTAAAAATAAATAAATAAAGGATGTTCAGATTGCTGAGTCTGGTACACTACTAAATAACTCGAGCTGTTAGTCCCGCAGTCGGCTCCTCTCTTCCCTCCCATCTTTCTCTAGTCTATATCTAGTGACAAGGCAGATCTCAGTCTGTTATGCCTCGCCAGAGCAGAGTCTGCCGTTCACAATGGCAATCATTAGAATTCCAGCATAGCTTTCATATAAAAGTTTGTTTGTCATCATTCACCTCCATGACCAATCGGACTGCTCTATTTAAAGGCTGTTGCCATGGCAGTCAGACGATTGACGCACATTTAATTGTGAGTTGTGGTGGGTAGACTGTCTGCATGCCCATCAAACTGTCCCCCTATGTCAGATTATCTCACAGCACTTACACATAAGGACAGCTGTAAGCGCAACACACACACGCACACACAAACACACACACAGATTATCTCACAGCACTTATGCATAAGGACAGCTGTAAGCACAACACACACACACACGCACACACAGATTATCTCACAGCACTTACGCATAAGGACAGCTGCAAGCGCAACACACACATGCACGCACACACACACACACACACACACACACACACACAGATTATCTCACAGCACTTATGCATAAGGACAGCTGTAAGCGCAACACACACACACATACACACACGCACAAACACACAAACACACACACATGCGCATACACAAACACACACACATACACACACAGCCACACACACATACATACACACATGCGCACACACATACATACACACGTACACATACACAAACACACTGCAACACACACATGCATGCACACGCACAAACACAGAAACACACAGCCACACACACATTCACGCACACACATACACATACACACACACACACACACATAAACTCACTGCAACACACACAAATTCAGTTGAATTCAATTAAATTAATTTTGTACTGCGCTTTTTACAGAGAACTGTCACAAAGACGCTGTACAGAGAAAAAGAAGGAGAATTTGACAAAAACCTGAACCCCCAAACAACCAGCCTGAACCCTGGCCAACAAACACACACACACACACACAAACACAAACACGCGCTTGTACTCACGCTTGTACTCACACGCGTGTGCATGCAGATGTTCATGAGTGTTAATTAACTTGTGAATTCACACATGCGCACACACATACACACACACACGTCTACACACATACTCATGCGCGCACACACACACACACACACACACACACACACACACACACACACACACACACGTAGCCTGGTAGCACAATAAGAAAAACAGAAGTTGTACATGTTGCAGCAGCATTGCTGTGCTCACACTAAGGGGTTTTATTTGAATGACTGTGTGCCCGGCCCATTCTTTTCTTCAGCTGCTGTTTTTTTCATGCACATATTTGCACAGTTGCTCACACACACCTGTTTCCTTCAGATCGCGCTGGCTGTCACCACGGCACAGACCGAACAGACACAGACCACCGTCACGGCGACCGTAACCAAGGTGACTAGGCGGGAGCAGGTTGCGGTGAAGCACACAAAGGGGGAGGTGCCTCCTCCCCCCCCTCAGAAGAAGAGACAAATCGTAGTGGACTCTGAGCTTCGGAAAAGGTGAGCCGTCCTCAGCCAGCCGTTCCGCAGCAGCACCAACAGAGCTGTCCTCCTGAAGGGGCGTGGCCTCAGACCTGCTGTACACGCCCACTGCAGGGGATTGGCCAGAGGGCCACCTGTACAGCACCACAGATTGACACATGACTCTGATCAGGGGTAGTAGGGGGGACCCACATCTGTGATCACTGGATGACTTGGGCTGTGTCTGATAATAGCACCAGGGCATGAAATTAACTTTTCCACTCACTGGCCAGAGTGGCTTGTGGATTCTAAAAATAACCGGCCATTTTCAAAATTTTACCACCCACCTTTTACAATATAACACAACCTGGTTGGCTACCTGCCAAAGTGGTTGGTAGAGTAGAAAATCTTACCAGCCACAATTAAGATTTTACCAGCATTTGGCTGGTGGCTGGTGTTAATTTCACACCCTGATCAGCACCCTTTCATACTGTTGAGTATGCTTGTTGAGTACCCTGGATGAGAAAGTTAAGTAGGCAAAATGTTCTTTAAATGTACTTAAAATCCTCGGATGATATACTTATTTCTGGATTTTCGCTCATAGTAGGAGGATATTTTTTGCATTCTACATGTCACATACTAAACAGTATGCAGTAAACAGTACACAGGATGCAGGACTCAGTAAATGGGACTCCGATTTTGGCTTTCGTAGTTTGGGGTTAGAGCAGTGTTTCTCAGCCCTGGTCCTGGAGGGCCGCAGGGTATGCTGGTTTTTGTTTTTGCCTTTGCCTTGTTTTTGCAACCAATTCAGACCCAAGAAACCAGGTGTGGTGAATTAACTGTGTTATTGGCTGCTTTATTTGATCAATTAAGTACCTAGTAACAACAAAATCCAGCATACTCTGGGGCCCTCCAGGACCAGGGTTGAGAAACACTGGGTTAGAGATAGAAGCCGGGTTTAGATTTAGCTATGGGGACATGTTTGGCGTCAGGTTAAAGGTGGTGGGTTGCGTTTGATTAGCGGACACACAGAGATGCTTAGGGTGCGTCCCAATATTCTTCACTCCTCACCTCTTTTCCTCCACTCGTCTCCTACCCGGAAGTATGCAAAACTGCCTGAACGTTTTGAGTACAAGTAGTTGCATGTACAGTATACAATGTATCTGACATTGCAGTTTGCGTCGAGACATTAATTAATATGCAACCTTTATGTAATTAATATGTAATCAGCACCATTAGATTAGGACACGGTTTCCGGGGCACAGAAGAGAGGAGGTGGTAGTGGAGGAAAGGAGGATGCATTTCTCGAGTATCGGGACGCACCCTAAGACTGCCGTTCTCTCCAGGTTTGACGTGGACTTCACCGAGCTGCACAGCTACATGACCCGCTCTGAGGCCACTCTGCAGAGCCCTGAGTTCTCCGAGCGGGGCAAGGAGGGCAGCGTGGTGGAGCTGCACGACAGAGTGCTGGTAATCCTCCATAAACGCGCTCACAGACTCACCTCCCCACACTGCACGTGCATTATCACGGCGCGTACCCAACCCGTCCGTACGCACTCTCTCTCACTTCGCGCACATATTCTGCATTCAATACTTTCCCCCAGCATGCACCTGTGTATCCCTTCAAATTATCACACTGCATACATATTCATCCTCATCCCTTCTCTCCACCCCCCCCCCTCCTCCTCATTTCCCCCCTCCCACCCCCCCTCATCTGTCCCTCATGACCCACCCCTCTCTCTGCCCCCCCACCCCGCTCCTGCCCCGTCCCCCTCTCTCTGCCCCCCTCACTCCTACTCCACCTCTTTCCCTCATGCCCCACCCAACTCTCTCTCTATGCCCCCCCACTCTCTCTCATGCCCCACCCCGTTCTCTTTCTCCCCCCCTCTCTCTGCCCCCCCACCCCGCTCCTGCCCCGTCCCCCTCTCTCTGCCCCCCTCACTCCTACTCCACCTCTTTCCCTCATGCCCCACCCAACTCTCTCTCTATGCCCCCCCACTCTCTCTCATGCCCCACCCCGTTCTCTTTCTCCCCCCCTCTCTCTGCCCCCCCACCCCGCTCCTGCCCCGTCCCCCTCTCTCTGCCCCCCTCACTCCTACTCCACCTCTTTCCCTCATGCCCCACCCAACTCTCTCTCTATGCCCCCCCACTCTCTCTCATGCCCCACCCCGTTCTCTTTCTCCCCCCCTCTCTCTGCCCCCCTCCCTCTTTCTTATGCCCCACCCCTCTCTCTCTCTCCCCCTACACCCCCACCCCCTCTCAGGCGATAGACAGGGAGAAGCCGGAGAAGCTGCGGAAGCTGCTGGAGGCCACTCGCTCTGCACAGGCTCTGGTGGATCAGCTGGCCAGTGGTAAAAACACCCTCCTCAATGTCTCCATGGCAACCGCTGTGCCTGTCTCCCCCCACCCCCCCCCCCCCTCCCTCCCTCTCCTCCCCCCTCACTATCTCCATAGTAACCTTTTTTATTTTTTTTCCCCGTCTGTCCCTGTTATTGTCCCCATGGCAACCCAACCCACCCAACCCCCCCAACCCCCCGTGTCTGTCTCTGTCCTTGTGCAGCTGTTTTCAGCTGTTCTCTGAAAGAACAGCATTGTATGTGTGTGTCTGTGTGTGTATGTGTGAAAGTTCTGGAATGTTCTGCAATATCAGGGCCAATCTGTTCGGCACGACTGAGTCTTGAGGCGTTCTGACGCTGTGGTCCACATGATTATCTTGTCCACATATGGTGGTTCACCAGACTGTACTGTGGTTCTGTGGTCCACATATGGTGGTTCACCAGACTGTACTGTGGTCCACATATGGTGGTTCACCAGAGTATACTGTGGTTCTGTGGTCCACATATGGTGGTTCACCAGAATGTACTGTGTACGGATGCCCCTTTACTTACTCACTGTTGATTGATAGGGTCTCATATGACTGTACTTCTGATTTCTCCATGATGTTCTCCACAGAGGACCTCATAGTTAATCTGTTGCTCTCTACAGAGCGCGCGATGGTGCCTCCAAAATTATTCACACCCTTGATAAAGATGAGCAAAGAAGGCTGTATAAAATAAACATTGCAGGTAATGGACTATATTGTATGTTTAAAAAATAGTAAAATTGTATTTTTTTATACTTGAGCCAAAACGATGTTTTTTTAACCAGAATTTATTTTTCTAAAAACGATATAAGAAGAACCTTTATTTATACAGCACGTTTCATACACCAGGTGCAATGCAATGTGCTTCACAGTTTAAATAGACAATTTAAAACAGGAGGACAGGAAACGGGCAAAATACAAAGACAATTTAAAACAAACAGGAAAGGAAGATGCAAAGAGAGGCAATAAAACACAATTTAAACACATTCCGTATGCTCACTAGTCTCATAAAACACCATAGAAATGTAATCTCTGTTGTATTATCTTTGCAAATGGAAAGAGGTTATTAGTGTTACTTTGGTCAGTTCCAATGAATAATTATTAAAGTTGAATATTTCCCACATTTGAGAAGTAAAATATTGCTCGCTACTTGCATTATTTATTTTGCACTTATCTTGCATTTATTTAGTCTTTTTTGTTCGTCCTTATCAAGGGTGTGAATAATTCTGTAGGGCACTGTAGCTTCCGTCTTATTTTGCGCACGGGGAGTGCGGTGTTGTTTCTCAGTGTTGTCACTTGGTACTGGTACTCTTTTTTTTTTTTTTAACCCTTTCCTCAGATGGCCTGTGCGCAGACGATATCCAGCAGGCCTCGGAGCAGCTGAACAGCCGCTGGGTGGAGTTCTGCGCCCTGCTGGACGAGAGGCTGTCGTGGTTGGCCTACCAGACCAAGGTTCTGGCCTTCTACAGCCAGTTCCAGCAGCTGGAGCAGGCTGTGCTTACCGCCGAGAACTGGCTGAAGGTGCAGCAGCCTCCCGCGTGCGACCCGGAGCTGCTGAGGGTTCAACTGGAGCGCTGCAGGGTGAGCGGCCCGACCCGAACCGACCCCGGCACGCCCGTCTGTCTCGCTGTCCGTCCGTCCGTCCGTCTGTCCATCTGCCTGTAGTGCCGCATCCTTGTTGTTGTTTGTTTTAACACCTTAAGGCTTATCTTACTTGTTTTTGTCTTGTTTATGGCTGTTTTTAGGGCAATATTGACCTTGTGAGTGTGTATGAAGGTTCTTGTGTACTGTGCGTACAGATGTAATGTGTGCGGATGATGCGAGCACGGGTGGATGTAGGCATGTGGCTGTTGTGAGTTGCGTGGATGTGTGTGATCTCACCTTTGAAGAGTGTATATTTATGTGAGTCATAATGTTTTTAATGTGTGTGAATGGGGCTTTGTTTGTAAAAGTTCATGTGGATTTAAAAGTGCTGAAGTTTCATGCATTATCAGTGAGCAGATGTGAATGTTTGGGCATCATCGGTATGGATGTCCAGAGTAAAAGCTTCAGAATATTAGAACTAAATCTGCTTTTACTATTTAATGCAATCACATTACTATATTTTGGGAGTGGACATTGATGAATGATGAAGTGATAAGGTTTGTATTTTACACTGTGGTTGTAACTTTTAGCCTGTACACCCTGCTAGCCTGTAGCCTGTATAACCAGTTAGCCTGTAGCCCATACACACAGCTAGCCTGTAGCCTGTATAACCAGTTAGCCTGTAGCCCATACACACAGCTAGCCTGTAGGCTGTACACTGAGCTAGCCTGTAGCCCATACCCAGCCAGCCTCTAGCATATATACCCAGTTTGTTTCTTATTTATTGCTTTTTGGAATTATTGATATGGTTTCTATAACTAGACATCCCTGTGTTTTATGTCTTTTAAGTTGTGTACTAAATTTCTGTTTGGATTCCAAATTACCCTCTGCTGATATGATCACAATGTGTTAGGCTGCGATACACACCATCAATTGGCATACGCAAGTGACAGCGAGCGAGAAAGCAGGCAAGAGAAGATGAATAACTCCTCTAAATAAGATATTTAGTAGCGTACCAGACTGACTAATCTGAACATCCCTTATTTTTACAGTGTCCTGTGTAAAAATGTATTGGGTAGGACTCCTAGGTGCAGCTAACGCCTTAGCTGTCAGTGCAGTGATGTTTCAACTAGTCAGGAGTATATGATTATATTGTAATGTGGGGCTCTCTCTGTCTCTCTCTCCATATTTAGGATGAGCTGGCCCGTCTGTCGGCCCTACAGCCACAGGTGGAGAAGCTGAAGGACCAGGTGAACGAGCTGCGGGAGAAGGAGGAGGAGGCTCCCATTGTTCTGGATGCCGACATCACCGCCTTCACAGAGCATTACATGGAGGTCCTGGACGACCTGCGGGCCCGTGAGAGGCAGCTGCTGCAGGGTGAGGGGCGCGTATGTCCCATCCTGGGTGGGCGGAGCTGGGGGGGGTGGGTGCTCTATGTCCCATCTACTTCCAGCTGTAGATGCTGTAGAGGAAGGGTCTACTTTCAGCTGTAGATGCTGTAGAGGAAGGGTCTATTTCAGCTGTAGATGCTGTAGAGGAAGGGTCTACTTTCCGCTGTAGATGCTGTAGAGGAAGGGTCTACTTTCAGCTGTAGATGCTGTAGAGGAAGGGTCTATTTCAGCTGTAGATGCTGTAGAGGAAGGGTCTACTTTCCGCTGTAGATGCTGTGGAGGAAGGGTCTATTTCAGCTGTAGATGCTGTAGAGGAAGGGTCTACTTTCAGCTGTAGAGGAAGTGTCTACTTTCAGATATAGATGCTGTAGAGGAAGGGTATACTTCCAGCTGTAGATGCTGTAGAGGAGGGGTCTACTTTCAGCTGTAGAGGAAGGGTCTACTTTCAGCAGAAGATGCTGTAGAGTAAGGGTCTACTTCCAGCTGTAGATGCTGTAGAGGAGGGGTCTACTTTGAGCTGTAGATGCTGTTGAGGAGCGTTCTGCTTTCAGCTGTAGACTACTTTCAGCAATAAGAGGTTGCTTTTGTCCCATCTACTTTCAGCTGTAGATGCTGTAGAGGAAGGGTCTACTTTCAGCTATAGATGCTGTAGAGGAAGGGTCTATTTCAGCTGTAGATGCTGTAGAGGAAGGGTCTACTTTCAGCTGTAGATGCTTTAGGGGAAGGGTCTACTTTCAGCTATAGATGCTGTAGAGGAAGGGTCTAATAAGAGGTTGCTGATAATAAGGATAGAAGTGTGAGGTCTTCATTTATCCTGACTCTCAGATGGAATGGGGTCAGGGGTCGTAAGCATCTTCTGCTTTGTCTGCTTTTGAGGGGTCTGTGAGTGAGAAGAACAGTGTGGTGGAATGGACAGACGGCCCATCGTTCACTGTAGAAAGGATTGCACATAGTCCAGTGATCACTCGCTTCCTTACTCTGTCTCTTTCTTCCCTCTCTTCTCGGCTCCCTCCCTCTCTCATTCCCCGGTTCCTTCTCTCCTTGCAGTCCAGGAAAGCCTGCCGCCGCAGCGGTATAAGGAGACCGTAGCGACGCTGTTGTCGTGGCTACAGCAGTGTGAGGCGCAGCTGGCTGTTCCCTCTGCAGCTGTCACTCTCTACCCTGTGATGGAGCAGAGGCTGAAGGACATACAGGTGTGTGTGTGTGTGTGTGTGTGTGTCAGTGTCTGTCTATCTGTCTGTCTCAATCTATGTCTTTCTGTGAAGGCCTAGTGCAAGCACTGTCTGTCTTAGTCTATATTCTGTGAAGGCCTACTACAAGGTCTGTATCTGTCTCAATCTGTGTCTTTCTGTGAAGGCTAACTACAAGGTCTGTATCTGTCTCAATCTATCATCTGTGAAGGCCTACTACAAGCATCGTCTATCTCAGTCTACCGTCTGTTAAGGCCTACTACAAGGTCTGTATCTGTCTCAATCTGTGTCTTTATGTGAAGGCCTACTACAAGCATTGTCTATCTCAGTCTACCGTCTGTTAAGGCCTACTACAAGGTCTGTATATGTCTCAATCTGTGTCTTTCTGTGAAGGCCTACTACAAACACTGTCTGTCTCAGTCTACCTTCGGTTAAGACCTACTCCAAGGTCTGTATCTGTCTCAATCTGTGTCTTTCTGTGAAGGCCTACTACAAACACTGTCTGTCTGTCTCAGTCTATCTTCTGTGAAGGCCTACTACAAAATCTGTATCTGTCTCAATCTGTGTCTTTCTGTGAAGGCAACTACAAGCACTGTCTGTCTGTCTCAGTCTGTCTTCTGTGAAGGCTTACTATAAGGTCTGTATCTGTCTCAATCTGTGTATTTCTGTGAAGGACTACAATCTCAATCTGTCTGTAGGTGATGTGTTGTGAGTTTAGTGTTATTCCAGTCCTTGTGTATCTTGGCTGCGGTTTCTTATCAGTAGGTCGTTTTCGTCTGCTGCTGCTCCGCTTCGCCTCGCCACCCTCGGTGCTTCTCTATTCTTGTAGCACCTCGGCTTTTTATACACGCTTTTTTATCGGCTTTTTTATTTATAGACGTTTCTTTTTCCTTCTGTGTGGCAGCTCAGATTCCTTAATTCATGCTCGGTTTGCAAAACCGAAGATCTGATGTACATACAAAAAAAAAAAGGTTCCAAAGTTTTTTTTGTTGTCTTTTTTTCTAGTGCAGTACAATAAATATAATAATTTCCTAAACGAGGCACATACCCATCACCCAGTTTATATTCTGCATATCCCTTTTATTCAAATCATGGTCCTTGAGGGCCGAGATTTGCTGGTTTTCCACCCTCCCTTTACCTGGGATTCAGGTGTGAAGACAGTCTGGCCAATCAGTAGCACTGATTGTTCAGTTAATTACCTGGGAGAAAGAAAATCAGGGCCGGATTTAGATTTGAGGTCCAGGTTTGAATATCTATGCTGTATATGCACTTTTAGCTTCTGGACAAAAAATAACATCCCTCCCTGTTTCTCCCACTGAACTTTCATATTGAATTACGTATCGATCATTCGGATGTTCAGACATTCAAGGTCTTGTATTTTTTATTCAAAACTTCTCTGAGGTAGAGTTTACCCACTGCCAGTAGCCTTCAGCTTCTCTTTAAACACTAGTCATAAGGCAGTGCCTATAATCAATTATTGGTTTAGTGCCCAGTCCACTAAAACTGTTTGCTCTCTCACTGAGCTCTGTTTGTGGGGAGTGTGGCCTTGTGTCACAAGCTTTAGCAGCCATGTCTGCCATTTCAAGGAGGATATCATAGCTCCCTCAGATCACGGTCCTCAAGGATCGAGAACTGCTGGTTTTTCCACCCTCCCTTTACTTGGGAGTCAGATGTGAAGACAGTCTGACCAATCAGTAGCACTGAATGGTAATTCCCTGGGAGAAAAGAAAACCAGGACTGAATTTGGATTTTAGGGCTATATTTCAGAATCCATATCATATCTGGTCACTGTCACATCCAGCTATCCATGCAAGTCTTTTTCTTCAGCGGCATCTGTTTGAGCGAGACTGCAAATTATATGATTTATGGTACAGTTCAGTTCGTTGAGTGCTACAGACACAAGAGCTTAATTTACTGGTCTCCATCTTCAATGTGCCTTGTGAGCTGATTTATCAACTATGCGGGCAGTGCCTGCTTGGACGTTTCCCACCCGTTCTGTTGTTCTGTCAGCTGGTGGTAATCTTCCATTTCCGGGTTAAGGGGTGGTAATCTTCCATTTCCGGGTTAAGGGGTGCTGCCTTTTCGGAGGCTGCTTCCCCTGCATTCCGGTCCCCGGGAACAACCGGATTCAATGGGTTTGACCATGTCGGGCTATCCCGCATCATGTGACGGGCGAGGGAGGAGCTCGCTGCTGGAATCGAGTTTCAACGGGAGCCCTAATCGGGAGCGTGCATCATAAGCAAATCAAAAGATCCAAAAACCAGCATGGCTCATTTGGAACCGCTCGTTGGAATTTGACGTCATTCACAAGTGCTTCGCCGACTTTCGCATTTTGTTTTTAGCGGGCAAAGCGGCGACGCCCAGTGGCCACTTTTTGTGTGAAACCAGTGCATAACACGCCCATTTGGTCATGGTCAGGGCCTCCCGCTTGCAAGACAAGTCCACCCATTTAGCCTCTAGTAGGGAGGACTTCTGTTGTCATGATGAAATTATGACGTCATAATGAAATGATGTCACCAGGCTCAGCACAGTCCATTGCCTTGTCCACTCACGTGCTGTACTGCTGTATTTCACATTGAAAACACAAACGTTCTCTCTCATATTTTTTCACTTTTACCTTATTAGATGAAGCACTTAGGTAGGAGCAAGACAGACATTTTGACAGATAAGCCGTTGTTAGTGCAAGACTTTTTGGACAGGCCGTTGATCCATTATTAAAACGCTTGCATTGTTTAAATGAGGTGAATTTAAAAAGGGCTAACAAGCTCTAGTGGCTCTTGACAGAAGCTGGTATTCTCTGTTCCTTTGATTTTTTTTATTTTTTATTATCCTTTGATTTGATTTTTGCTATGTGCTGTCACAATTTTTCAGCGTAATTTCTGATCTCTCTAATCAGTGGATATTAGACTGTAAGTCAGCGTCCCTGCATCTGTCTGTCTGTCTGTCTGTCCTCAGGCCCTGCAGAGTGGGCTGCAGGAGCACCAGAGTGACCTGGACTACCTGACGGTGACCATGGAGCAGGTGTGCCAGAAGGCCCCGCCCGAGGTGAGCCACAGGTTTCGCGCTGAGCTGGAGCCCATGGTGCTGCGCTGGAAGAAGCTGTCTGAGCTGCTGTCTGAGCGCGCCCAGACGCTGCAAGGCCTGATGGGAAAGCTGCAACAGTTCCAGGTACGGTGGCGCAGAAACGAGAGAGAGAGGGAGCATGTGTGTGTGTGTGAGTGTGTGAGAGTGTGCAAGTGTGTGAGCGTTTGTATGAGTGTGAGAGTATGTGTGTGTACGCATGTTTGTGTGTGTGAGTGTGAGAGTGTGTGTGTGTGAGAGAGAGTGTGCAAGTGTGTGTGTGTGTGTGTGTGTTTGTGTGTGTGAATGTGAAAGTATGTGTGTGTGTGTATGCATGCTCATGTGTGTGTGAGTGAATGAGAGAGGGAGAGATTCACATAGTTCCTGTTTTGTCCCCTTCAGAACGACACTAAGACCCTACGGAAGTGGATGGCAGAGGTGGACGTGTTCCTGAATGAGGAGTGGCCGGCTCTGGGGGACTCTGAAGCTCTGGAGAAACAGCTGGAGCAGTGCACGGTGAGGGAGGAGGTGCACGTGCACGTGCACGTACCGGCAGGACAGAATGTTCCCTGCCCCTGCTGGAGTGCCTGTGAAACCCCTCTGTCCCATATCTCCCCTTACCTGTGGCACGCTGCTCCATCTGTGCTCTTCAGGCCCTGGTGAACGACATCAACACCATCCAGCCCAGCCTGAACGGCATCAACGAGGTGGGCCTCACGCTGAAGAGGGAGGCGGAGCCTGCATTCGCCAGCAAGCTGCAGAAGGAACTCACAGAGCTTAATGCCCAATGGGCAAACATCTGCAAGCAGGTAAACCATCAAAGTCTCCCACAAACGTGCATGCCTCTCTGTGACTGACCTCTCTCTGTGACTGACCTCTCTCTGTGACTGACCTCTCTCTGTGACTGACCTCTCTCTGTGAGTGACATCTGTCTGTGACTGACCCTCTGCGGTGTCCCCTCCAGGCCTATGCGAAGAAGTCGGCGCTGAAAGGCGGCCTGGACAGGACAGTGAGCCTGCGCAAGGACCTATCGGAGATGCAGGAGTGGATCACACAGGCGGAAGAGGAGTTCCTGGAGCGGGACTTCCAGTACAAAACCCCGGAGGAGCTACGCAAGGCCCTGGACGAGCTGAAGGTGAGAACAGGCCTGCTCACCCGACCCCCAGGGGGGGGGCTAGCAATGCTAATACTGGCCGTCATACTGAAATGCTGCTAACTTGGCAGTTCAGGTGGTGGTGCCCACAGTAATTTATTATGCTTCTGTTCTTAGCAATTGTGGTATTGCAGTTTAACAATGATGAAATCTCTCAAAACAAAAATGTGAAAATATGTGAATAATATATCTCCTCTTTCTGTGCTTCAATCTCTTTTCTCTGTCTCACTTACTCTCTCTCACTTATGTCTTTCCCTCTCTCTTACTCTCTCTCTTACTCACTCTCTCTCTGTCTCTCTCTCGCTCTCACACACACACACACACACGCACGCACACACACACACACAGAGGGCTCAGGAGGAGGTGGGTCAGAAGGAAGTGAAGGTGAACCTCTTGACAGAAACGGTCAACAACTTCCTGTCCAAGGCCCCACCGGCTGCCCACGAGGCCCTGACTGCAGAGCTGCAAGTCCTGACCAACAACTACCAACGCCTCTGCAGCCGGCTGAACGGGAAGTGCAAGACCCTGGAGGTGACCTCTGACCCCTATGCCTACAGTCTTATGCTTGTCACACCTCATAGCCACCCTTTCCTCTATCCCAGGTCACTACTGATGCGTTACCTGTTCCCTTCACTAGTTATTGACCGATGTCACTGTGCATTAATCTATCACTCTGATTATTGGCCAGTGTCACACCGCATGAATCTCCTGCTCTGATTAGTTGTAAGATCCGCTGTGCAGTAGTTTTACAGGAGTTAATTACAGTGGTTGAACGATCTGAGTGAAGGATGGACAGAGCTGTCAGTGTAGCACACGGTAAAAGTGGATCAGAGACTGTAGGACTGGTATGTAATGTAAATAATAGATGTATGTGTACATTTTAATGCAGACATATATTTGGAGTGAAAATAATGAGATACTGTAAATGTAAAAAATCTGAATAAGGCAGGAAAGATGTGAAAATCCTGTGGAGGTTTATTACATGTTAAGGTTTATCTGGAAAAGTCCAGTTGAGGAACGGCACAAATTCATGAATCTCAAACACAGGGAAAACATTTAAAAAATAAGTTCCACCCATTTGCTTTTTGATAAACAATGGCTCGTGCAGCGGGCTCGTACATAATATCAGTTTGTACAGTGTGTTTATGCTGTGTGTTGCTGAAGGGTATACCAGCAGGGAGTGGGCTGGTTCCCTGTGAACACGAGCACACGTCCCTTACCACTGTACATGAGTGACAGTAAAAACACTCAGTAAAACAGCCGCACAATGTTTGAGCGAGAGGCTGACGACAGGCACACTGTGTTTCACAGGCTGTGACAGACAGACTGTGTTTCACAGTAATTACCCTGTGTCACTCAGGCTGTGTTGCACAGTAATTACCCTGTGTCCCTCAGGTTGTGTCAGACTGTGTTTTACAGTCATTACCCTGTGTCCCTCAGGCTGTGTCAGACTGTGTTACACAGTAATTTCCCTGTGTCCCTCAGGTTGTATCAGACTGTGTTGCACAGTAATTACCCTTTGTCTCTCAGGCTGTGTCACACTTGTTGCACAGTAATTACCCTGTGTCCTTCATGCTTTGTCAGACTGTGTTGCACAGTAATTACTCTGTGTCCCTCAGGTTATGTCAGACTGTGTTGCACAGTAATTACTCTGTGTCCCTCAGGCTGTCAGACTGTGTTGCACAGTAATTACCCTGTCTCCCTAAGGCTGTGACAGACTGTGTTGCACAATAATTACCCCGTGTCCCTCAGACTGTGCCAGACTGTGTTGCACAGTAATTACCCTGTGGCCCTAAGGCTATGTCAGACTGCGTTGTGCAGAAATGACCCTGTGTCCCTCAGGTTGTGACATGATTGACAGCAGTTGCAGAGTACAGTGTTTTTGCAGTGGGGGTGAGGGGATTATATAGCTCTCTGTATTATCTACATTAATTCAGCCCCACAGGCTTTCTTTGTTACTTCCCTGTGAACATGCAGTATAATCCTTCAGATTCCCAGTTTTAATAGTTTTTTTTTTGGACAGGGGGATTTGGTTTCATTTCTTATCATTTTGAGGACCACATACACATCAGTCCCATAGATAAAACGGTGCTTAATCCCAATGTAAAAAATGTTAAGCCATATGCCAAGTGGTAGTTTGATGTCGCGTTTTTATTAGGAGTTGAACTCTTGGGCTGTTTCCAGCTCTTGGATGGCTTGGCGTAAATAGCCAGATGCACTTCCTGTCTCTGTGTGGCTGCAGGAAGTGTGGGCCTTGTGGGGGGAGCTGCTTTCTTACCTGAAGCAGGAGAACAGCTGGCTGGATGAGCTGGAGAAGAAACTGCAGGAAACCGAAAACATCCAGGGAGGAGCTGAGGAGATCTCTGAAGCACTGGATGTGAGGCTCCAAAAACACCCGACCTGTTCTTCCCTCCCACAAAACTGAATCTACTGTCACCTAATTCAAACTGAAACTAGTGTTGCCTACTTCACAAACTGAAAATACTATCACCCAATTCAAACTGAAACCACTGTCGCTTAATTATAAAACTGAAACTAATGTAACCCAATTCAAACTGAAACTAGTGTTGCCTAATTGACAACTGAAACTACAGTAGCCCGATTCAAAAACTGAAACCACTGTCGCCTAATTCTAAAACTGAAAAACTACTGTTGCCTAATTCCAAAACTGAAACTACTGTTGCCCAATTCAAACTGAAACGACTGTCACCTAATTGTAAAACTGAAACTACTATCCCCCAATTCACCCAAGACTATTGTCGCCCAATTCAAAAACTGCAACTACTGCCGCCCAATTCAAAACTGAAACTTCTGTCGGCCAATTCAAAACTGAAACTACTGTCATCTAATGCAAACTGAACCTACTGTTGCCTAATTCAAAACTGGAACTACTGTTCCCAAACCCAAAATTGAACATGGCCTACCCCATTCAAAATGCTTCAATAACTGAAAAAAATAAAACCCCAAACCGCTGTACTGCAGAACAAAAAATACTGTACCGACAACTACTGAACTCTTACAGAAGCCTTCTGAACCTGCTGTACCACTTATACTGACCCAGCACACACTGACTGTGTTGTACCCCACACACACCCCTAAAACCCCTCCCTGCTTGGCCCTCTTTCACCTCCTCTCTGTTTCCAGGCTTTGGAGACACTGCTTCGTCACCCTGAGGACAATCGGACTCAGATTAATGAGCTGGCCCAGACCCTGATGGACGGGGGGGTCCTAGATGACCTCATCAAAGAAAAGCTGGACGCATTCAACACACGCTGGGAGGAGCTTATGCGGCTGGTGAGCAAGGGGCAACGCGATTGCTGGAGCTTCTGCAGCTGATGAGTGTGGAGTCAAGTGATTGGTGGATTTATTTTTATTTGTTTTGCCAGAAGTGTTGGAAGAGGGTTGGGAAACACGTTGAGCCGAGCTGTTTAGGGAATTGCACGCTTGTACACACTTGCATGCACAAACACACACACTAAATTAGCACATCAAGTTCACACACATGCTCTGTGAAATATTTCCACCTATGCAGCAAAAATATCCTGGTTTGCCTGACTCACATTGTACTATTTAGGTGATTATTTCTTCAAGAACATTCCCTGGTTTTTTTTCCTGCTGTGGTATCTTACCAGGAAGAATCTATCGCATCTACCAGGAGAGGTAGATCAGAATGACATTATATTGCATTCATTTGGCTGATGCTTTAATCCAAAGTGACGTACAAGTGCATACCGAAGGTCATTGAAGCAACTACAAAACAGATCACACAAAGCACATTTCTATCATAATGTAGCAGCTATCCATAGTCATGAACATTGAGCACAGTACACACAGTAAGCTATGGCTAAGTCAGCAAGACATAAACTGCAAAATGAAACAAGGAACAGGAAACAAGCGAAAAACAGGAAATGAGTGCAATATTAAAATGGTACTAGATTGGCAGGTCAGTCAAGGTGGAATCTGAAGAGGTGTGTCTTCAGACCACGGTGGAATGCAGGCAGAATGAGCCTAATGTTACCTAACTCTTCTGGCTCACCAGTAATTTAGCCTAACAAGATATCTGTATAATCAGAAGGTGTTTACAGACTCATTTCAGTAGGCAAACGCTGTTGAATTGGCTGATCTTAATGAACTGGTGTCCAAGTCCTACACTTGGCAGTGCGAAGAGCAGTAGAGCTGGTAAGCCAGCTCACCATATGTCTGTTTATCATGATCAGTTAGCTAGCTGTGGCAGGTTAGCAGATGCCAGCTTGTTTACATGCATTTTAAAGAGTTCATATTAAATTAATTTGATTTAACTCTTTGATATACGAAATTATATGGAACTCGGATCACTTTGTCAAAAAATAAATGTCATTCTGGTTCATAATGAATGTAACATCCATTTAGCGAGTAGCCATTCTGTATTGAACATTAGCTCACTGCCTTAAATGAAGTCTAGGTTAGTGAGGTAAGTATTAGAGATGTTCCTTTTTGGCCCTCACTCAGGTCAGTGACATCGGGTACGGGTGGATAACGTAGCGTGTGACTAGCGTACAGATGAACACTTCGGTCCACGTGCTCGCCGTATTCATTCTTTCATCCTTTGTCCTGGTGTATTAGCGTATGATTTATTGAAGATGTCAGGGAGAAAAGTACAGAGAGATTAGCATTAAAGCTGTTTAGCGGAGCTGTGTGTGGGTGTGTGTGTGTGTGGAAACGTCAGTTTTCCCTGGGGTACCCGCTGGAGTAGGCCTGGCAGAGCCCTCACTCAAAAACAGCAGGAGATGAAGCAGCCAGCCCTGCATCTTCATCATATACAGTGAGCACCATAATTCATTGGACAGTGACACATTTTTTGTTATTTTGGTTCTGTACGCTAGCACTTTGAGTTTGAAAGGATACAATGACAATGAGGTTGAAGTGCAGATTTGAGGGTATTTCCATCCATATTGGATGAACCGTTTAGAAATTATTTAACCTTTTGTACATAGTCCCCCCCCCCCCATTTTCGGGCATCAAAGAATATTGGACAGTTTAACATAATGTAGAATAAAGTAATCATTTTAAATATTCGGTCGCATATCCTTTGCATGCCATGACTTCCTGATGTCTGTGATCCAACAATATGAAAAGACTCTTGATATCTTATTTTCTGGTACTTCTACAAGCGATACTATAACCTCTCTGCATTTGAATGGATCTCTATGGGAATTGGGTGGTGGGACTAGATTTAGCTGTAAATTACACTGGAACAGTATGGAACACATGATTGGCTAAATGGCTCTAAGCCATCAAGGGTCTGACGTATCAAACGAGCCTCAAATCATCACTCTGCTGCGAGATATGCAGTAGATATGGATGCATAACTTTAAGGGTTGTTTCTTCTGACAAAATTTCCTATTGAACTTTATGGAAAAATAAGTCTTAAGAATGTTATCCATCCATATCTACTGCATATCTGGTGGTTTAAGGCTTGTTTGATACGTCAGACCCTTGATGGCTTAGAGCCATTTAGCCAACCATGTGGGACGAAGGGAGACTCAAAAGGTTTGTCACTCTGTCTGTCCACCTCTCTGTCCATTTGGAGTCTAAATGGACAGAGAGGTGGACACACGGAGTGAGTAAGAGGAGAATACGCAGAAATATGACTGGAATTTTAGTTGAGGTGACATCTGATTGGTAAAATGAAGGGCGAATGTGTGCCAACTGTGCCCTTTTATTTCGGATAATAACCAGTGTCCTACGGAATATGCTCGCTGCACTGAGGACGCGATGCAAACTTACAAAAGGAAAAATGTTCAGAACAATAAATCTGTGCCACTTTAAGCACAGCTTACTGATATAAAAATGTGAGCCAAGTTTTAGAAAGCACTAAATGACTACGTTTAGGAAAGAGCTCGAGGAAATTCATTTTTTACAAATCTGATTACCCATCTGAAAGTACGTTGCCCCACCAAGCGTTTTGCATGTTTAGCGTGTCCTGGAGCAATCGTCCCAGCGTTTACAGTAGTTATTGTGACAATCAGGCAAAGGAGAAACGGCAAAAAAAAAAAAAGAATAGCGATAATACATATAATACCGTATAAATATTCTTTCTCACCGTATTATCGGCTATGTTATTTTCCATTGTAGATGGCTTATCTGAGCACATTAAGTCCCTCTCCTTGGCAGGGTGGGTTTCTCATAGAATGCTTTTCCCGAGCTGTGGCTCGGTGCCTTCATGCACATCCGTTCGCTTGGATAACATCCCAGCCGCGCACTTTACAAGACGTTCGGTGCTCAGAAACGTCTCCTCTGTCCGTTTTTCGGTTTAAAACCTGGCGCACTTCATCGATGTCTGTTTCAAATGACACAAGACAGTTTTACTTGACGGAAGTCTTGATCAGTAGTTGGACGGGGGCCAAGGTGTCTGTGTCGCGTGGAAACGTGGAGGTGAATGATGTTCCCTGGTGGAGATTGTAAAAGATGGATAGGCCCCCGAATCTGCGACCTTTGACTCCAGTACCTCCAGTATCTCTCTGAGAATGTCACGAAATGCAGCTCCAGTGTGTTAGTTTTGTAAACATTATTTGTCATATTCAGTGTATTTTGCTTTTGTTTGCTATTTGCCTGGTTTGTACCGTGCAAGTTTATTCGGTTTAATGAGCTGGTTACAGAACAACTAGGGAGCTGATAGTATAAATAATACAAATGTTTTCATTTGAAGCTTAATTAAAGATTTTTATTCGCTACGTACACGAGTTCTGTTTACAACCCTATGGTGATTGCTTTGCTTGAGAGAGCACGACGCGGTTATGGGGGAATTCGTTTTTCCCAGCGCCTGCATGAGAAACAGGCTTCCTGAAACATCTGCATCTGCGCCGGGGTTGACACACGGTTGGGCAAAATATCGGATATCTGTACATCCCAGAATATCCCTGCGGGCCCTCCCCTAAAAATGATGGATAGAGAGAAAGATGAACAGAGACCAGGGAAGAAAAGAGACAGACAGGAAGATATATAACGGAGACTAGAAGGCAAGAGATCTTTTCTTTACTGTGGCGTTGGAGGCAGTCTACAGTTGTTCTGTGAAAAACGATCGATACTTCGAGAAGTTTATGTGACATCACTACTTTTTGGCGGATATATGATTTGAATACATCATGCACAGAACAAGCAGATGGTCCTCATAATGCTAGCTACAGTGCTTAATGAATGGCTGGTATATTTTATTGTGGGTTATATAAACCTCTCAACTAGGTAACTGTTGAGGTGCTGTGCCTGGGGTAACCTGTGGTGTAAGATCCTGGACAGGTGACAGTAAGTCCTGTGCAGGTGTATTAATAGCTAATCATGCTGTGGATTAACTGGGGACAGATTATGATGTAACGGCGGGAATAGCGGGCCTTTTAGCGTAGCGCTGGACTCATTGTCATTGTAAAGTTTGAGGACTTCACCATGCGGAGCCTGTCCTGCAGAAGAGGGTATTGCTGTGTCAGTCACATTGGCACTCAGAGGGTGAGCGTTGCTTTCGTAACAGTGGAAGAAACCGAGGTATGGCAGCGAACGCCAGGCTATTGTGCAGCAGGGATAAAAATGTGACGAGCATTCAGTCACCTAGGGGTCAGTTAGTAAGGTCTGGTGTTGTGAGGTCGTCTGTGATCGCATAGCGTGCAATGATTTGCGTGCAGATTATGTACGGTTGGTTTGTTCGTTTTTTCTGTTAAAATAGTTTGTGTTGTGGAGTTGTGTGAGATTGCGGAGCAGAGTTGTGTGATTGTGTTGTGAGGTCGTATGTGGTTGTGAGTGTGTGTGTGTAGCAGTTATGTATGATTGTGTAGCAGAGTTGTGCGCGGTTGTGAGTGTGTGTGTGTGTGTGTGTGTATGTATTGCATAGTTGTGTGTGATTGTGTAGCAGAGTTTTGTGTGATTATGTTGTGGAGTTGTGTGTTTTTGTAGCAGAATTGTGTGATTGTGTAGCAGAGTGATGTGTGGTTGTGAGACGAGTGTGTGTGTTATGGAGGTGTGATCGTGTTGTGGTGTATCTTTCAGGCTGTACAGAGACAGCAGCAGTTGGAGAAGAGTGTGCAGTGGGCGCAGGAGAATGACAAGGCCCTGCGTCTCATTCAGGAGTCCCTGCAGTCTACTGACAGACACCTGTCTGCTTACATCGCTGACAACATCGATGCCAGCCAGATACCACAGGAGGCTCAGGTGAGCTGGAGAGGAGGGAGGAGGGAGGGGAGGAGGGAGGAAGGGGAGGGAGAGAGGAGGAGGGAGGGAAACTCATCTGCACAGGAAATCAGATGTGTGTGCGTGAGTCCGCGTCTGTGCGTGTGTGCGTGCGTGTGTGTGTGTACACGTGCGTGTGTGTGTGTGTGTGTACACGTGTGTGTATGTGGGTACGTGTGCGTGTGAGTGTTTGCTAAGTAATGGGAGGCCTAGAGTGTATGTGAACCTGACGGATTAGAGACATACTGCAGACTGAGGGCAGGTGCGTCTAGCGAAGCACAGTCTGCAACTAAAAATGGGTGGAGGGAGGGAGGGAGGGAGGGAGGGAGGGAGGGGGGGGGGGGGGGGGCCGCGTTCCGTCAGAAGCGGTCATTACTCACTGTCAGCTCATAGTGCTGAAATGAGCTTATTTACCAAAGCCAGCTTTCTCTCTCCAGTGCTGCTCGCAATTAAGGACAGAGAGAGATTTGTATTAGCAGCACCCTGGGGCTCGGCTTTTACGCTCTCGCATCGCAAAACAACCACCCATTCATTAGAATACATGACACATGCTCTCATCCTCCCAACATTCCCACCATGCATCTGTCTCCGGCTTCTGCTCCCTTACAGTTGAGAGAGAAGTACCAGGGCAAGTATAGATTATAGTAGAGGGGAGATGGGAGGGAGGGAGGTGGGGGTCCCAAGTTGATGGACACTGGGATCGCAGCACTGGAGGAACTGCCTGGGATTCTCCCTCAGAGTAGAATGCCACCCTGTGGAGAACAGTGGCACTGCAGTGTAAAGAGCAGACTGATGTGATTTCCAGAAAATCCAGGCCGAGCTGACCAGCCATGAACAGAGCCTGGAAGAGATGAAGAAGAAGAACGAGGCCAAGGATCCATCCGAGAGGGTGCGCTCTCAGATCGACATCACACAGGTGCGCTCTCAGATCGACATCACACAGGTGCGCTCTCAGATCGACATCACACAGGTGCGCTCTCAGATCGACATCACACAGCTGAGATATATAGCACACCATCACACAGGTGAGATATATAGCACATCCTCACACAGGTGAGATATATAGCACAACATCACACAGGTGAGATATATAGCACACCATCACACAGGTGAGATATATAGCACATCCTCACACAGGTGAGATATATAGCACAACATCACACAGGTGAGATATATAGCACAACATCACACAGGTGAGATATATAGCACAACATCACACAGGTGAGATATATAGCACAACATCACACAGGTGAGATATATAGCACATCATCACACAGGTGAGATATATAGCACATCATCACACAGGTGAGATATATACCACACCATCACACAGGTAAGAGTAAGTGCAGCGTGAAAACGTCTCCTCTTTATTCCCCCCGGGTGCAGAAGAAGCTCCAGGAGGTGTCCACCAAATTCCGCATCTTCCAGAGGCCGGCGAACTTCGAGCAGCGTCTGCAGGACTGCCAGCGGGTTCTGGACGAAGTGAAGGCTCAGCTCGGGGTGCTGGGGATCCGCAGCGTGGAGCAGGACGTGGTGCAGTCGCAGCTGGACCAGTGCATGGTGGGTAACGGCTCGCAGCAGCGCGGCGAGTGCCCGCTTAAGGGGCTTCGTCCTGTCAGTCAGTTTCCATAGAGACACAAACTCTATAGTGCTGTTTTATTGTTATTATTATTAAACCTTTATTTAAAACCAGGCAGGTCACTTAAGAACAAATTCTTATTTACTAGAACGGCCTGACAAGAGGCGGCGGGTGGTGGTGGGGGGGGGGGGGGGGGGGGTTGATAGTCAGATATATAAAGCAAATCAAACAAGAACAAGCTGTTGAAGAGAAGCAAGTCAGAATATTATATATTATATATAACATATATATTCTATATATATATCATAAAGTGTGACCACAAGAAAAATGAAGGGTTGTGGCTTCTCTTGCTCTGTGTTTCTCCTCCCTGCAGAAGTTCTATAAGAGTCTGAGTGAGGTGAAGGGCGAGGTGGAGACGGTGATAAAAACGGGGCGTCAGATCGTCCAGCGGCAGCAGACGGAGAACCCCAAAGAGCTGGACGACCGTCTGACCGCTCTGAAGCTGCTGTACAATGATCTGGGCGCCCAGGTCAGTCTGTAAGGGCCCCAAAGGGCCAGTCCTTCCCCGAGTCAAATCCTCTCCTCTCCTTACACTGGAGAAACATCAACTCAACAGGGTGGAAATCGATAATCAACACGGTGACATTTCTTGGATTTTTCATTTGGTTGGCAGTTGTTTCCTGGGCACTTCATAAGGTAGCGATGAGTTACCTTGTACTGTATCAATTTATCTGAAGTGAAGGGTGTTTGTTATTTTACACCCGTCTAACATTGTTATTGTACATTTTCACAGGGGTTTGCAGTCCTGTCCACTTTCTCAGGTTTTTGTTTTCTAGCTACATCCAGATGCTGTCTTAGTGTAATTACCCCCTCCTCTGAACAAATGCTAACCTTTCATCTTCTCCCCTCTCTCCCCATTCACTTGTGTCACGTTCCCACCCACCTACCAGCTATTTACTGCTACTCGCGTTCAGCATTGTTCATTTGGGGTCTCCCTTAGGCTGTCATCTTCCAGTTTATGGTTCGTTAGACGCGAGCGATTTTTCTCAGACAGCAGATTGATTGGTCTGGTCAAATGGGATGCAAGCAATCCACAATGAGATGAGGCCTCCATTGCGGCTCCCTGCATTACTCCACAGCTCCACCAGGTGTCAGCATAATTACTGGTGTTGGAGCAATACATGCAGGAGAATGCTGTGGTCTATAGAAGAGGGCAGCTGCTTGTTGCTGTGTGTTTGTCAACCAGGCTGTCAGTCCTTCAGGTTCATCACTATTCCCCCCAAATTGTGGGGGAGGCACCCCAATATTCTTCCCTCCCCACCTCCTTTCCTCCACTCCCCCACTACCACTCCTCTCCTACCCAGAAGTATACAAAACTGCCTGAACATTTCGAGTACAGGTATTTGCATGTACAATATACAATGTACCTGACATTGCGGTTTGCGTCGAGACATGAATTAATATGTAACCACTAATACGTAATTAAAATGTAATTAGATTAAAACGCAAAGATCCGTTTCCGGGGTACAGAGGAGAGGTGGTGGTAGTGGAGGAAAGGCGGGAGGAGAGGAGGTGGTAGTGGGGGAAAGGAGGATGCATTTTTCGAGTATTGGGATGCACCCTGGGAAAGACGACTGAAATGAGTTCAGCTCTTTAAGTTTAATACTGGGCATAAAGAAAATGGCTGACAGAGAGTGGACGAGCGGAGCCTCTCTAAATGGCAGCTGTCTGTGAGCAGGTGACGGAGGGGAAGCAACAGTTGGAGAAGAGTCTGAAGTTGTCGCGGAAACTGCGCAAGGAAGTGAACAGTCTGACAGAGTGGCTGGCAGCGACGGACGCGGAGGTGACCCGTAGGTCAGCTGTGGAGGGAATGCCTAAGGACTTGGATTCTGAAGTGGCCTGGGCCAAGGTAGGACAGCAGCCATAGCCTACCTGCGTCACCAGTCCGTCCCCTCTCTCCTACAGCTGCTTAACTCATCTGTGTCTCTCGCCCGCACACCTGCCCCCTCACACACCTGTTACATGCTGGTCTAATGACCTTCTCCTCTTTAACACACCTCGATGTGTCAACACACATACTCTTTAGTTTAGTTTAGTTGAAAAAGGGACAATGCACATTAATGATTACTGTAAATGCACCAGTTTTAGCCAGCTGGCTAATTTCCAACTGTAGTCCCTGGGCATGGTGTTAAATGCCAGAAAAAAACACATTAATATAAGTAAAAAAAACAAATACAAACAGCACAGTTAAAACACAATAAAAGAAACAGAAAATGTCTAAATACATAGCTTGCTGCAAGCAGCAGTCATGCAGACAGTCTATTACGCATCATGCAGGCAAGCAGACAGGCAGGGTAACCACATAACATACAGCAAACATACGTGATAAAACCGGGAAGCCACACGGGCTTAGCAGCCTTCCTCCTCCCTATCTGCCATGTTCAATTCAATACAATTTTATTTATATCGGGCTTATTACAGAGACATGGTCACAAAGAATACAAAGGAAAATTGGCAAAATCCAGGCCTGAACCCACAAAACAAGCAATTGAGGTAAAAATAAATAAATAAATAAATAAATTTAAAAAAAACTCCCCAGTGGGAAGGCCGGCCCAGTGTAATAGGTGACACGCCTGTGTCACACACCTGTTTGACATTATTGCATCTTCACACACCCTGGTCTTACCTACACACGCACCTGTTTGACATTATTACGTCTTCACACACCCTGGTCTTACCTACACACACACTTGGTTCACACCCCTTTAACATTATTGCATCCTCACACACCCTGGTCTTACCTACACACACACACACACACACACACACATACACCTGGCTGACACACCTGTCCCGTTCCCAGGCCACGCAGAAGGAGACAGAACGGCACGAGCCACAGCTACGTAGCGTGATGGAGCTAGCGGACGCCCTGAAGGCCATGCTTAAGGGACAGGAGAGTCTGGTGGAGGACAAGGTCAGTCTGCTGAACTGCAACTGGATCGCCGTGACGTCACGTAGCGAGGAGTGGCTCAATCTGCTGCTGGTGAGTCACCGGGCCACCGTTAATCTGCACCGTACGCTACCACAGTCAGTCAGAGACCGGACCTCTCTCTACAGCACACACACACTGTTCTCTCTCTCTACGGCACACACACACACACACACACACTGTTCTCTCTCTCTACGGCACACACACACACTGTTCTCTCTCTCTACAGCACACACACACACTGTCCTCTCTTCTCTCTCTATGGCACACACACACACATTGTTCTCTCCTCTCTCTCTACAACACACACACACACACACACACACTGTTCTTTTCTCTCTCTCTATGGCACACACACACACACACACTATTCTCTCCTCTCTTTCTACGGCACACACACACACGGTTCTCTCCTGTCTCTACGACACACACGCACACGCACACACACTGTTATGTAGTCTCGCTTTCTGTTCTCTTGTGATTCTCTAAGGCTGTGTAACGCTGGGTATTGTTAGAGCTTTTGCGATATTGGTACCGGTACTATTGCTTCATGTTGATCCTGGCTCTTTTTTTTGATAACTTTACTAAATAAAACACAAACTTCAGTGTTTAACAGCATTGCTTCCTCACTCTCAGCAGTGTGACTTGCGTGATTTTTTTTGTCAAACGTTCACTGAAAGTGAAGATCGTATCTAAATTCAGTAAAGTAATGATCGCCTTGGTACTTTTGCCTGCGAATCGCCTTGAGACCATTGCCTGCGAATTAGCGTCATTAGCCAAAATGCTACATTATTATTATTTTACCTCCTTTTAACTGCACTGCTTTCTCATGGCCCTGACTGTCTGTGGTAATTTGGTCATAGGGCAGAGCGAGATATATTTATCATAGCTAATGTAAAAACATTAGAGGCATACCGGGCGGGTGGGAATAAAGCTTAGAGTGAAGGTTACCGACACAGACGCCGAAGGTTGCTGTTCTAGATGGAAAGCGTGGACCATGTGCCAAACCCATTTCTCCTGCACCCAGGACTACCAGAGACAGATGGAGTCGCTGGATCAGAACATCGCTCAGATCACCGCCTGGATGTACAGAGCCGAAATCCTGCTGGACGAGTCCCACACCCCGGCCTCCAGCGAACAGGTGCTCAAGGTGCGTGGAAAAGCGGGTATTTTCAAAAACGCCACGTCTCTTCTTTAGCCTTGTACCTTGTTTTGCTGTGTTCACTTGTACCTGACCGTACGTGTATTTAAGGGGAACTTCTGACTCCTCCCTAAAGGAACTGATAGGTTGCAACTCAGCACAATATTACTTTAGCTTAACGTTACGCTTGTTGATTATAAATGAGCCTCTCTTGCCTTCTTGGTGACCCCACATTTTTGTATTCCTGAGAGTAACACTGCTTTTCTCCACTCCGGCTCTGTGGCTAAGGGTGTCCGCTAAGTGATTGTAATGATTGTAATAATGGTGAGGGAAGGGGCCTCGCATCTCTGTGGCTGCAGGTAGGACTCCCAGCTGGGCCACTGCCGTCGTACCCTTGAGCAACGGTACTTATCTCAAATTGCTTCAGTATAATACCCAGCTGTATAAATGGATTGTACGTAGAAGAATATAAGCTGTGTCAGAGGCTGTTTAAGGGCAAGAAAATGGAGGCTGTTGTACAGCGGTGTCGTGTCCAGCACTTTCATTACATTACATTTTGGCATTTATCAGAGATTACACATTTAATGTACGATGCATTTATACCTTTGTGTTGCAAGCTCAGTTCTCTACCCATTACGCTGTACAGCTGCGCTGCCTTTTGAAACCAGGAGGGTCAGTTGAGAACAAATTTATAATGACGAGCTGCATAGTCCCTAAGCTATATGTCTTTGGACCGTGGGAGGAAACCCTCGCGAACACGGGAAGAACATGCACACTCAGGTGATCAAGGCCGGCTGGGACTCGAACCCGTAGCCTTCTTCTTTGTGGGGCAACAGCGCTAACCACAGCGCCACTGTGCCGCCCTAATTTTGGGCACACTATGGGACTCCCAAGCTCTTTTTGTGCCTCAGGATTTGCGGGCGGAGCTGGGGGACATGCGGGGGAAGGTGGAGGCGGTCCAGGGCCAGGCTCAGGACCTGATAAAGAACCGAGGAGAACACTGCCGGGTCCTGGTGGAGCCCAAAGTGGAGCAGCTCAACCAGCGCTTTGAAGAGATCTCCCGCCGGATCAGAACTGGGCAGGTACAGTCTGCCCAATCAGAATCCAGCACACTGACAGGCTGCCCAATCAGACTGCAGCACACTGCTAGGATGCCCAATTAGACTGTAGGGGTGCATCCCAATACTCAAAAAATGCACCCTCCTTTCCTCCACTACCACCTCCTCTCCTCCATGCCCCGGAAATGGATATTTGTGTTTTAATCGAATGTTGTTGATTACATCCTAATTACGTATTAATGGTTACATATTAATTATTGTCTCGACGCAAACCACAATGTCAGGTACATTGTATACTGTACATGCAAATACTTGTACTCAAAATGTTCAGTCAGTTTTGCATACTTCCGGGTAGGAGAGGAGTGGTGAGTGAAGAATATTGGGACACACCCTAGCACTCTGTCACGCTGTCACTCTATCATCATCTGTCCAATCAGACTGTAGCACACTGCCATGCTGTCACTCTGTCACTGGCTCATTGGCTCTATATTGATTACTGATTTTAATCTGACAACAGAAACCAGCAGGACCCTCTGGCCATCCAGGGACCCCTGTACACTCCCCTTATATAAATGGAAAATTCTGCAGTATATTGTAAATATATGGACTTTTAGAAATTGTAATGATAAGTATATTTACAGCAGTGTACTTTAAAAATGAATCACATTGCGATATCGGAAAATAATAATTTGAATACTTGCAATAATTTGAATATTGGAGAAGTATTGCATATTTTAGTTCAATTTATAAGTACACTCCTTTTCCATGAAGTTGAAGTGAATTCTTTCTTGTTACATTCTCGCAAGCCACACTACACTTTATTTAAACTTCACACTAACTGCTGTCTAAAACAACTATATTGAAATCCCACTCTAACTGCGAGATTAGTTGGAGTGCATCATGTATATTTTATATGGAGAGTAAATGTATTGGTCTAGTGTTGAATCAGTATTTTAGCAGATAGTGGGTGTATATATAAGTGTGTTATATAAGCCAATGTATTTGAGCCATATTGTTTGTATGAGTGAACATGTATAGTGTGTGTGTGTGTGTGTGTGTGTGTGTGATTTGCTTGTGTAGCATGAGTGAAATGTGTGTGTGTGTGTGTTGATTGTGTAATATTCATGTGTGTAACTGTATGTACATGTATATTATTTGTGAGAGTACTGTGTATTGTAATGTAATGCGTTACTGTGCAGACTGCGGCTTCAGCTAAGGAGGTGGAGCAGTACCACACGGAGGCTCGGATCTGGCTGGATCTCCTGGAGGAGGAGGTGCAGCAGGGAGAGAACCTGAAAGAGGAGGACTTTCAGCAGGAGAGCGTGAGTTCCACAGCCCCTACACCTCTCCTACACTCTCTCTTACACCCCTCAATCACCCCCCTAATACACCCCCCTCATACACCCTCTCTTACACTGCTAACTAGCATAAGCCTTTCAGGCTAATGAGTGGCAGGCAGACTGGAATTGAGCCATAACAAATGATCTACCTTTGTAGCAGTAATGAGTTTGGATGAGTTTGGGCAGTTGGGTGGTGATTAGATGACCTTTTCTCAGTCTTCTGTGATGGGCACATTGCTCTAAATTGATGGAATTTGGTCAGTAGCCAGTAGCCAGCAGTCCATCGCAAAAGCTGGACAACGTTCAAAGGTAAATAGCCTGCTTAGCGCTTGTTTCCAGTTTGCGTTTTGTGACCTGAAAGGCTGCTGTTTGCTAGTGGATTGGCATGCGGAATAAGGGTGGAGTGAAGTGTAAGGTTTGCCGTTGGGTTAAAGATTCTGTGAAGCAAATAAATGCCAGACTATGCGTGAGAGCTAATCCAGGGGCTTCTCATGATAATTACAGCTTCATTACCTGACTGGAGCCATAGATATGACAGGAAATTTAATCACCTGATTTTCCAGGATTTAATCAGCCACTGTCGGTTCTTAATTAAACTATGCGCAAAAAAAGGTGTTCTGAACTGAACATGGCGTATCAAACAATACGGTCAAACAGTATCTTTTCATCTCTCGTCTATATATATATATATATAATTTATTTTTAAAAGCAAGCATAGTCCGCTGTCTTTCCATAGGGTAACAGATAGAGACGGGATCACAGCTCAGAAGGTGCCATAGCAGGGGAAGGTGCCATAGTCAACTCCCCCGACTCTCCACGCACGGGGGGGTTTGTGTATGGCCGCCTGGCGAGGGCGGGGGTGTGGGGGGGGTCATAGGTTGATGACAGGGTGGAGGTGCGCAGTATAATTATTAATTATATAATACAATGAAACACAACAAAAACTTGCTCTAAGTGTGTTGCCCACTAAAAATCTTTACAACTATATTAGCCTACATTTTTTAAGGTTACACATTTATTTCAGTTATACTGAATATTTCAAATTGTTTCGTTTTAAGATGACATGTAATACATTCCCTAATTCAAATATCAGTGACATCTCAGCTCAATAAAAATCCTATCTAAAAATGATTATTTTATAACCATTTACTTTGACAGTGTTCTATTCTCATTGTGATTGTCGTAGGCTCGTGTTTAAAAGTGCTGATCTGGTGTCAGTTTTGACAATTGCGTGAGGTGATATTGATATGGGGAAAATGTTCCCTGATCAACTCTCAAAGTAATGACTTTGGCGTCTTCTTGCGTGCGTGGTGAAAATCGTGTGTGTGTGTGTCCTGGTTAACCTCAGCCTGCCCGTGGCTCCTTTACAGGACACTGACGAGGGGCCAGTGATGGAGCTCCTGGAGAAAGGGCAGAACCTGCAGAAGAGAGTCCCTGATGAGGAGAAAAGAGAGGAGATCCGTATTAAACACGACCAACTCAACAGCAAGTACAACACTGTGAAGGTACAAACACAGCAAGCACAGCACTGTGAAGGTACAAACACAGCACGTACAGCACTGTGAAGGTTAAAAAACACAGCACGTACAGCATTACGAAGTTGTAAGACAGATCAGTTTTGTTTCCAGGTAAATAGTTTCTGGTAAAGTTTCTAAATGTTGATAAAATAAACAGTGTTTGTAGTGGGGTGTTTTTGCATGGACGGGCCTGTTGGCCTGCACTAAGTTAAAATCTGAGCCTTACCCCACAACCGTTCACTGTGTGAAGGACCTGCGGGCCCTGCGGAAGAGGAAGGCCCTGGCGATCGCTCCACAGTGGTACCAGTACCGCCGTAAGTCTGACGATCTGCTGCAGTGGCTGGATGACATTGAGAGGAGCGTGGCTGAACTACCCGACCCCCCCAAGGAACAGAGAGTGAAGGTAGGGCCTGCTGAAAGCCTGTATACAGCCTGTATATATACATATACATATATACATAACTACATACATACATATACACATACATACATGCACATATACATATATACATAACTACATACAAACATATACACATACATACATGCACATATACATATACATATATACATAACTACATACATACATATACACATACATACATGCACATATACATATACATATATACATAACTACATACATACATTCATACATGCACATACATACATATATACATAACTACATACATACATATATGCACATACATACATATACATATACAGTGAGCACCATAATTCATAGTAATCATTTTTAATATTCGGTCGCATATCCTTTGCATGCCATGACTTCCTGATGTCTGTGATCCAACAATATCAAAAATATCAATATCAAAAATATGATATCTTTTTTTCTGGTACTCCTACAAGCGATACTATAACCTCTTTGCATTTGAATGGATCTCTATGGGAATTGGAGGGTGGGACTAGATTTAGCTGTAAATTACACTTTAAGGGTTGTTTCTCCTGACAAATTCTCCTATTGAACTCTATGGAAAAATAAGTCAGGAGAAGAAACCCTTCAAGTTATCCATCCATATCTACTGTATTTCTGGTGGCAGAGTGATGATTTAAGGCTTGTTTGATACGTCAGACCCTTGATGACTTAGAGCCATTTAGCCAACCTTGTATTCCATACTGTTCCACTGTAATTTACAGCTAAATCTAGTCCCACCCCCCAATTCCCATAGAGATCCATTCAAATGCAGAGAGGTTATAGTATCGCTTGTAAGAGTACCAGAAAGAGTCTTTTGATATTTTTGGGTCACAGACATACACAAATACATACATGCATAGATACATACATACATACACCCATACTGTACATACATGCATACACACACACACACACACACACACACACACAGTATACACACATACATGCATACACATACATACGTATATACAGACATACAAACACATGCATATTTACATGCATACATCCTGTCCACAGTATCTTTCTCTCTCTCTCTCTCTCTCTCTCTCTCTCTCTCTCTCTCTCTCTCTCTCTCTCTCTCTGTGTCTCTCTCTCTCCCTCACACACACAGTCCACAGTATTAGAAATTGCTCACACGCATACACATTTGAAACCATGTATACAAAGGCATACACCAAAAAGTAGGGGGAAAATATATAGCATTCTTCTTGTATACAGTGCCCTCCACTATTATTGGCACCCCTGGTAAAGATGAGTAAAAAAGGTTATAAAAAAATCACCATTTGGTGAATTAGCTTAATACACTGCCTGGCCAAAAAAAAAGTCGCACACTCTAAAATTTTGTAGGACCGCCTTTAGCTTTGAATATGGCGCGCATTCGTCGTGGCATTGTTTCGACAACCTTATGCAACGTCACAACATTTATTTCCATCCAGCGTTGCATTCATTTTTGGCTGAGATCTTGTATTGACGACGGGAGAGTCAAACCACTCCATAAAGTCTTCTCCAGAACATCCCAAAGACTTTCAATGGGGTTAATGTCAGGACTCTGGTGGCCAATTCATGTGTGAAAATGATTCCTCATGCTCCCTGAACCACTCTTTCACAATTTGAGCCCGATGAATCTTGCCATTGTCGTCCTGGAATATGCCCATTGATGGGATAACTTGGTCATTCAGTACATTCAGGTATCTGGCAACCCCAGATCATAACATTGCCTCCAGAGGCTTGTACAGTGGGCACTATGCATGACAGGTGCAACAGCAACTTTTTTTTTGGCCAGGCAGTGTATAATAGGACAGGAGAAGAAACCCTTCAAGTTATCCATCCATATGTACTGTATTTCTAGCAGCAGAGGTCCATTCAAATTTAGAGACGTTATATTATCGCTTGTAAGAGTACCAGAAAATAAGATATCAAGAGTCTTTTGTTGTTGTTGGGTCACAGACATCAGGAATTCATGGCATGCAAAGGATATGCGACCAAATATTAAAAATTATTACTGTATTCTATATATAAATGCAGGGGTGCCAATAATTGTGGCACACATGGTTTTGTTAAAAATAATTATTTCTTGATGAGGGATTTTTTCAATTGAAGGTTGGATTTTTCTCATTTTTTCAGTGTGAGATTAAGCTAATTCACCAAAAGGTGAATTTTTTATAACCCTTTTTACTCATCTTTACCAGGGGTGCCAATAATAGTGGAGGGCACTGTACATACATACTTGTATGATACACATACAGACACGGGTATGCACACACACTATTTCACAATGGATTTCACTAGTAAGCAAACGGTAAGGGACATGTGGAGAGTTAGTAAAAGGCGTTAGTGAGTTTTAGTATGTAGAGAACTTGAGTGGGTATAATTTGACTGTGTGTGTCTTTGTTACAGATGATCACAATGACATTTCGCTAAACGGAAGGCCTGTCGTGCATGTTGAGACCCTCCTTTTGAGTGTCACCTGTCGTCACTCCTGTGCCCTCTTCTGCAAACACACACCTGTGCACAGTACATACCCCCTGTGCATAAACACACACCTGTGTACAGTACATTCCCCCTGTGCATAAACGCACACCTGTGTAAAGTACATTCCCTTGTGCATAAACGCACACCTGTGTAAAGTACATTCCCTTGTGCATAAACGCACACCTGTGTAAAGTACATTCCCTTGTGCATAATCGCACACCTGTGTAAAGTACATTCCCTTGTGCATAAACACACACCTGTGCACACAGTGATCTCTCCCTCTGTGTCACTGCTCATTTCACCGCTTCTTTTATGTGCTGAGTTGAGGCAGAGGGGCCTGAGCGCTGTGCTCCTGAACGCTCCTCTGCCGTGTGTACAGTTCCTTTCCCCTCCTGCTCCCAAATCAAACTCTTCCTTTCCTGCCACTCTGAGCCCCCCCTGACCCCCTGCCATGGGGTTCAGCGCTCTCCTGCCATGGGTCTACAGTCACAATACACTGATACACACGCACACTCACAAACACACACTCGCACGCACACACACTCACACACAGGCATGACTACACACTCAACACATCACTGATATACACACACACACACTAGGGATGGGGTCGTGTACACGTTTAACCGTGTACACTAAAATTAATCACTATCCGTTTAGGGCGGATTAACCGAAATCTTAAAATAATTTTTAAAATATTTTTTAAATCATATTACTTATTAAAATGTTGCGTATAATTGTTCCTCGTACAATATTATGTATATATCTAAAGCATTTAAATATATCTAGATCGGAAATCACGTCAACATAAGTAACGTTGATGGAAAAAATGCGGGAGTGAGTCAGTGAATTTGAGTGAAAGCATCAAAATGAGCGGCGGAAAAGCTAAAGCCTGGAATTATTTTACAAAACAAGTCAACGGAAACTCGGTAACATGTACACTCTGGTGTCGTTTTAAGTGTGAAAGGGGGGAGTACCAGCTCAATGAACAATCATCTGCGATTAAAACACGCGAAGGTAGATTTAGAACAAGATGCCGCGGTGGGTAATGCTAGCACCCAACCCCGAATAGGCTCCGTCTTCTACAAGTGCACTCCACAGAGAGCTGCGAAAATCACCCAGCTGATCGCGGATATGATTGTGAAAGGCACAAGACCGTTAAGCGAAGTGGATGCGCCAGGCTTTCGGTCTCTGATGGAGTATGTTGAGCCATCTTACTCAGTCCCAAGCCGGTAGACAATAACAAAAACACTCCGTGATTGGACTGTTTTATTTGAATTTCATGACACTAGTTTATTTTATGAAAACATTTTGAAACAGTGAAGTATATTCTATTATATTCTAACCTATATTTACCTCCTAACGTATCTTTCATAAGTGCTTGCTTACTTACTAGCAGATACCCGAGTTTCCGACCAGTATCGTTGGCCTCTATGGCTATGACGTCATCGCTTAAGCTATGACGTCATGTTACGGTTAACGTGTAAACGTGTACAAAATGTGTACAAAAAAAAGGCAAAACCCCCATCCCTAACACACACACACACACACACACACACACACACACACACACACACACTGATACACACGCACACACACTCGCACGCTCACACACAGGCATGAATACACACTCAACACGACACTGACATACGCACACATACACACACACACAGTCGCAATACACTAATACACACACTCACACGCACAATCTTGCACGCACACACACACACAGGCATGAATACACACTCAAAACGACACTGATATACGCACACATACACACACGCACACACACAGTCACAATACACTGATACACGCACGCACACACAGTCACACGCGCACACACACAGGCATACACACTCAACACGACACTCGGCTCATACACACACAGGCATGCTCTCACTCACATAGACATGCATGTACAGTCAACACATGACACTGATACACTCACACACACTCTGTCCCAAAGCCTGTTCACAGACAGCAGTGGTAGTCTGTAAGCACTGTAAACATGCCAGTGATGATAATAAAGTGGGCAACTTGTGCCTCCTGATCGCACCTTTCTCTCTCTTCATTTCCTCTGTGTGACTGTGCTGTCCCTGTGTGACTGTGTGAATGTGCTCTCCCTGTGTGACTGTGTGAATGTGCTCTCCCTGTGTGACTGTGAATGTGCTCTCCCTGTGTGAATGTGCTCTCCCTGTGTGACTGTGTGAATGTGCTCTCCCTGTGTGAATGTGCTCTCCCTGTGTGACTGTGTGAATGTGCTCTCCCTGTGTGACTGTGTGAATGTGCTCTCCCTGTGTGAATGTGCTCTCCCTGTGTGACTGTGTGAATGTGCTCTCCCTGTGTGACTGCGTGAATGTGCTCTCCCTGTGTGACTGTGTGAATGTGCTCTCCCTGTGTGAATGTGCTCTCCCTGTGTGACTGTGTGAATGTGCTCTCCCTGTGTGAATGTGCTCTCCCTGTGTGACTGTGTGAATGTGCTCTCCCTGTGTGAATGTGCTCTCCCTGTGTGACTGTGTGAATGTGCTCTCCCTGTGTGACTGTGTGAATGTGCTCTCCCTGTGTGAATGTGCTATCCCTGTGTGACTGTGTGAATGTGCTCTCCCTGTGTGACTGTACTCTCTCTGTGTGACTGCTCTCCTTGTGTAACTGTGTGAATGTACTCTCCCTGTGTGACTGTACTCTCTGTGTGACTGTACTCTCTCTGTGTGACTGTGTGACTGCTCTCCCTGTGTGAATGTGCTCTCACTGTGTGACTGTACTCTCCCTGTGTGAATGTGCTCTCCCTGTGTGACTGTGACTGCTCTCCCTGTGTGAATGTGCTCTCCCCGTGTGACTGTACTCTCTCTGTGTGACTGTGACTGTGCTCTTTTTGTGTGACTGTGACTGTGCTCTCCCTGTGTGGCTGTGTATCTGTGACTGTGCTCTCCCTGTGTAACTGACTGTTCTCCCTGTGTAACTGTGACTGTGCTCTCCCTGTGTTGCTGTGCTCTCCCTGTATGACTGTGTGACTGTGTTCTTCTTGTGTGACTGTGTGACTGTGTGGCTTTGCTCTCCCTATGCAACTGTGTGACTGTGCTCTCCTTGTGTGACTGTGTAACTATGTGACTGTGCTTTCCTTGTGTGACTGTATGGATGGTTTCCCCTGGTGTGGCTGTATGGATGGTTTCCCCTGCCTGGCTGTATGGATGGTTTCCCCTGGCGTGGCTGTATGGATGGTTTCCCTTGGCGTGGCTGCGGATGGTTTGGTCACTAGGAGATTGTCTCGGAGCAGGATCAGAAGAGTGCGGAGCTGAGCGAGTTGCGGGTGCAAGCCCAGGTGTTGGCTGATGGGGGCGCTGCTCGGCTCGTGGAGCCTCGCCTCGCCCAGCTCAACAAACGCTGGGAAGAGGTTGATGGCAAATTCGTTCCTTTCCGACGTTCCATACAACGTGTGAGTCCCCCCCCCCCCCCCCCCCCCCCCATCCCCTGCCTCAAAGGAGCTGCTAATAAATCTGCGCCACTAACCTGGCATGACCTGAGGTCTCAGATCAATCAAACAATCAATCAATCAATCAAATAAGAGATAAAATTTTCTGAAATTGAGGAGCAGGAGGACTTGTTGGTTTCTGTTGCCTCATTGATTTGCCACTGCCATTGTTCCATGTTAAGCATGCTACTCACCGGATGTGTAAGGAATGCGATGTGAGAGTGATTGGAGTGGTGAATTATTGGCACGATTGACTGCAATGGGAGCAACTGCTATTGGATGTTTAACACAGTTACCCTCAAATTAGGTGGGTGGGGGAAACAGATGTCAGGGAAGATCAAGCAGATTTCTGTCCAATCATTTTGTTGTGGTTGACTTGTAGTGTAAAATTGGAAAATACTTGTTGCATATTAAATTAAGAGGAAATATTTCACACTAAATCCTGTGCACACTCACAGTCGTACATTTGACTGGACTGTTGTTCAATACTATATCTGGAGGAAGGCTGCTAACTGCATCACTTAAAACCACAAGTATCTTTTTCAATAGCAAGGCCCAATGATAGAACATGGAATGATGCAAACCCATAACATTCCCTCATTTGCATGTTTTCTGTGCAATGATGTGAGTTTATTTCTTCTTTTTTTTTACTACATCATGAATAAGTGCCAAGCCATGCCAGCGGCATCTCGCATGTCCCGTGTGTGTACCAGGCGAGATCTGGCATGGGAACCAGATCCGATGGGCCCCAAGGTCTGGTATCGGAATCTGGAATCTGATTGGCCGGCAGCCCCACAGGGTGACTCGTGATTGGCCCTCACGCACGCAGCAAGCTGCATTTGGTCGATCGGGCGCCCACTAGTCCGCCTGTTGAGCTTCACATGAAGTGTCTTCCTCTGACTCACGTCTGTGTGAGGCGTGAAGAGGAGCAGCGGCTGACATTGCGTACACCGCGGGGGGAGCTCCAGAATCCGTAGTGCTGGTTACCTCAACAATCGCTGATAAGAATAAGGATCCATTGAGCATTCCAAATTGGGGAGAATGTGGGGGGAAGCACCAAAGCTGCATTCACCCTGCGCGCTAAACTGCACTCTGAAAAAAGCGCGTTACGCAGTTCAGCTAAAGGAATACGCCCTTCGTTAAGCAGCCAATTCCCAGGGAGTGATGTCTCTGGCAACATCACACACACTGCTGACAGAACTCACCACTCTACCGCACATATGTGCTTCTTTCTCTGAGTAGGTAACGAGAGACCAATAACACACAGAGACCGGTTTATTTGATATTGTACCATATAATTTAACAGTTATCACTTCTATTGATCTCAACTGGAAACAGAAAACAATTACAGTCGATAAAGGGATTTGTTATTGTGGTTGATTTTTTTTCCCTCCTTCCTCCTCCCCGTCTTCCTTCTCTTTACATTTTAAATATTATCCATGTGTACTGCAAGCTACTGAAGCATTTATTGGTTCTGCACCTTGCTGACGTCTTTTATAACCCTATTGATCTCAACTGGAAACAGAAAACATTTACAGTCGATAAAGGGATTCGTTATTGTGGTTGATTTTTCTTCCTCCTTCCTCCTCCTTACATTTTAAATCTTATCCATGTGTACTGCAAGCTACTGAAGCATTTATTGGTTCTGCACCTTGCTGACGTCTTTTAGCATTTGATGCCATTCTTCAGAGTATAATATTCAACAAGTATAGTCCCATAGAAAACAGTCAACCATAAACCAAAATAAGAGTTTGAATTAATGTGTTTTTTTCCCCAATACAAAAAATATCTTCCTATTTTTCACGGGTCAGCATCTGTACTAATGAACTCCCGTTACAGTCCGTTGTCACAAAACTTTCCAATCATTCTTTTAGGCGCTCCTGTCATTTAATTTGTTTGTCTGGTCTTTTATTTTGACCCTCTAACCTCCAGCATGTGGTGTCAGTCATCCTACCTGATGGCTACCTGGTGACTGGTCCCGGAAGGCCTCTGTGCAATATCATATTGGTTCCTTGAGAACCCGGAAAGCTATTGATTGTTAAAATGGAAACCTTTGGCTGTGAAAGTGCTTGGGTTCTGCACAGAGGGCTCTGAGGTCCTTGGTTTCCTGCTGGTTCATACATTTTTTGGAGACTCTCCCCTTCAATTGGGCGGTTCCACGGAGAGAAAGGAAGTGCCGCCATCTTGGCACACCTTCTCCTTTTTGAATGTGTCACTTGCAGCTAGCTAACCAGCAAGACAGCAGGAAATGAAGGTACCTGCGGTAGCTGTTTTTTCAGGCATGAACTTAACGGTTTTCTCTCCAGAATGCCAGGGAGTGTCTTCAAGCACCCAAGCCTGGAGATGAATCGGCACAAATCTCGCAGTCTGAAAGATATGAGCGCCATTGACATAGACAGTTATGTTCTTGGGCACTCAGCACAGTCAATGTGACAGTTGACATTGATTTATATTTTAATTTGGTTGGAAAATTACCTCTGCACAGTGTGAAGGTCTTTTTGTAACAACAAAAGGTGATGTCTACTGGCCTATATGCACCTGCGTACAACGGATTTTATAAGGTGTGGTGAGTTCAGCAATTTCAAATGGGTTAGCTAATTGGCATTTTTTTTCATAATATGGTATTGGGTTGACAGTGTAGCGCAGCCGTTTTGGATCTGGGCTTATGTGGGATAACAAGCCTTTAATCCCAGATATGACACTAAGCCATTGACCAAAGATCTAAACCTGCAATTTGTCAGTCTGTACGCCGCTTTATTGGAAGAAATTTTTTTTTTAAGTCTCGAAAAAAATATTGTACATTTCTTCAGATACTGGCATCAGCTTAAAAGGGAACGCCGGGTTATTTGTTAAACTTCTATATCGATTTTATATGTTTAATGTGAGTCTTGAAGCTTACCGCACTACAACTGTGCCTCCCGGGTTCCCTTGTTTCCAGCTTGTTTCCAGACACGCTGTGTCGCACTAATCTACATCAGTGGTGGTTAATTCCAGGTGCATGTCTATATTGTATACTGGAAGGTTCGAAATTGATCAGATTCGCTGATAGATCAAAGTCTAATATGACTAAAGGGATGCCATCCTCATTATCTTAGGTATAGCTGAATTACCCATAGCTTTCTGTGTGTACTATACTCAATGTTCATTACTAGGGATAGCTGCTACGTTATGAGAAGGATGTGCTTTGTCTGATCTGTTTTGTAGTCTCAATGACCTTCAGTATGCACTTACTGTACGTCACTTTGGATAAAAGCGTAATGTAATGTAATCTTCAGGTTCTGAGTTTGGCGATGTATAATTTAGCTATGAATTGCAGTCAAAAGTTTGTGAAATTGACTGTAATTGCTTCGGAAATGACTGCAGTATTATATGCAATATTTTCGATATTCATAGCTAAATTATACATCACCGAACTTGGAAGAACCTGAAGATAATGAGGATGGCGTCCCTTTAGTCATATCAGACTTTTATCTATCAGCGAATCTGATCAATTTTAAACCTGCCAGTATACAGTATAGACCTGCAGCTGGAATTACCCACCACTGATCAGCGAGTCTGGAAACAAGGGAACCGGGAGGCACAGTTCTAGTGCGGTAAGCTTCAAGACTCACATTAAATATATAAAATCGATATAGAAGTTTAAGAAATAACCCGGCATTCCCCTTTCATAAATAAATAACATGCTGTAAAAAGTATTTTTTCGCCTTTGTAAAACTTTCCACTTGCTAATGAAGCCTTTTACTAAAAAAGTGAACTACATTTTACATTAATTTCATCATTCCTACTGATGAGAGTCCCTACTGATGAATATGCAATTAGTGTCATTTTCATTTTGAATGAACATTAGCTTGTGTTCTGAAGCAGCACATAACACGACTCCTTGCAACAAAACATTTGCTGTAAAATAAGCTTTATAAGTCAGTTTTGCTTATATTGAATAATCGCTATCAAAAATATTACTTCCCCAGGGTTAAATAATGTTAAGTAGGGACTGTAGCAGTAGATATGCTGTAGCATTTCAGTAATTCTTTTTTATTTTAAAAATGTCAAAAGCATGATTTAACTCCTCCATTTACCTGCAAAGTATAGTCGTAGGTAATCAGTACAATTAATGCAAAATCGGTGGGGAATTTTTCTTTTAGTATTCATTTTCAGGCATTTCATGTAAAAATATCAACACGGTCAACCATTAATTCTGATTTAATTAATGCCGTCGTATGTTATGAATTACCCCCGTGTATCTATGGTTTTTATAGTGTATGTTGTTGCGTTTAGTCATGTGTACATGGAAACGCATGCATACAACACCTCATTCAGAAAACTTTTTAATGGCTTCTGCTGTGTTGTTATGCTGTTTACAAGGGATTGTGCTTGCAGCGAAGTTCATTTCTAGGTCCCTACCTGCACAAGACTCGTTTGGTATTCAGAAGAGGTTATCCCCCACTGTCTACCAACTTAATTGAAGTTTTAAAGGAAAAATGTGCAGATTAAAGTTGGAGACAAGCTGGCTTCTTGTAGGTCACTTGTTCATCGGATGACTGTGTTTGATTTAGTCATGCCAGAAAGGCAGTGGAATCAGGCTGTCAAATCCAATAGTTTTTTTACCCAAACGGGTCCGAAGGATGTTTGCACTGGGTCATGTTAGGAGCTGCCTGGTTGGGAAAGTAAATTAGGAAAAGAGAGGATATCAATGAGTAAAGAAGGTTCTGCTGTCAACATTGCTTGTGATATCATCTAATGTTCAGGAACAGCATTGCAAAATAGAGGCATTCAGCAGTGCAAAGATTTCTTTCATTGCCAATGCAGAGATGAGCTCACGCACTGTCCTTTTAAAATAAAAAAAATGTTGTTTTGCGAGTGTTGAGAGCGACTGCCAGAGACCCATCAAGCAGCTCTTCTTCCTGCTTGACGGGAACATTCTGACCCGCTTGATTGAAACAAAACAATCCTTTTGTTGTCTTGAAAAACCACATTAATTAAATCTGTCTTTTGACATTTTGTGTATTGCCACAAACTAGCTACTGCTGTCAACATTGAGATTGTTAATTAAAAAGCAATTCCTTTTGAGATATTTGATTTGAGGCCAATCTGGAATTCAAGGTGAAATTTTTTTTTTAAAGGGACATGCTTATCAAGGTCACAGTAACCAATAATATTTATAATTAACTCTTTGAGGCATTTTAAATATAACATCAAACATTACCAAGGTAACCAGCTGTGTAGATTCACCGTGTTCAAAGAAAACCTCCATTGGATAAGAGCATCTGCTTAATGCCTAAATGTAAAATGCAACATGTTTGGAAATACTAACAAAAGTTTCAAATGGAATGCTTGGAATCTTGGAGTCCGTCCTGATATATAACATCTTTAGCAAATAAGCATCGCCATTCTAATGCAAAATGCAAACGATAAGTCTTAAATAATACTACCATTAGTGACTTAGACTTCACCGACCACTCATTTCCTTGGAAGTGTATGTGTAGCTTGTACATGCTGTAATATATTAAGGTGAGCACGTATTATAGGAATGTAAACGAGGAGGCTGAAAAGGGTAGCCCCACTGTGTTGCATTCCCATGGGCATTAACTGACGGAACCATAACTTTGTTTAGTGAAGATTGGAGTTGGGGCCTTGGTTAGCATTGAACTCATGGTCAGTGGTGGATTTGGGCCAAACATTTGCAGGACAGGGCTTAGAGTTGTGATTGAGGTTAGTGTTATGGTCATGTTTGTGGGTGATGTTGTGGCTAAGTTTTGGGTTATGGGTAGTTTTTAATTACAAAGGAGGTTGTAGTTACAATTCCAAAGCGATTTAGGTGGGGTACCCATGTTAAAAAACGGCATGGTTTAGCATACTTGAGGTGTAACTATGTACTTATACTTCAAGTATACTTTAGCAAACTAGGTTTTCCACGTGGGTGAGGTTAGGCTAGGTGGGCATTGTGTAGTTTCTATGGCTAAAAATGGCTTTTTGTTTGTTCCAGGTCTACTTAAATGATCTGCGAGACCTGCTACAGTCCATTGCTGAAACGGAGTTCCTGCTTAACTCCCCTGAATACTGGGCTGTGTACTATGACCTGCCCAAACAGGAGCTGTGCCTACAGGTGTGTGTGTGTGTGTGTGTGTGTGTGTGTGTGTGTGTGTGTGTGTGTGTGTGTGTGTGTGTGTGTGTGTGTGTGTGTGTGTGTGTGTGTGTGTGTGTGTGTGTGTGTGTGTGTGTGTGTGTGTGTGTGCATGAATGTGCGTGTGTGTGTGTGTGTGCGTGTGTGTTTGTGCGTGCATGTGTGTTTGTGCGTGTGTGTGTGTGTGTGTGTGTGTGTGTGCGCGTGTTCATGTGCATGTGCACATGAGTGTTTGTGGAATGAGTGTGTGTACAGTGAGGGTCAGAGGGATGAGTGTATGTACAGTGAAGGGTCAGTTGGATGAGTGTGTGTACAGTGAAGGTCAGTGGGATGATTGTGTGTACAGTCTGGGTCAGTGGGATGGGTGTGTGTACAGTCTGGGTCAGTGGGATGAGTGTGTGTACAGTGAAGGGTCAGTTGGATGAGTGTGTGTACAGTGAAGGTCAGTGGGATGATTGTGTGTGCAGTCTGGGTCAGTGGGATGAGTGTACAGTGAGGGTCAGAGGGATGAGTGTGTGTACAGTGAAGGGTCAGTGGGATGAGTGTGTGTACAGTCTGGGTCAGTGGGATGAGTGTGTGTACAGTGAAGGGTCAGTGGGATGAGTGTGTGTACAGTGAAGGTCAGTGGGATGAGTGTGTGCAGTCTGGGTCAGTGGGATGAGTGTGTGTGCAGTGAGGGTCAGAGGGATGAGTGTGTGTACAGTGAAGGGTCAGTGGGATGAGTGTGTGTACAGTCTGGGTCAGTGGGATGAGTGTGTGTACAGTCTGGGTCAGTGGGATGAGTGTGTGCAGTCTGGGTCAGTGGGATGAGTGTGTGTACAGTCTGGGTCAGTGGAATGAGTGTGTGTACAGTGAAGGTCAGTGGGATGAGTGTGTGTACAGTCTGGTTCAGTGGGATGAGTGTGTGTACAGTCTGGGTCAGTGGGATGAGTGTGTGTGCAGTCCGGGTCAGTGGGATGAGTGTGTGTACAGTGAAGGTCAGTGGGATGAGTGTGTGTACAGTCTGGGTCAGTGCGGTGAGTGTGTGTACAGCCTGGGTCAGTGGGATGAGTGTGTGTGCAGTCTGGTCAGTGGGATGAGTGTGTGTACAGTCTGGGTCAGTGGGATGAGTGTGTGTGCAGTCTGGGTCAGTGGGATAAGTCTGGGTCAGTGGGATGAGTGTGTGTACAGTGAAGGTCAGTGGGATGAGTGTGTGTACAGTGAGGGTCAGTGTGATGAGTGTGTGTACAGTCAGGGTCAGTGGGATGAGTGTGTGTACAGTGAAGGTCAGTGGGATGAGTGTGTACAATCTGGGTCAGTGGGATGAGTGTGTGTGTACAGTCTAGGTCAGTGGGTTGAGTGTGTGTATAGTCTAGGAGAGTGGGATGAGTGTGTGTACAGTCAGGGTCAGTGTTACAAGTGAAGGGATGTGTGTGACCCTGTACCTGTAGGATGTGAAGCTGAGGTTGGAGAAGCTGCAGACCCCAGTAGAAAGTGCTCAAGCAAGGAAGGAAGATGTTCTCCACTGTTCAACTCCTCAAGAAATCCAACATGTCCATGAAACTCTGCTGCTGCTCAACACCAACTGGGAGAAAGTTAACAAGCTGTATCGCGACCGGCGAGCGTAAGTACAAGGCGGTACAGAACCACCACACACGCAACAGTTATGTGTGTTATTGATTATAAGGGCTGGTTACATAAAACTATAATATTACAAATTACTACAAAGATCCAAAACCTAGAAAACCCAAGAGTACCACACAGTCTTTTTTTTTTGTTAAAATCTCTCTTGTCCCCAGTATATGATTGCTGAATGTGATCCCTCGAATATGATTTATTGCGTGATATGAGAGCGATCACTTCACTCTCTTGAGATCAGGGGGTAGCAGGGAAAATCAATGTTCCCTTAAGTTCCCCCTGTGCTCTGAGTGAGAGCAGGGCTGCCTGGGCTGTGCTCTGAGTGAGAGCAGGGCTGCCTGGGCTGTGCTCTGAGAGAGAGCAGGTCTGCTTGGGCTGTGCTCTGAGAGAGAGAGCAGGGCTGCCTGGGCTGTGCTCTGAGAGAGAGAGCAAGTCTGCCTGGGCTGTGCTCTGAGAGAGAGAGCAGGTCTGCTTGGGCTGTGCTCTGAGAGAGAGAGCAGGGCTGCCTGGGCTGTGCTCTGAGAGAGAGAGCAAGTCTGCCTGGGCTGTGCTCTGAGAGAGAGAGCAGGTCTGCCTGGGCTGTGCTCTGAGAGAGAGCAGGTCTGCCTGGGCTGTGCTCTGAGAGAGAGCAGGTCTGCCTGGGCTGTGCTCTGAGAGAGAGCAGGTCTGCCTGGCCTGCGCTCTGAAAGAGAGCAGGTCTGCCTCGGCTGTGCTCTGAGAGAGAGCAGGTCTGCCTCAGCTTTGCTCTCTCTGTGCAGCTGGGGCAGAATTGTGCTCTCTCTGTGTGCAGCCGGGGCAGAAATGTGCTCTCTCTTTGCGCAGCTGGGGAAGAATTTAGCTCTCTCAGTGGCTTCTACATTGTCAGTTTTACACAGGTTTATAGCTGCGAGGTGCACATTCAGCAATGTCCTGGATTTACTCTGTCTCTATTGCAGGCGCTTTGAGCTATCCCAGGAGAAGTGGAGCCGCTACACCTCAGACGTGAAGGCGCTAACGAAGTGGCTTGCCGACGCAGAGCAAACTCTGGAGCAGGCCGAGCAGGACCCCGTCCATGCCAGAGACCGTCTGAAGGTAGCGGACTCTGCTCTTACGTCCCAAACCTTGCCATGTTAAGGTCAAACCTCGCCCGTTTGATTCCTGCCGATGGCGTGGCCGTCTTCATGCCTGTGTCTGTAGCTATACTCTTTCCCCCTCCAGTGTTAATAACCAACGACGTTGGGTTTCTTTGCATTTATTATAAGATAGGCTGCGTTCGGAATGGCTTGCTTTATAGTGCACTATTTAGGGAATCAGCCATTTTGTAGGATTTGCTAATTCTCAGTGTTCTCAATTGAGAATTCGGAAACCATCAGAATGGCCAATCCCCTAAATAGTGCACTATAAAGTGTATAGGGACCCATTCCAAACACCACCTTAGATTTAAATTTAAGTCCATTCTCTACCAAAATGTAAGATGGATTCAGTTGGTTGTTTCCATCAGAGGATTTAAGGAGGATTTTTTTTTTTTTCCATATCCTTCACAAGTTAGCAAATGGTTATATTAATCAGATATTCTCAGTAATGGGAGATTTTCTTGTTTGCATATTTTATCCCCTCAAGTAAATGTTACATAACGGTTGGTATCATATTAGGACATATTCATCTCTGAGGATATCTGGATGAAATTGGAGAGAGAAATTACGAAGAGGGGTAAGATGGTAAATTGAGACAAAATTAGTAAAAAGTTTTGCATAATCATCTGACCTCAAAAAAAGGTGCTACCCGAATATTAATTATGAATAATATTTAAAACATAGTTTATGAATTACCTGAAACTGAAGCATCAAACTTATTTTTCAGTTTTATAATGTCTCGTATGGTAAGTAATACTGTGTTATTTCCAGGTGCTTCACCTGCATTTTTAAAATGCCATTTTTTCATAATGTGCATTTTTAAATTAACATAAGTAGCTTTTACACAAATCCATATGACAGCAAGGAAAATTTATATTATAGTTCCTTTGGTACGATTGTTATTTCCTCTAAGGCAAATTCTTGCCTCAATAATGCAAGTACTGTCTGTAGAATGTATATCGGGAGCAAATAACCACATGATTGTACACATTTTTGTGTTTTTACCAAGCCAAAGCCACTTTATTTAGGTCTAGGTTTTTCTACTTTAGAAGGCAAGATCATAGATAACCTGTGCGATATTAAATTTGTACAGCTGGGTGCTGCTGGATGGCTCATTTAGTTAAAGCACCATGCTGTGGTACATGGATGAGGCCCGCGGTCTCAGATAGAATCCGGTTTGTGCCAGTGCTTCAATAGGGGTGATGCATAATTGGCGAATGTGTCGGCCAGGGTATGGGAGGGTTCAGTCATTTAGGTTAGGGATCCATCTTTCATTACTCTCTAGCGACCCCCTCTGGTTGATCGGGTGCCAAAGCTGTACATGAAAGGTCTTCTTCCGACTCGATTTTATGCTCGCTTGCCTGTGTGAAAAGAGACTGGCGACAGTACACTACGTGTTTCGGAGGAGAACTGCAGATGTCTACACTCTCCTGAATCGGCAGTGAGGTTCAGGCATGAACGCGGCTGCGGGTCCAAATAGTTTGACATTCCAAATTAGGTTGGGATTTGGACATGTTGGGTGCCCATATGGACTCATGTTGGGTGCCCATATTTCTATTAAAAAAGAAAAAAGATGAATAAATGTTTATAGCTGTCAGTTAGTGGACCTGGGAATGAGAAGGAAAATTAATTCTTTGGAAAATGCAGCACGTACACATCCCAGGACTTGTGGAAAACTTGGTTAAAGTAAAAAAAAACTTTTAAAAAGAACAAAAAACTTAAGAATGTTCACAATAACAGACCTCAGAGAGTCATAAAGCAGCCTGTTGTCAAATGGGCTCCAGGGTTTAAAAAAAAAACGAATGAGAAACACAGAGGGACGATTTCAAATCCACAATTGTGCTTCTGGAGTTACTTTCCAATCACTGCTGATTTATGAAGAGAGACTTAAAGCACACAAAAACACTCTTTAGGGCACACAAAGTCGGCAAACACACGACACGAGCACTACATCAAAACGGATCAAAACAGCATTTCGTAATCATTTTTTGATATTTTAACGGCGGTAGCTAGTGCCGATCACATGCGAGTGAGCTGCTAGCACCCCTGGTAGGAGAGATGATGGCATGGAGAAGATCACTGTTCTACACATTTGGAGGTTTTTATAGGAATGCATACCTCTCTCGCACCCAAACACCTGATTAGGTTTCTATTTGTTTGTTGTCTGAGCCTGTGGCTTTGCTGTTGCTGGTTTCATGTAGACGGGTGCTCGTTAAGGTAGTTTTCGCTCTTGTTTATTGAACTTGGTTCAATGTTCAAAAGGGGTGTAAAGATACATCGATGCAAGTTCTTCGAAAAATCTAAATCATGAAACAAACGTCACGATACAACTGTACGTGGGTGAATCGTGATGAATCGTTAATTTACATGGCAAACGTGTTCATTTTTACATTTCATTTAATTAGGATTATTCACATGGATATTGCGGTTTTAAAAAATGAAGCAATATATTTTTTACTTTGAAAGTCATTGTTTCTTATTTGAGTGTGGGAAGGGGGGATCTGTCCAATCTAATTGTGACATTAGTCACACGGTCACATCGCAGCTAATTGTATCGTATTGCATCATATCGTAATAAATCGCATGGTATCATTGTTCAGAGTATCGTTATTATTAAGTCAAAGGTTTACACACCTAATGTTCAATAGGGTAGTTCAGACGTTGACAGTGGAGTCTGCATGTCTTGCATTCTCTCTCACTTGAGAATATACTTTCCACCACTGGAGAATTACTGCATTTAGACCCATGAGCGCTTGTGTTTTCCTTGATAAGAGCGACTGTTAAATGCCAGTAAAGTTTCTTTATCACCATTTTATTTCTGCGTTTGTTGGTGCTCCATGTGTCCCTCCCACTGCTATGGCAGTGCACTGCATTTTTATTAGTACAGTAATAAATTACCTCTCAAATATTTTGGCTAACGAATACCTAAGGTTATATCCACTGATTTATATTGAAAATTTATGCTTAATTAAACCCAAACTAATGTGCAGTGCTACAAATTTTTATTATTTTTAAAAATAAATTTACATTGAAATGGTCCTTTAATTAAATGATTCTAGCCATTGGCACATGCAGTTCTTCATAACATGAGGGCTATTTTGCAGTATACCACCTGTCCCTATATCTGAAAGGCTTGCTCAGTCACATAACGTGCCACTGACAGCCAGCGACTTATAAGTGTTATAAGTGCAGTATATGGTATCATCTGCGTGGGTGAAATGCAACACGTAGTGAAGGTCTTCAAGCGGCTGCTTGCTTGCTTCCTATTGGACGGTCATCCCCCTTAAAGGCTGCAGAGACGTCGTCCCTGGCCTTGGATCAAGGACTTATGAGCTGACTCTGCATAATTGGCAGAAACACATGAAAGCTGCATTTTTGTTTCACAAATCTCATGAAAATTAATGGAACAGATCCCCTTTATGTTTATATAAAGGGTGCTACCTAGATATGGGACTGCGGTCATCCTGGCAAACAATTGGTAAGGAAACAATTTCTTATGGGAAGAGTTTCTCTATTCAGTTCCTGTCATGTTCAATACTTCTCACGTTCATTACTTAGATCACAGATCCTGGACCTCAGACAGCATCAACAATATCTGTGGTAGAAAATGTCAGCACACATTCCGTGGAGCTGTTAAAACAGAGATGGGCTTGGCAGGCTAACGAGAACGTTTTGCACTGGTGTCATCGTATATAGAGCTCGACTCGACTAGAAGTAGAGCTGAAGTGGGTGGATATCAGCATCTCTATGGTCCTGGATCGTGATCTTTTCTGTGGGTGAGACGTTATCGTGCTGCTTACTGACGACTGTGCAGTACCAAGTGTTGCGATTGCGGGAACACATTACTGAAACTGTGAATCATTAGTCTCTGGGGTCAGAGAAATTAGTCATAACACAACAACATTGTTTACTTATTAATGTAATCTTTGTGCATTCTCCAATGTCTGCTGTGTAAAGTAGTGAGCAATATATGTGTTCATTTATTTACCCTCTTTTCCTTCTAAATTTATAATGGCTCAACTATGAGTGTTAGGTCTTTTTGACTCTTGCCAGGGCGCAAGAGTCAAAGAGACAAGGCACGGTGGATATTGTTCTGGAGCATGCAGGTTGACCTGCATACCGGGGAGACAGAGTGCATCTGATTCTCAAAGGCGTGTGTGTCAGAGTATGTGAGCGGGAGCCAGCGAGGAGGGGAAGCGGACGCAATTTAATTAGAGTGATGAGCACTATTAGGATGTTACCACTCCAGTTTGCTCCGGTTTATATATTGTGATAAAAATGGACGTTGCATTTCTTTGTTTAGATACCACATTAGTTTACTTCATAAAATATAAATGTATTAATCGTTTTGTTAGCCTATATGGAGAGTTGAAGTTGTTTTAATGACCTGTTCCAAAAAAGTTGGGACAGGGGCACAAAAAAGAGACTGGCAAGTTCAAAAAACACCTGTTTGGAACAGTCCACAGGTAAACAGGTGATGCTATCATGACTGGGTTTAAAAGGATATCAAAAGCCTCTTGATATCTTATTTACAAGCAATACTATAACCTCTCTGCATTTGAATGGATCTCTATGGGAATTGTGGGGTGGGACTAGACTAAGCTGTAAATTACACGGGAATAGTATGGAACCCATGGTTGGCTAAATGGCTGCAAGTCATCAAAGGTCTGCGGTATCAAACAAGCCTCAAACCATCACTCTGCTGCCAGATATGCAGTAGATATGGATGGATCACTTGAAGGGTTGTTTCTTCTGACGTATTTTTTCAGAGAGTTCAATAGGAAAATGAGTCAGGAGTAACGACCCTTAATGTTATCCAAACATATCTACTGCATATCTGGCAGCAGAGTGATGGTTTGAGGCTCGTTTGATACGTCAGACCCTTGATGACTTACAGGCATGTAGCCAACCATGGGTTCAATACTATTCCCATGTAATTTACAGCTTAATCTAGTCCCACCCCCCAATTCCCATAGAGATCCATTCAAATGCAGAGAGGTTATAGTATCGATTGTAAGAGTACTTGAAAATAAGATATCAAGTTTTTATCAGTCTTTTGATATCCTTTTATACCCAGTCATGATAGCATCACCTGCTTACCTCTGGAATGTTCCAAACAGGTGTTTTTCAGAATTAGCATTTATTTACAAAAATAAATAAAGTTAATAAAGTAAAATGTAAAATATCTTTTCTGTGTACTGTTTTCAATTAAATATATGTAAATGAGAATTTACAAATCACTGCGTTTATGTGCATTTTACATACTGTCCCAACTTTTTTGGAATTGGAGTTCGTACTTGGAGTTTGCTTGTTTCCATTCCTCTCCAAAATAGAATGTTTACTGAACCACAGGGTCCAGACAGAACAAATCAATTCCAACAGTAGCTTATGAAACCCGCAAATAGCCTCCATACGTTGTCTTTTATGTGGGTGGTTTAGGTCTGATCAGTTGTTTAATGAACGATTATTTTGCTGCCGCTTTTGTACCATAATTACTTGAAATTTAGGCATGGCAACCCCTGCTTTTAACCCTTTTGCACGTACCATCACAAATATGTGATCATTCCAAAACTGGCCCAAAAGCATAGCATCACAAACATGTGATTAGAACGTATCATTAGAATGTTCAGTTACAATGTTGTCACAAGGGTCACTGCCTTCTAAAGTGCAAACATGACTCCAATGTGGTGCCTACAAGTCGTTTATTGTTGTACTATAATACAAATTATGTTACTATAGTTGTTATTATCAGAGTAGTCATCTAGTTTCTTTAGCCTACTGTATAGGCTGACCATATACAGTTGAAGTCGAATGTTTACATACACCTAAGCCAAATCCATTTAAACTCAGTTTTTCACAATTCCTGACATTTAATCCTAGTAAACATTCCATGTCTTAGGTCAGTTAGAATCACGACTTTATTTTAAGAATGTGAAATGTCAAAATAATAGTAGAGAGAATGATTTATTTCAGCTTTTATTTCTTTCATCACATTCCCAGTGGGTCAGAAGTTTACATACACTCTGTTAATATTTGGTAGCATTGCCTTTAAATTGTTTAACTTGGGTCAAACGTTTCGGGTAGCCTTCCACAAGCTTGAATTTTGGCCCATTCCTCCTGACAGAACTGGTGTAACTGAGTCAGGTTTGTAGGCCTCCTTGCTCGCACATGCTTTTTCAGTTCTGCCCACAAATTTTCGATTGGATTGAGGTCAGGACTTTGTGATGGCCACTCCAATACCTTGATTTTGTTGTCCTTAAGCCATTTTGCCACAACTTTGGAAGTATGCTTTGGGTCATTGTCCATTTGGAAGAGCCATTTGCGACCAAGCTTTAACTTCCTGGCTGATGTCTTGAAATGCTTCAATATATCCACATAATAGTCCTTCCTCATGATGCCATCTATTTTATGAAGTACACCAGTCCCTCCTGCAGCAAAACACCCCCACAACTTGATTCTGCCACCTCCATGCTTCACGGTTGGGATGGTGTTCTTCGGCTTTTTCCTCCAAACATAACGATGGTCATTATGGCCAAACAGTTAAATTTTACTTTCATCAGACCAGAGGACATTTCTAGTAGCGATCTGCCGAGTTCATTAAAGGCTACAGAACGCTAATTCAGAAATATATCAGCATTAACAGTTAGCCCACTCCTTATCTTGGACTATGTGCAGAATTTAGGTCGTTGTTTGTACCTTTGTGCAGAAAACTTGTCGACGTACCATTCTACGAACAGAAGGCAAAATGCTTTGAATTGCTGTTTATTTATTTATTCGCCACTCGACAGGTTGCGTATTTGCCGGGACCACAGTCAAAAAATAATCTGCTTTGAACTCGGCTTACTTTTCGTTAGTTGTTGACCTCTGACATTGATTTAGTTTAAAACATGGGCCATGTCTTCCTCTGGAGTGTATAGCTATCTGGCCTAACTTCCCTGAAGTAAACAGTTGTGAGTAAAATTTCAATACCAATGAAGTCCCCTTCTCGCTGGTGAAACAATATTGACTGGGCGATACCGACTACAAGAAAGATTATACATTTCAGCCAATTGACCTGTATCTTTAAACATATCCACAGTTGTTCATGCATGATATTTCGATGCTACAACTTGTACTAGTAAAAGGGGACAGGGAGTTAGACAGCTAACTTTTTACCATAATCACTCGATATTTATGCACGTGCTTTCAACATCAGGGAATCAGGCAGCCAGCCAGTCAGTCAGTTACCCACATTCAAGCGTTTAGGCCCGCACGCTCTGCCTCCGTCCTGTCCCTGCAGTATCCCCAGAGGGCGCCCTTGAGCACAGGCGTCCTGTGACATGCGTGTAGCCAGCCCCACCCCTCTCTCTTTCTCTCTGCTGCCGTCCGGCAGCTGGGCTGTGCATTCGTGTCTGACGACTGTGCAGCCGATGCAGGTCGAATTGCCGGTGGACCGGAGGAGTCGTTGCTGAGCGATGAGGCGGCGGTTACCGTGCCAACAGAAACCCCTCCCTCCCCGGGAGAGACTACTTCAAATTATGCATTTAAATGATGCGCTACGGGGGGTATCGCGGCGGCGTAGCCTGTAAGAGCACTGTCCGCGCACTTGTTGCGAGCCGCGACGTCGGCGGTTCGGATCCGGCCGCGGGACCTTTGTCGCATGTCTCTCCCTCTCTCTCTCGCTCGCTCCCCATTCTTCCTGTCTCTCTACACTTTGCTGTTCAATAAAAGCTGAAAAGGTCCATGTTTTCTCCACACCAGGGCTCCCGTCCTGTACACTAAGAAAGCCATGCAAGCTCTGACACCATTCCGACATTGTAGCTTTCTAAAAAAGAATATCCAGCTACGTTTGTTCCTTGTAGCAAGTCTGACTGTTTGACATTTTCTAACATTCAACTGAACTTGAATTTTCCATTATAGCATTGAATTTTTTCTGTGCCTTGAATCAATTGCAAATGTGTGACACGCTGTGGGGGGAGCCGGTCAGTGGGAAGTAATCCAGCAGGCGGAGAGAGAACATGGGCAGCAGTGTAGTGTAATGTTTAGGGAACTGGGCTTGTAACTGAAAGGTTGCAGGTTCGATTCCCAACTAGGACACTGCTGTTGTAAGCAAGGTACTTAACCCGAATTGCTTCAGTATATATCCAGCTGTATAAATGGATGCTATGTAAAAATTGAAATAGCACCGAGCTCTGGTGTATGTGTAGCTGTACTGTTTAGACTGTGATAAAACACGACTGCATTAAAACATTCAAGGTCACTGTTTATACGCAGGGCTTTTGTGGTGCGCTGCTCTCTCAGCTAATCTGCTCTTATTTCTCTGCTTCACGATTTCCAATCCTGAAATTATGCTGTAAATTCAAAAAAAAAAGTTGATTATTTCACTTCCTCTCACTATCTGCAATCATGAGGGAAATGTGTCCGAGCTGGCAGGCGATGATTTTCTGGTAAATTAGTGCTTTTATCCAGCAGATGGAGCCATTTTTCATCTGCACAGAAGTAATCTGTAAACACAATATCCATTATGGTTAGATATCCATGTCTCCCTATGGCTGTTTATAACTGACATTCTCCCCCATACATATAAACATAGAGACAAAAAGCTGCTGCAAAAACCACCCCACCTCCCAAGCTGTAGGATCTCTCACTCTGGCAATCTCTCCTTCTCTATCTCTTTCTCTCCCTCCTTCTTTCTCTCTCTCTCTCTCTCTCTGGCAATTCATCCCCACCTTCATCTCTCTTTGTCTTTCTCTCTCCTCTCTCTCCCATGTTGCTATTACTTCTGCTATAACATTTTTCTGTTACTTGATATAACTGGTGATTTTGACCGTTGTTGGAGTTGAGTTCTTGGTCTCTCTCACTGTAGTTTCACACTGGTTCCTCACTTTAGTGCTTTCAGACTGCTGTCCCACACTTCCTCGCCATTTTTTAAAAACTGCTGGGAGACGGCGGCTGCACTCTCATCGTGGGTTAGCTCACCGCCCATGCTTGGCTAACTGACATGAATGGGGCTGACAATGCTTAATTAGCATTCATTCTTAGGTTGCGTCCGAATCAAAGCCCTATTTACTGTGTCCTGTGTACTGTGAGCTAGCATACCGTGTACTGCTTACTGCATACTGTTTTGTGACATGCAGTATGCAAAAAATACCTTCAATACTATTATCAGCGAAAACCCAGAAATAAGTATATCAGCCGGGAATTTAAAGTACACTACATTTAGAGAATGTTTCGCCTACTTAACTTTCTCATCCAGTGTACCTCAACTAGCATACTGAATAGTATGGAAGGGCGTTGATTTGGACACAGCCAAAGTGAACAAAGCGGAGGTAAAATGGCTCCCTTTAAGGGGCCTCCCCAGATGTCAAGTCCAGCTAAAGTGCTGCTGCGTAGTGCAGTGATGGAGTTTAGTTGGTATGCCTGTTTAGGCGGGGGGGGGGGGGGGGGGGGGTCAGTACTCAGGGTCTGGCCCCTTCTTCATCGCTCATTAGTGGTGCTTGCTTTGATTGGTTGCCTGCGGTCGGCGTGCTCCAGCTGCGCGAGAGGCGTAATCCGTCAGCCCAACGGCTGTGCAGCTCAGCTGGGTACTGCAGTGTGAAAAGAAGCCGTAGCCGGCACAAAGGACTCATTCTCCCGCACTGAGAACCAGGCTATAAATACAATTAAACTAAACCGGGAGGAAAAATATGATCACTTCCTACTATTATAGTTATAAAATTAACTTTTCAATTAAGGGACAGGAGGATAGAGGTGTAAAGACTTCGGAGGTTCCATTTTCCAAAAGAATAAGCAGTTGGCCTTCACTAATCTGATTGCCTCGGTTGAAATGTATGGTTATATCACATTGAAATGATGAGATTCTGTCTGGCCTTTACATGTCGATCAATATGGAAACTACTTTGGGGACCTGTATCTCTAGAGAAGCAAATTGCGAGCTTTTAATCAACGGCAAACCAAAAGAATTTATCTCGCCTTGTTTCTTACCCATGTGGCTGGAATATCGAATTTCAAAATTGACTGGGCATTCAGACCGTTTATTTAATATGAATTGCATATTTCTCCTGTGGTGTGGAATATGGGTAGTGTAGTTTTCCCTCTGCTCTTTTCCAGTCTGTGCTGATCCAGTTGCTGACTGTAGTTTTATTTTTTTGTCATTTGTTTTTATTGGATTTTCTTAATTTTTACAAGGAACACATGTCAACTGACTGTAGTTTTCGCACAACCAGAGCATTGTGGAACATGTAGTTTTCACACTAGCAGGGCATTGTGGAACATGTAGTTTTTCACACAAGCAGAGCATAGTGGAACGTGTAGTTTTCACACAAGCAGGGCATAGTGGAACAGAATTCCTTCAGAGGGAGGACTCTCTCTATCTCCATGGCAACACTATTTCAGCACACCCTCTGTCAGATTAGCAGCAGTTTCTCCTCAGTCTGTTTGAAGGGCATTTTTTGCAGATGGAATTACAGTAATGTGCTTTTAATTCATCAATCACACGCCTCCACCCGGCCCCAACCAGAGTACCAGAGGGGTTGCAGTGACACTGAAATCACCGCTGAGAACTGCCTTCTCCAGTTCAATAACATTTCTCCCCGTCCGTGCAGGAAATAGGAGCTTTTATGTGACAGGAAGTTCATTTCAGTTGACTTCGGGCTACGATTGAACGCAAACAGTTTGGGAAATAATAAAGGATGCACAAAGGATTAAGAGTGTAGTGTCATTTATGTGATCTGTCTACTGTCATCTTCTGTGCTCTCTGCTGCTGCCACCTCTCTCTGCCGCTGTGCAGTTATGTAGCCCTGCACTTCTGCATATCTGCAATTATGTAGCTCTGCAGTTCTGCATATCTGCAGTTATGTAGCCCTGCACTTCTGCATATCTGCAGTTATGTAGCCCTGCACTTCTGCATATCTGCAATTATGTAGCCCTGCAGTTCTGCACATCTGCAGTTCTATATATCTGCAGTTCTGCATCTCTGCAGTTCTATCTATCTGCAGTTCTGCATCTCTGTAGTTTTATATATCTGCCATTCTGCATCTCTGCAGTTCTATAATCTCTGCAGTTGTGCAGCTCTACAGTTGTGCAGCTCTGTGCTCTAGAGCCACTCTCCTTGATCTGTCCTCCCTCTCTGCCACATTAAAGCCTGATCTAATAACAGCACAGCGTATGACTGTCAAAATCCCCAACTGCATTGTTAGCAATAAGGACATCAAAGACTTCCATCCAGACGCTCCAATGCTTATTTACCACACACACGCTCACGCACGCACACACACACACAGTAACCGTATTCAGCTACACGCACTGAGTAACCCAGTAAACATGGTCAGCTGGCGCCTGTCGGGTCCACTTACAGGTGCTGTGGTTGCGCTGGCCCTCACACCTGCGCGGAGGAGACAGGTGTCACACAGATGCTGGCCGTCCTCCCGGCTGAGACGGGGCTGCCATCGCACAGTGTCAGGTCCCATGCAGCGCGGTGTGACAGACAGACAGATGAAAGAGCTCCTCGGCGTGTAGAGCAGCTTGTCTTTGAAGAGAACACCTGTTCGGTGCCACGCCCATATATGGCACATTCTGGTAGAGCTGATGAGCGAAGTTACGGACCCTCCCCTGAAACCCCCGTCCAGGAACACACTCACCTCTCTGCTATGAGAGCGCACACGCCTGTAGAACTCGCACCTGCGTTGGGACTGTGCTTCAACTGTTTGATGCACAGGCGTTAGTATTTTGTAAAAAGCACTATTTCTTGTTGACTGCAGGAAGGCTGAAAAGCCCCCCCCCCCCCCCAGATCAACACTCTTCTCTCAGAGGGGTGGAGGGAAAACTCCTCTGCTTTGTGGATAGCAGCGGGGAGAAGTATAGCCAAAATCTTTGCGGAATTTTGCCAAGTCGGACCTTAAAAGGGCAACTTCCAGTGAAAACACGGTTCCTCACGGTTTTCGAGGGAGCAGTTTCCCAGCTGAGGGTGTCCCTTTTCTGTTCCCAGAGTTTTCCTGCTGCTATGACGGCATGTGACGTCTCCCTCTTTAATGCACCAGCCGCAAACGGGCCGCTGATTTCCGTGCATCTGCTTTGTATTTGAGTTAAATTAAACAGATTGGTTATTAATAAATGAATTGTTTGCAACAACAACACAATATTTTAATGCAGTTTGCTATAATCCACAGAGAGGAGGGGTGGAGATGTGTATCATCTTTGTACCTGTCTACCTGCTTTCTTCTGTTACGGCTGGCTGACCCTAGACTGGGTCGTAACATTGGATTTATGTGAGGGGTATAGAGAGCATGTTCATTCTGTCACAATCAAAGCATTCAGAGATTCCAGCTAGTGTATAACCTAATCATAAAAGTAAGGAACAACATATTAAATATTAAATTTAATCGCTAGCCCTGCAGTTGGCTGATTTTTCCTTTGTGACCTTTGACCTGTGGTGTGCTGATCCTATAGGAGCTGGAAGACGCAGTGGTGAGTGAGGAGAGCGTGGTGGCGGGTCTCAACTCTGCTGGTGAGGAGATCATTCAGCAGAGCAGGCAGGCGGACGGCCTCAAAATCAAGGAGCAACTGAGCGCGCTCAACAAACGCTTTGAGGAAGTGCGTCGAAGGGTGGCAGAGAGGAAGAGGAGGTGTGTAATGGTGTGTGCATGTGCACCATGTACCTGCGTCTGCGGCACTGTGCGGAGTGTGTCTGAGTACTGTCTTATGGTACTGCAGTGAGACGGTCTGTGTGTGTGTGTGTGTGTGTGTGTGTATGTGTATGTGTAATGGTGTGTGCATGTGCACCATGTACCTGCGTCTGGGGCACTGTGCCGAGTGTGTCTGAGTATTGTCTTATGGTACTGCAGTGAGATGGTCTGTGTGTGTGTGTGTGTGTGTAATGTGTAATGTGTAATGTGTGTGTATTGTGTGTGTTGTACTGTACTGAGGCAGTCAGTGTGTGTGTGTGTGTCTGTGTGTCTGTGTGTTTGTGTGTGTTTGTGAATACTGTGTGTGTTCTACTGCACTGAGGCAGTCAGTATGTGTGTAATGTGTAAGTACTGTGTGTGTTGTACAGTGCTGAGGCAGTCGGTGTGTGTGTGTGTGTGTGTGTGTGCTGTACTGTACTAAGGCAGTCAAGTGTGTGTGTGTGTGTGTGTGTGTGTAATGTGTTAGTACTGTGTGTGTTGTACCATACTGAGGCAATCCTTTTCTCTGTACTCCAGGAATACTATGCGTCCGAGGTACTGTACAAAGTCCATGAGTCTGTGCTGTTTGTGTTAGACAGTGCTTAGACTATACCAGTGTCTTTATTGCATGTCTACAGTCCTGTCGCGTATCTGTGCCCGTGAGTCCAACAGCGCTTTAACACGGCCGTCCTTTTGTCTGTTCTGTAGGACTGTGATGTGTCTGCAGTGCCTCACTTAGGCTATAAAGCAGTCAGCGTGCGCTGAGGTGCCCTGCAGCCGCGCCGTTGCGCTGAATCCTCCCTTGTTGACTGTAGCGCTGTTCTGAGGTTGTCCTTGTTGACTGTAGCGCTGTTCTGAGGTTGTCCTTGTTGACTGTAGCGCTGTTCTGAGGTTGTCCTTGTTGACTGTAGCGCTGTTCTGAGGTTGTCCTTGTTGACTGTAGCGCTGTTCTGAGGTTGTCCTTGCGCCTGGCAGGTCGTTGGAGGCGCGTCAGGCGGCGGCTGAGCTGCGGGAGGACCTGAGCGAGTTCCTGTCCTGGCTGGAGGACGCGGAGGGCGTCGCCTCCATCGCACTGCAGCCGGGCGACCAGGAGCAGCTGAGGGCGTCGCTGGAGAAAGTACAGGTCAGTGAAATTCTGCTGCGACCTCGACGGGCCATTAGTGCGCCGCTGCAGCGCTGCTGTTAAACCGGGGGAACAAACGCACGGGTCGCCGTGGGGACCAAACGCTCACGGCGCTATTCCTACTGCGGGGCACAGCAGGGGACCAAACGCATGCCCCCCCCCTTTTCCTGCCGCGGGGCACAGCGCTATTCCTCCTCTTGATGTTTCTGCATGAGCTCACTGCCTCACACACAGCCTGCATGAGCTTACTGCCTCACACACAGCCTGCATGAGCTCACTGCCTCACACACAGCCTGCATGAACTCACTGCCTCACACACAGCCTGCATGAGCTCACTGCCTCACACACAGCCTGCATGAGCTCACTGCCTCACACACAGCCTGCATGAGCTCACTGCCTCACACGAGCTGACTGCCTCACATGAGCTCACTGCCTCACACACAGCCTGCATGAGCTCACTGCCTCACACACAGCCTGCATGAGCTCACTGCCTCACACACAGCCTGCATGAGCTCACTGCCTCACATGAGCTGACTGCCTCACACACAGCCTGCATGAGCTCACTGCCTCACACACAGCCTGCATGAGCTCACTGCCTCACACAAGCTGACTGCCTCACACACAGCCTGCATGAGCTCACTGCCTCACACGAGCTGACTGCCTCACACACAGCCTGCATGAGCTCACTGCCTCACACACAGCCTGCATGAGCTCACTGCCTCACACACAGCCTGCATGAGCTCACTGCCTCACACAAGCTGACTGCCTCACACACAGCCTGCATGAGCTCACTGCCTCACACACAGCCTGCATGAGCTGACTGCCTCACACACAGCCTGCATGAGCTCACTGCCTCACACACAGCCTGCATGAGCTCACTGCCTCACACACAGCCTGCATGAGCTCACTGCCCCACACACAGCCTGCATGAGCTCACTGCCTCACACACAGCCTGCATGAGCTCACTGCCTCACACACAGCCTCACATGAGCTCACTGCCTCACACACAGCCTGCATGAGCTCACTGCCTCACACACAGCCTGCATGAGCTCACTGCCTCACACACAGCCTGCATGAGCTCACTGCCTCACACACAGCCTGCATGAGCTCACTGCCTCACACACAGCCTGCATGAGCTCACTGCCTCACACACAGCCTACATGAGCTCACTGCCTCACACACAGCCTCACATGAGCTCACTGCCTCACACACAGCCTGCATGAGCTCACTGCCTCACACACAGCCTGCATGAGCTCACTGCCTCACACACAGCCTGCATGAGCTCACTGCCTCACACACAGCCTGCATGAGCTCACTGCCTCACACACAGCCTGCATGAGCTCACTGCCTTTTTTTTACTCCCCCTTCGGTGGAAGCTGTTTGCGCTCCTACCTTTAGTTCTTCTTCTGCTCTTTCCCTCATGCTGTGCGTGTGTGTGTGTGGGTCCTCCTGATGCCCTCCCAAGTGACCCCGCCCCCCCCGCTGTTTCCAATTGGCAGGCACGGGTGCAGGAACTGCCTCACAGGAAGGACACTCTTAAAGAGCTGAATGACAGGAAGACCAGTGCATCACTTCCTGCTCACAAACCGAGCGAGGCTTTACAGGCAGACCTGCAGGTCGTCAATACTCGCTGGAATAAGGTGACCCGTCTCTATGACGTCCAGCATTACCCCTACACTTTATGTACGGTTAGCTACTTTATGTACATATGTGTGTATTGGGCTCGTTGTGTGTCTGTGTGTGTGTGTGTGTGCACATGCGTACGAGTTGTTTATCTGTGTAGGATAGAATAGACGTTGGACATTGCGTGCATATGTGTTTTGTTATGTGTATGATGGACATGGGTGTGTGTATGTGTGTTTATCTTGTGCTTATAATGGACACAGTATGTGTGTATATAAGGGACACAGTGCGTGTTTGTGTGTGTGTGGATAATGGACACAGTGTGTGTATGTGTGTGTGTGTGTAATAGACACAGTGGGCCTCATTCATGAAACGTGAGCAGAACGAATTCGTAAATCGTTCGGCATTCATGAACGTTTTCGTATCTGAGATTTGTTTTTACGTACGAACAAACTTTACACCTGCTCAGGACCCCACGTACCATATACGTAAATTCAAAATGTCACTAAATGTCACTAAATCAGAATGCATTTTGAGGAGACAACATCGTTTGCAGTAATGATCTATTTGCTAGCTACATCAATGTGAACGTGGTTACAATGGTCTAAAACATTATTTCCAGCATCAAGCTAGAAACCTGTATCCTGACTGTGAAGTTGAATGTGATCTCTAAATCTGATGTAGCTTGCGGTGCCATATATTTTTACTGCAACATTGGACTGTGATTCCAAATACTTTAAATAAACCAGTACAACAAACGTGACAGCTTTTATTTAATTTATTTGATGGCTCAAGTGTAGGATCAAGCATCTTACAAGTTGATACAACTGCATGGGTTTATGATTGGATTGTTTACAAAAGCACACAATTCTTCAAGGATCTAGCCTCTTAATTTCCCTCTCAAAGTGCACCAGATTGATGCATTTAACTGTTAAAATGAATAAAATTTTCAGCGTAAATTTGTACCTACTCATTTCGTACATAAATGTATGCGCATATTTAGGAACGCTTCATGAATGAGGCCCAGTGTGTGTGTGTGTGTGTGTGTGTGTGTATAATGCACATAGTGTGTATGTGTGTCTAATAAACACAGTGTGTGTGTGTGTGTGTGTGTGTGTGTGTGTGTGTGTGTGTGTGTGTGTGTTTGTGTGTAATAGACACAGTATGTGTGTGTGTGTGTGTGTGTGTGTGTGTGTGTGTGTGTGTTTGTGTGTAATAGACACAGTGTGTGTGTGTGTGTGTGTGTGTGTGTGTGTGTGTGTTTGTGTGTAATAGACACAGTGTGTGTGTGCGTGTGCGTGTGTGCGTGTGTGTGTGTGTGTGTGTGTGTGTGTATGTAATAGACACAGTGTGTGTGTGTGTGTGTGTGTGTGTGTGTAATAGACACAGTGTGTGTGTGTGTGTGTGTGTGTGTGTGTGTGTGTGTGTGTTCTGGCGGGTTTCTCCTCTTGAATCCTCTCACTCCTCTGCAGGTTTCTCAGGATCTGCCAGAGAAGCAACAGGAGATCTGGGATCTGCTGAAGGATCTGTCTCAGATGCAGGACCAGGTCTCTCAGCTTTCCCTCTGGGCTTCCAGCACCAAAGACCAGCTCCAGCTGTGCAGACAAACAGGCGACACGAAGGTAGCGGTCTTACCTGAGCCCCGCCCCCACAATCACCTGAACTCTACCTCCAAACTCACCTGAGCCCCACCTCCATACTCACCTGGACGACACCCTCACCTGAGCCCTTCCCCTACACTCACCTGAACCCCGCCCTCATCTGAGCCATGCCCCCACACTCACCTGAGCCCCTCCCCCATACGCACCTGAACGCCGCCCTCACCTGAGCCCCTCCCCCATACTCACCTGAACCCCGCCTTCACCTGAGCCCTTCCCATACATGCACCTGAACTCCACCCTCACCTGAGCCCCTCCCCCACAATCACTTGGACCCCACCCTCACCTGAGCCCCTCCCCCACAATCACCTGGACCCCACCCTCACCTGAGCCCTTCCCCCACACTCACCTGAACCCCACCCTCACCTGAGCCATGCCCCCACACCCACCTGAGCCCCTCTCCCATGCTTACTTGAACCCCGCCCTCACCTGAACCTCTCCCCCACACACACCTGAACTCCACCCTCACCTAGGCCCCTTCCCCACACTCACCTGAACCTCACCTGAGCCACGCCCCCACACTCACCTGAAATCCACCTTCACCTGAACCCCTCCCCCACACGCACCTGAAATCCACCTTCACCTGAGCCCCTCCCCCACACGCACCTGAAATCCACCTTCACCTGAGCCCCTCCCCCACACGCACTTGAAATCCACATGGCAGCGTGGTTCATTGACGTAGTTGTGTGACTCATTCACAGTGTTTTTCTCTGTGTGACTTATTAATGGTATTTGCGATTTCAGGAGATAGAAGATGATGTCCAAGCCAAGCGCCCCGATGTAGAAGGAATTTTCACCAAGGTTCAGTTGTTGTACAAGAACAGGCCCCCTACCCAGCCTTTAAAGGTGAGTCCTTATAGAGCTCGGGAAGGTGACGTCGTGCATGATGCGAGCATTATTGGACGATAACCCGCTTATGTATCATTCTAGACTACTAGTAAAACCGATCTTGCTCCTCCTATCTGTTTTTACATTGCAGATGTGCACTAATT
>CM056384.1:50261222-50316222 GCA_029718625.1 Synaphobranchus kaupii | reverse complement strand
ATTTTCCATTAATATACAACATTTTATATTAATAATTTGTATAGCGATTGAGGCAATACAAGTAAACATAACAGTATAATGATAACAAAATATGTATTTTGTAGACATTTCTTATGTACTGTTTAACATCACTGTAGAGTAGTAGCGAGTTGTACAGTTTAGTAGAAGGATACGCTCTTTCATAGTGGTGAGGAGTTAGTCCTTTCTGTGGCATGTGAGAAGGTGCTCTATTGGATGGTGCATCCATGGTGAACAGTACTGTGTCTGTATTCTTCATTTATTGTCAATTTACAGACTTTTGTTGAAATATGAAGTAAACAAATTTGTCGGAGAATGAAGCAAAATATCAAGAGAGGGCGATGTTGTATGTGATGTTGGGTTCACGCAGTGATCTCATTGGTCATTTCCTCTCCGTTCCTCAGGCTACACTGCAGGACCTGGAGCAGAAGCGACCCCAACTGGACAGTCAGATCACTGCCGCTCAGAACCTGAAGAATAAAACCACCAATCAGGAGGCTCGGGCTTTCATCACTGACCGCAGTGAGTGATGCGGTTTCTATGGTAACAGGTTGGGATGCCATGTTGGGTGAAACACATGTTCCCTGACCTGCTGAGGATGTGATTATAGATGGAGTACTGGAGCAGGTTAGGATGTGATTATGGATGGGATATTGGAGCAGGTTAGGATGTGATTATGGATGGGATATTGGAGCAGGTTAGGGTGTGATTATGGATGGAGTACTGGAGCAGGTTAGGATGTGATTATGGATGGGGAACTGGAGCAGATTAGGATGTGATTATGGAGGGAGTACTGGAGCAGGTTAGGATGTGATTATGGATGGGATATTGGAGCAGGCTAGGATGTGATTATGGATGGAGTGCTGGAGCAGATTAGGATGTGATTATGGATGGGGTACTGGAGCAGGTTAGGATGTGATTATGGATGGGATATTGGAGCAGGTTAGGATGTGATTATGGATGGAGTACTGGAGCAGGTTAGGATGTGATTATGGATGGGATATTGGAGCAGGTTAGGATGTGATTATGGATGGAGTACTGGAGCAGGTTAGGATGTGATTATGGATGGGATATTGGAGCAGGTTAGGATGTGATTATGGATGGGGTACTGGAGCAGGTTAGGATGTGATTATGGATGGAGTACTGGAGCAGGTTAGGATGTGATTACGGATGGGATATTGGAGCAGGTTAGGATGTGATTATGGATGGGATATTGGAGCAGGTTAGGGCGTGATTATGGATGGGGTACTGGAGCAGGTTAGGATGTGATTATGGATGGGGAACTGGAGCAGGTTAGGATGTGACTATGGATGGAGTAGTCTTGTGTTGATAGATATTATTTTTGATTATATCTTAATTCAATCTAACAATAATTCAATATAACAGGAAAGGGTTCTAAACCTGTGGCTTCGACATGGGATGATATTGTAAAATTGCACCAAGTTTCTCGATTTTGTAAAAGATGTCAATTTATAATCAAAAGGACAAAGAGAAACAGGAAACAAAGAGAACCACGGCAGGATCACAGTTTTATCCGCTGTGTGTGTGTGTGTGTGTTCCTTTTTCTATCTCTGCCTTTCTGTGGTTATGCCTGTGTTTCTCTATGACTGTAACTCTGCGAGTGTAGCTGTCTGTGACTGTACCTGTATGTGACTGTGTGTCTGTCCGTGACTGTACCGGTCTGTGACTGTAACTGTTTGTGACTGTACTGTGTCTGTATTCTTTCTTAGTTTACTGCCATTTCACAGACTTGTGTTTAAATATGAAGTAAATAGAAGTAGTAAATGGTAGTAGAATGAGGCAAAATCTCAAGTACCTGTCTGTGACTGTGCATCTGTTTGTGACAGTACCGTGTCAGTGACTGTACCTATGTCTGTGACTGTGCATCTGTTTGTGACAGTACCGTGTCAGTGACTGTACCTCTGTCTGTGACTGTGTTACATGTCCATCTGTGACTGTGCCTGTCTGTGACCATAACTCTGTATGTGACTGTACCTGTATGTGACCGTAACTCTGTATGTGACTGTACCTGTATGTGACCGTAATTCTGTATGTGACTGTACCTGTCTGTGACTGTATTACATGTCCATCTGTGACTGTGTCTGTCTGTGACTGTGTTACATGTCTGTCTGTGACTGTACCTGTAGGTGACCGTAACTCTGTATGTGACTGTACCTGTGTGTGACTGTGTTACATGTCTGTCTGTGACTGTACCTGTAGGTGACCGTAACTCTGTATGTGACTGTACCTGTCTGTGACTGTATTACATGTCCATCTGTGACTGTGCCTGTATGTGACCATAAATCTGTCTGTGACTGTACCTGTATGTGACCGTAACTCTGTCTGTGACTGTACCTGTATGTGACCGTAACTCTGTATGTGACTGTACCTGTATGTGACCGTAACTCTGTATGTGACTGTACCTGTATGTGACCGTAACTCTGTATGTGACTGTACCTGTATGTGACCGTAACTCTGTATGTGACTGTACCTGTATGTGACCGTAACTCTGTCTGTGACTGTGCCTGTCTGTGACTGTATTACATGTCAGTCTGTGACTGTCCTTCTTTCTCCCTGCGTCTCACTGCACCTGCTCTCTGTGTAGTTGATAAACTACAGACACAGTGGGAGGAGCTACACGGCCGATTGACAGACAGGTGTGCGGAGCTGCAGCGCATGCTGAAGGACTCTGGCCACTGGCTCGATGCAAAAAAAGAGGTGGAGCCTTTGTTACAGCGAGCCAATGACAAGCTGGAGTCCTGGAAGGAGATATCCTATACAGTAGATGCACTTAAGAGACAGAACACTGACCTAAAGGTAAGACGGATAGACAGACACATACACGCACACACACACTTACACACACACACACACACACACACACACACACACACACACACACACACACCTACACACACATACACAGACACACACACACGCATACAGTCTCTCCCAATATCTTTATCTCTCTCACACAGACAGACACACACACACACACAGAAATTGAAAGACGGCAGTGTAGTATATTGGTTTAGGGAGCCGGGCCTGTAACCATGTTTGCAGGTTTGATTCCCAGGACGGGCACTGCCGCTGTACCCTTGAGCAGGGACTTTAACCTGATTTGCTTCAGTAAGTAAATATCCAGCTAAATAAATGGATATTCTGTATAAAAAATAAATAAATATATGTATGTACTATGTATATATATATATATATATATATATATATATATATATATATATACTGTATATGTGTATATAAAGGATGCAGGAGGTGGTAATGTAAATGTAATGAGAAAGTGAGAGACACAGACAGAGATCAGTTCTCTATTGTCTGGAGTTCCGCACATTAGAATTTGTATGCCTCTCTGCCTCCTCACACTGACCCCTTACCCACTGCTATAATCTCCAGTTTGGTACCACCCCCCCCACACACACACACACACACACACAGTCTCTCCCTCTATGTATCTCTCTCTCACACACATACACACGCTCTCCCTCTATCTCTCTTTCTATTTCACACACACACACACACACACACACACACACACACACACACACACACACACACTCTCACACATACACAGTCTCAACACACTCACAACATATCGATTTGCTTGTTCTCTTTAATGAAGTGTTTAAAATCTGTTGATTAGAAATTTCTCAATAGTAATGGAAGAGCTAAGTGAGCTTGAGAACACTAGTTAATGTGGGAGAAAGACACGCTTTAAAGTCTGTATGTGCACATACCTATGTGTGCACGTGTGCGCGTTTGTGTCAGATGGGCCCTGCCTGGGCTTATGGGAATTCTCTGGATCCTGTAGCATTTTGTGAAGGATCTGCAGCAGTGGCAGTCAGCTGTGGATGTGAGTAATGACCAGGCGCGTGATCTGCTGAAAAACTACGCCGCTGACGACACCAGCAGAGTTAACCTGCTGACGGACAACGTGAACGTCACCTGGGCCAACATCAACAAGAGGTTAGTACACCCATGTGAGGCACCAACCAATCACCATAAACCAGCTTATTTCAACACACCCATACCAACCAATCAGCAACAAACCCACAGCAACTAACTAACCAACTAACAACAACAAATCCACACCAATATACCAGCCAACCACCAACAACTAATTCACTACAACAAACCCATACCAACCAATCAATCAACCAACTAACTAACAACAAACCCACAGCAACTAACTAACCAACTAACAACAACAAATCCACACCAATATACCAACCAACCACCAACAACTAATTCACTACAACAAACCCATACCAACCAATCAACCAACCAACCAACTAACAACAAACCCACAGCAACTAACTAACCAACTAACAACAACAAATCCACAGCAATATACCAACCAACTAACAACAAACCCACAGCAACCAACTAACCAACCCACACCGACATTCCAACGAACCCCCATCAACCAGCTCACTTCAGCAAACCCCTGGCAACCAACAAACATCATACCCACACCAACCAATCAACAAACCCACACCAACCAAATAACCAGCCAACTGCCATAAACCACCTAATTTCAACAAACCCACACCACCTACCCAACCAACCACCATCCACCAGCTCAACTCACACATTTTAGAAAATGACATAATTTGGAGGTGTACCCTTTATTTTAAAGCCAGAGCCCACAGCCCGAGTGCCCAGAAGCACTAGTCAGAGAGATCTTTAGTTCAGACTGAAGGAAATAGCCCAAGAAATGGCAGTGTCACTCACAGTCATTCACCCAGTCAGTATTGGTCATTCACCTCTCTTTGACCCCTCTCTGAAGCATATGATCGTTGAACACTCTGTAGTGTGTATAACCCCTAACACTTCCTTAGTGAATGTAACTCTATGACCCCCTTAACCCTTCGCTTTGGTGCGCATGAACCCTGACCCCCTCCACTGTGGTGTCTCTGACCCCTGACCAATGACACCTGACCCCTCTATGGCGGTTCTGCAGGGTAGGCGACAGGGAGGCAGCTCTAGAGGCCGCTCTCCGCCTCCTGCAGCAGTTCTATCTGGACCTGGAGAAGTTTCTGAACTGGCTGACGGAGGCAGAGACCACAGCCAATGTGCTCCAGGATGCCACCCACAAGGAGGGGCTTCTGGAGGACCCCGCCATCGGACACCAGCTGATGGCACAATGGCAGGTGAGGCGGTTGGGGGACCAGAGAGAGGTGGGGGGTGGGGGGGGGGGGCGGGTACATGCCAATCAGCAGGCCAGACTACAGGAACACACCTGCATGGGCCAACAGCTCCTCCCTTCTATGTGGAACCTCCCACTACACTGTGTTCCCTTCCAGCCGCTGAGAGAGTAATGGTCCCATCGCATGACTCCATCCAAGTTAGTTACAGATGCAGTCGTTGAGAGATGTACCAGCGCGTGGGGGGGGGGGGGGGGCTTGTCCTCGGCTCCACAGAGGACTTGACTTGGGTTGCCCTGGCTGCTATGGAAAGAATGTGTGCCTGGCAGCAGCACAGAACAGGGGTTTGATGTTGGAGAGGGGAACAGAGGGCGGGCCGCACAGCATTGTGCGGAGTGAAGACAGGGGCCTGTTCTCACAGGGGCCATCGCCGCCCCTCTGTGTCCCTCTCCAGTAGCACCCACGCTTATGGAAAACAACACGGCCTGTGTTTCCACCAGCAGGCCTTGTGTGCTTCATTATGTCTGAGACACACATACACACACACACACACAAAGGGTGCAGTGGCTTATTGGAGAAGCGGAGAGAGCTAGCCATGTTTGCAGAATCCTGGCTGTGACTTGTACTCTGGAGTGGACATGTTACGCAGGAAAACATACCATGTAAAGGTCAGAGTTCACCTACCTGAGTGTGGTGCGTGTGTGTGTGTGTGCGCGCGCGCGCGCGTCTAGTCTCCCGTCTAGTATGAATGTAATATTTTCATCATATTGTATATAGAAAATTCAGCATACATGTGCTCTAAATCTAATGTACCTTATAATTTCAGCTTTTGTAAATGTGGCTAAAAGATATTTTAAAGCCAATTCAAAGTAAGATTGTCCTTCATTTTTTAAAATCAGTCAGTGTGTTGTGCATTACGTAAACTCTAATACCTAAATACTCTTAATATGTACAAATTGATGAACATGAATATATGTGTACTACATGATACATTAAATATGTACCTGTGCATTTCCATTTCACACTGCACTACAGTAATTCAATGTAGTACTTATACATACTGTTTACACTGAATATAATGCAGTCCTTGTACACACTGATACACGTTGAATATGCATTACCCAGACATATAGTACTGCCTTAAACAGTCAATATAATGCTATACCTGTATGTATATTATGCAGTATAATGCAGAGCCTGCTCATATATAGTGAATATAATACATTTCTAAGTACATGGTGTTATATTAAGTTCCTCTATACAGTACCTATACACTTTGCTGTGGTTGAGTAAATCTGTTCTTAAATATACAGGAACTGTGATGCACATTATTTATAATGTGTGTGTGTGTGTGTGTGTGTGTGTATGTGTGTAAGCTGTGATACAGAGAATGTGATGTAGTAGCTGTCGCCTACATACTGTGATGTCCATACAATGACAATGCAATGCAGTGGTTGTACATATCGTGATATGCAGTTAATATCATCAAGTGATATTCCCTAATAGAGATACGGTTGAGAAGAATGCTATGTAATTAATTTGTGTGGTTTGTTAATATTGAGTGGTTTTTTGATATTGCATGGTTTATTGATTGGTTTTGATTGGCTGATAGCATTGATCAAATATCCAGGCATACATTAATAGAAGTGCCAGCATAAATTCAAAGATAATCACCTGGCACTGAAGAGGTGTGTGTAAAAGTGTGTACTTCAGATTTGAGTTTTGAGGCAGGGCTTTTTCTGAGGTCTTTCTCAGTGTGGTTTCGGCGCGTGGCTTTGAGGTGAATTTTCGGGAGCGTAGTTTTATGTTCAAGCTGTTTTGGCGGTGCTAAAGTGGTTTGAGCTCTTGGTGGTGGGTTAGGGTTTTCTGTGGGGTTGAAGTGGTTTGAGCTGTTGGCGGTTGGCTGTAGGTTAGGGTTTTCGGTGGTGTTGAAGTGGTTTGAGTTCTTGGCGGTTGGTGGTAAGTTAGGTTTAGGAAAAAATCTTTATTTCCCAAGTTACCCCTAAGAGGGCCCCTTGGGAAAGAAAAGTTTGCACTGGCCATTCAGTGTACTGCAGCCTTTAAGTAGGAAGAATTTGGTCCCTCTTGTGTTGATGTTTTACCAGCGTTTGTTTAATCCGCCTGGGAATATGGTGTTGAGTTTTCTAATCCAATGTCTTTCTGTCCTACGTCTGTCCTCCTGTGTCCAGTTAATGTTTGAATGGAGGCCTGATATTTCTACTGTGTCCAAAAAATCAATATGTTCATAGTGTGTGGTGTGTTTAATTTTGATAGATGTATGGTGCGTGTTGAGGATCTGAATGAAGTGTTTGAAATCTTCTGAGCTATGTGTCCATGTTCCCCAGATGTCATCTAAATACCTGAAATAATTAGTGGGAAGTTTGGGACATTTTTCAAAAACAGTCTCCTCCCAATGTGCCAGGTAAATGTTGGCATAAGCCGGTGCAGATATTTTGCCCATAGCTGTGCCGCTGGTCTGTAAGAAGAATTCTTTATTGAATTCAAAGTCATTTTTGGTGAGGCTCCGACGGTTGGTGGTAGGTTAGGGTTAACGGTGGTGTTGAAGTTGTTTGAGCTCTTGGCGGTTGGCGGTGGTTTAGGGTTTTCGGTGGTGTTGAAGTGGTTTGAGCTGTTGGTGGTGGTTTAGGGTTAACGGTGGTGTTGAAGTGGTTTGAGCTGTTGGCGGTGGGTTAGGGTTAACGGTGGTGTTGAGGTGGTTTGAGCCGTTGGCGGTGGGTTAGGGTTAACGGTGGTGTTGAAGTGGTTTGAGCTGTTGGCGGTGGGTTAGGGTTAACGGTAGGGGTGTAACGGTACCCAAAAGTCACGGTTCGGTACGTACCTCGGTTTTGAAGTCACGCTTCGTTAACAGAGTGCATAATTGCTGCGTCGTGGATCGTCAAGGCAACACTCTGACTCAGATAAGCGTATCTTTTTTCATTACTTTCAGCTGTTGTTAGTTAATTGAACAGATTGGAGTCACTCGGTAGCTTCGTTTATTTTACATTACATTACATTACATTGCAGTCATTTAGCAGACGCTTTTATCCAAAGTGACATACAATAAGTGCATGAGCAATTTTGAATTGTTTGCAGTCAGTCGGTAGCTTGCTCGCTGTAATTGGGGCAGCTACCTGTCTTTTGTGTTGCTAATTAGAACTAGTTGGAACCAGTTTCACCTGTGTCTATATTAAGCGTGTTTGCAGCTCATAACCTCAGAGTGAGTTCTAATTCAACTAGTTCTAATTAGCAACACAAAAGACAGGTAGATTACAGCGAGCAAGCTACCGACTGACTGCAAACAATTCAAAATAAACTAAGCTACCGAGTGACTCCAATCTATTCAATTAACTAACAACAGCTGAAAGCAATGAAAAAAGATATCTTATCTGTGTCCGAGTGTAGCCTAGACGATCCACGACGCAGCAATTATACACTCTGTTACCGAGGCGTGACTTCAAAACCGAGATACGTACCGAACCGTGACTTTTGTGTACCGTTACACCCCTAGTTAACAGTGGTGTTGAAGTGGTTTGAACTCTTGGCGGTTGGCGTTAGGTTAGGGTTAACAGTGGTGTTCCCGTGCCTTGAGCTCTTGGCGGTTGATGGTAGGTTAGGGTTAGAGTTACGCAGGGGTCTTTATCACGCTGAAGGTAGCACCGGGGACAGAGACGGCCATGTGCTTGGGTCTCCAGGAGCTCCAGTCGGAGATCCAGGGCCACACGGAGGCCTTCCACACACTGGACGAGAACGGGCAGCGCATCCTGACCTCGCTGGAAGGGTCCGAGGATGCGGGGCTGCTGCAGAGACGGCTGGACAACATGGGGCAGCGCTGGCATGAGCTGCGCAGCAAGTCGCTGAGCATCAGGTGAGCTCCTGCACGTAGGCCCCGCCCTCAGACCCTTTTCCATCCTGCGCTGATACTCGCATTAAACACCCTGCAGGTATAACACATACAGGTGTGATAAGCACACAGGTGAGACACAGGTATGTTAAGCACACAGGTGTGACAAGCACACAGGTGAAACACATACAGGTGTGATCAGCACACAGGTGTAACATACAGGTGTGACGCATACAGGTGTGATAAGCACACAGATGTAACATACAGGTGTGATCAGCACACAGGTGTAACATGCAGGTGTGATGAGCACACAGGTGTAACATGCAGGTGTGATGCATACAGATGTGATGCATACAGGTGTGATAAGCACACAGATGTAACATACAGGTGTGATCAGCACACAGGTGTAACATGCAGGTGTGACGCATACAGGTGTGATCAGCACACAGATGTAACATACAGATGTGATAAGCACACAGGTGTAACATACAGGTGTGATCAGCACACAGGTGTAACATGCAGGTGTGACGCATACAGGTGTGATCAGCACACAGGTGTAACATACAGGTGTGATCAGTACACAGATGTAACATACAGGTGTGATCAGCACACAGGTGTAACGTGCAGGTGTGACGCATACAGGTGTGATCAGCACACAGATGTAACATACAGGTGTGACGCATACAGGTGTGATAAGCACACAGATGTAACATACAGGTGTGATCAGCACACAGGTGTAACATGCAGGTGTGACGCATACAGGTGTGATAAGCACACAGATGTAACATACAGGTGTGATCAGCACACAGATGTAACATACAGGTGTGATCAGCACACAGGTGTAACATGCAGGTGTGATGCATACAGGTGTGATCAGCACACAGGTGTAACATACAGGTGTGATAGGCACACAGGTGTAACACACAGGTGTGATCAGCACACAGGTGTAACATGCAGGTGTGATGCATACAGGTGTGATCAGCACACAGGTGTAACATACAGGTGTGATAGGCACACAGGTGTAACACACAGGTGTGATAAGCACACAGGTGTAACATACAGGTGTGATCAGCACACAGATGTAACATACAGGTGTGATCAGCACACAGGTGTAACATACAGGTGTGATCAGCACACAGGTGTAACACACAGATGTGATAAGCACACACACAGGTGTAACATACAGGTGTGATCAGCACACAGGTGTAACGTGCAGGTGTGACGCATACAGGTGTGATAAGCACACAGGTGTAACATACAGGTGTGATCAGCACACAGGTGTAACATACAGGTGTGATAAGCACACAGGTGTAACATACAGGTGTGATCAGCACACAGGTGTAACATGCAGGTGTGACGCATACAGGTGTGATAAGCACACAGATGTAACATACAGGTGTGATCAGCACACAGGTGTAACATGCAGGTGTGACGCATACAGGTGTGATAAGCACACAGATGTAACATACAGGTGTGATCAGCACACAGGTGTAACATACAGGTGTGATCAGCACACAGGTGTAACATGCAGGTGTGATGCATACAGGTGTGATCAGCACACAAGTGTAACATGCAGGTGTGACGCATACAGGTGTGATAAGCACACAGATGTAACATACAGGTGTGATCAGCACACAGGTGTAACATACAGGTGTGATCAGCACACAGGTGTAACATGCAGGTGTAACACATACAGGTGTGATCAGCACACAGGTGTAACATACAGGTGTGATCAGCACACAGGTGTAACATACAGGTGTGATAAGCACACAGGTGTAACACAGGTGTGATCAGCACACAGGCGTAACATACAGGTGTGATAGGCACACAGGTGTAACACATACAGGTGTGATAAGCACACAGGTGTGATGCATACAGGTCTCAAGCACACAGGTGTTCTCTCTCGCTCTCTCCAGGTCTCACCTGGATGCCAGCACACAGCAGTGGAAGAGACTGCACATGTCCCTGCAGGAACTGCTCAATTGGCTGCAGCTGAAGAGCGAGGAGTTGGCCCAGGAGCCACCTGTGGGGGGCGATGTCCCCACTGTGCAGCAGCAACTCGACACACACAGGGTGAGAGCGGGAAGTGAAGGATTGTGGGGCGTGTAGTTAAATGCATCATTTTCTCTCCTGGTGTTCAGAGCAAAGTGAGGGATAATATAGGAGTACTGGTTTTTCTCTCACAGGAGTAGGATATCAGGAAGTAAAGGTGAGTGCACAGTGTGTACTTTCCCTCTCTCTGTAGGTGTATGGATCTCTTTGTCTTTAGTGCGCTGACACATCATGTCTTTGAAAGCAGTTTTCCTTCATAAGCTGAGGTGCGGGAGTGAGTCATATCAAGCTATTAATGTCAGCACTGTCTGTGGTTGGAGGGCTTGAGGTGTCATGCTTTGTTTTTTATTTTACTGTGGAAGTTGAAGAATGCTGCGAAGAGAACTTTCCAGAATGTTCTCTGATTCACATTCATGAATTTATATTCACGCATATAGAAAATATGGAATATGGGGACTTCCTGTTAGACAAACGAGGCAATTCACCTTTGCCTATAATTTGGCATCATTTGATCTCAGGAACATGGTAGAAATACCAGTTTTTAGCAAATGAGTATTTATGTATGTACAGTATGATTTGTATAGGCGATTAACTTTTTATGTTTTGTTGAGATTGCAGTACTGGTACCAGTCTGGGTGAAAATGCTAAATAGTGGTAAATATAGACCGCACACAAGCTTTAGAGTCCTTTTTATATCTTCATCATTGCAGCCAAAATGAATTTTAAAAGATTTAAAAAAGACTCCAATGCCTTTCTGCCATCTGTGTTTACCACTCAACACAGACCATTTCAGTAAAGTTCAAAATCCCAAAACGAGAGCAGTATTAGACTAAACAACCGCAGCCTGGTAGTAGGGACTGGCAGTCCTGAGGCAGTATCTGACCTGTGTAAGTCTGGAGCAGGTGACACTAGGAAATTTCATATTTTTACTGTCACTCATTGTTCAGTCCAGAAACCCCTTCTTTCCAAAAATTGACAAGTAGGATCCCAAAAATCCTACAACTGTGTACCCAAAATAGATTTTGTCAATAAATAGTGATTGGAAAACGTAAAAACAAACATTGTAATGTAATAAATCAATAATGTACCGTAAATATCTGCCGAATACCTGCCACTGCCACTCTTTGCTCCTCCCAAAAACAAATGAATACAATAGATACCTTTCATTAATATTAATATATGTGTACTGTGTCATAATCATTAATTAACTGTATACTTGTGTATATATATGTATGCATATATTGATAATCACTATATGCATACATATATATATGTATATGTATGCATATATTGATAATCACTATATGCATACATATACATATATATATATGTATGCATATAGTGATTATCAATTATCAATTCTTATTCATAATCATATGGCTGATGATTATATTGCTTTAGAATATGCTTTGATGTGAGTGAAGTGTGTTTAATAGGATTGAGTGGGTTTTTGTCCTTGTGTTATAGGCTTTCAGGAAGGACATTCGGGCCAAAGAGCCAGCAGTGACCAGTGCACTGGAAGCAGTGAGGGTCTTCCTGTCTGAGCAGCCTACGGACGGAGCAGGCAGATCAGAACCAGAACAAGGAGGTAGGGTGGTACAAACACCACACACATACGCACACACACATGCATGCACACACTCTCACACTCACGCACACACACACACACACAAACACATACGCACTGAGCAGCCTACTGACAGAGCAGTGAGATCAGAACTAGAACAAGGAGGTAGGCTGGTACAAATACCACAGACACACACACACACACACACACACACACACACACATACACACACATGCAGAGTGCAGACACACACACACACATACATGCATGCAGAGTGCAGGCACACACACACACACACACACACACACACATGCAGACACTGAAACAGCCCTTGGGTGTTAACGTATCTGAAGCAGAATAAATGCACTTTAATATAGTTGAATCAGAGGACTGGGATTTTCTTCTCTAATGAACAGTCGATAACATGATTAGCTCTCATAGCGAGAACACTTAATGAGCTCAAACTGTGTCATGTGGACTTGTTTGTACATCTCAGGGAAACGGAGAAGCATTTAAGCGCAGCAGAATTAAGTCTTGCATGCGGCCAACTGTTTGAGCTGCTCCTCAGCGTTAACAGTGTAGGAGGACGACAGACAAAACTAACAAAAATACTTCCACTTCTGTCAGTTACTTTTTTTTAGCGTTCAGTGTACTTGTTCATCTGTACTTGTGACTGGACGTGTGTGTTGTCTGATGTATGTGGGATGTTCTGCTGTCAGTGGCTGTCACTGAATACGATCCCTGTTCCCTGCCCCCTGTCCACTCAGACCCCTGTCTACTATATGCCCGCTCCCCTCACTTTGCAAGCAGTGTGGGAAAGAAATCCTGCGAAACTCTTTCCAAACTAGTGAGGATGAGGAAGTAGTTCATAATACCATAGACATGCATATACGTTCTATGTCATGTACTACAAGTTGTAGTTTTTACTTCCGGTTTACTTCCTGAAATTGTCAGATGAGTGTGCTCCTGAATCCCCTCAACAAAAGCCTGGAAATAAGGGTTTCATCCTAGGATTTTAAGTTCCCCCATTTGTGAGAAAATTTGCCCACTCAAAAGCTTTTTGACGAAGTTGACTCAAATATGCGCCCTCAAAGGGGTGAAGGGATCATATTCGGTCACGGCCCTGGGCCCCGTTTCCCAAAAGGATCTTCGATAAAGATCATCTTAGGCTATTTTGTTTTTATATTAGTTTCATTGTTTGTTTTTTTGTCTTTCTCTATTTTTATTATTTGTTTTATGTAATATCAGTACATTTTTATAATTTTAATGATAAAATGCAGACAAACACAAAAGCCTCTTAAGATGCTTTTGGGAAATGGGGCGCTGGTCTGTTGTCTGGGTAGGTAGTGTAGTAACTCTTTCTCACCACCAGGGGAGTACAAGCTGTGGACAGATGTGGGACTAATAGTAGTATCAGTCATTTAGCTGTGTCTGTTACAGGGTGTGCATTCTGTGTTGGTGGTTTACAGGGTAGCAGCTTGTGTTTGGGTTGTTTTTACGTGTTCCTCCTTCAGTGAGCAGGACTGTAAGTGTATGTGACCCACTCACAGACCGTCCCCTTTCTGCAACACGTGTTGTGTGTTAATGCTCTGTGTTTCTGCTGCGGGTGTGTGTAGGGTGTCAGTGCTGCGTGTTTGCATACATGTGGCGTGTGTGTTCCTCTGACAAAGTGTGACGTTTTGTGGGTTCTGTATTTTTTTTTTTAAAGAATTGAGCATGCCAGGTGTTTATACTCTATGGGGGAATGTATTAAGAACAAATTAATTTGAGTCGAGTGGAAAATTGTTCAGTATTGCTTTTAGGGTTAACATAAAACAGGAGCAAATAGGAGGACTAAATTAAGACAAAAGATCCTCATTTATCACTTTAAATATTACTAGCTGCTGTTAACGGCTAATTTTGCAGTGAGGCTTAGTTCTGAATAGGTATTGTGATGCTACACAAAACAGAGTATATACATATACAGGGGTGTATATATAGGGGTATATAGAGTTGACGTGGTTACAAAAATTAACTCAATTATGAGAAATGTCAACAAGCTTGAATCCAAAAGAGCTTGAATCCACAAGTTTTCCAATTTTAGCAACATGACTAGGTGTCTGGTCCATCATGCGCAGCCTTCCTTATATAAGTGAGCGCGGATCCCAGGTAGTTCGCTTCAGCTGTTTTTTGGAGTTTTGCGAGCGCGGGTTCGGCTCCCGTGCACATGCTCAGTGAGCGGTGAGAGAAACTACAGGATGTATTTTAGGCGCAGCGCTGAGCGCGCTTGGGAAAGCGTTAAGGATCCAGAGCCTTTTGATTTAGTTTTAGTTCCTGTCTGGTGGAGGGGAATGTGCATCTCACTCTGCTCTGCACATGTTAGCAGCGTAGATAATGAACACGCTTTGCCAGCTGTGGCAGTCCATCTACCATACCCTGATGGGCTCGCGCTCGTCAAGAAATACACGCTGACTGCCATATTCAAATAAGTGTGTATGTACAGAGCACATTTATACTGTATAGGTAGCTCTTTTGGCATAAATATGTAGCCATTACTAAGTCATACTTTGAAAATGTGCAGAGTAAGTATTGGGGTTTTTACGGTTTGTGTTCCTCCTACAGAATGTGTTGGGTGTTTTACCACATGTTCCCGTGGCAGTGAGTGTATTTTGGGGGTGCTAAGGTTTTAGAGTAACCCGCAGTTGGGGGTGTGTTGGGGTATTAAGGCTGTAGGGTAACCCACAGTGGGGAGTGTGTTGGGTTATCAAGGCTGTAGGGTAACCCACAGTTGGGAGTGTCTTGGGGTATTAAGGCTGTAGAGTAACCTGCAGTTTGGGGGTGTGTTCGGGTAATAAGGCTGTAGGGTAACCCACAGTTGGGAGTGCGCTGGGGTATTAAAGCTGTAGAGTAAACTGCAGTTTGGGGGTGTGTTGGGGTATTAAGGCTGTAGGGTAACCCACAGTTGGGAGTGTGTTGGGGTATTAAAGCTGTAGAGTAACCTGCAGTTTGGGGGTGTGTTGGGGTATGTTCCTGCTCGACCACTTCGCTCTTCTACAGCAGGGCGACTGGCACCCCCCCCCCCTCCGTGTCAAAGGCTCTCGCTCGTCCCGACTGTGGAGTTTTTCCACATTAGCTCCTCAGTGGTGGAATGAACTTCCCATTCCCCTACGTTCTACTCCAACCCTGCCTGCATTCCGTCGAGGCCTGAAGACACACCTCTTCAGACTCCACCTTGACTGATATCCTCACCTAGGAATATCAGTTCCCTATTTACTAGTTCCCTGTGTTTTCCTGTCTGTTTATTATAGTTTATAATAGTATTTGTAATGGAAGTGTGGTGTTGCTGATTTGCCCACAGCTTACTGTGAACTACAGTCGACGTTCATTGCTAGGGATAGCTGCTACATTATGCGAAGGATGTGCTTTGTCTTGTCTGTTCTGTAGTGATCTTGATGATGTCTCTGTACGCACTTACTGTACGTCGCTTTGGATAAAAGCGTCTGCTAAATGAATGTAATGTAATGTATTAAGGCTGTAGGGTAACCCACAGTGGGGAGTGTGTTGGGTTATCAAGGCTGTAGAGTAACCCACAGTTGGGGGTGTCTTGGGGTATTAAGGCTGTAGAGTAACCTGCAGTTTGGGGGTGTGTTCGGGTAATAAGGCTGTAGGGTAACCCACAGTTGGGGGTGTGTTGGGGTATTAAGGCTGTAGGGTAACCCACAGTGGGGAGTGTGTTGGGTTATCAAGGCTGTAGAGTAACCCACAGTTGGGGGTGTCTTGGGGTATTAAGGCTGTAGAGTAACCTGCAGTTTGGGGGTGTGTTCGGGTAATAAGGCTGTAGGGTAACCCACAGTTGGGGGTGTGTTGTGTGTTCTTACACCAGAGATCAGCCCGGAGGAGCGTGCTCAGAACATGGGGCGTGTCCTACGGAAAGAGGCGGAGGATGTGCGCACGGGGTGGGAGGGGCTTCGCGTGCGGGCGGCGGACTGGCAGCAGCAGCTGGAGCGGGCGCTCGAGCGGCTGCTGGAGCTCCAGGATGCCCAGGACCAGCTGGACCTGAAGCTTCAGCAGGCTGAGATGGTGAAAGAGTCCTGGGAGCCCGTGGGCGACCTGCTCATCGACTCCCTCCAGGAGCATATCGACAGAATCAAAGTGAGTCACCACAGACGGCAGCCAGAGCTCCGCTCTGCGGGAACAGAGCAGGCTGCTGCTCAAACAAATGCACAAGGCCACACGGCCGCTACTTGAGAACATTCCTGAGAAGAAGAATAATAAAAGATATTTTATTTTTCCTTTTGCTTTTCTAATGTATTGGCGTCAAGCACTGAAAGCATCTGAAATGCATTGGCAACACTAAAAGATTTACCAGATTATACCTCTAATTGTTTCCTTTGGAAAAGACATTCCTCATCTCAGTGGACCAACCTGGTAAAATAAAGTTAAAAAAAAAAGCTTTGTTTACAAGTGTTTACTTTTAAATTCTGCAATTTTCTACATCCATGGGCATGGGCAGTCGCATGCCATCGAGAGCTATATTTTTTTATTGTGCAATAATCTCTGTAATATAAAAAACTATTCCAACAGCAGGTTTATTGGCTTTGATTATTATGGCTTGATTAAAGCACTATTTTTTTTAGGCCCGTGCATCGTTTACAGCATTGCTCTCATGGAGTGTGCTTCTCAATCCAACAGCATGACACCCGAGGCAAAAAGTATACCGTGTTGATCAATAAACTTTGAATGGTTCAATTCAAGTTTTAACAATGAGACAAAACTATCTATCCAGTTCTTTGTTATGCCTCACAACATATGGGTTTATTTAATATTTAATTTTAGCTTGCTTTGGTAACCGCCTATCGGGTATAGTGAAGCAAACATTATGTAAATTAATTTGTTGGCATCTAGGAGGTTGGCGTGTGACTATACAACAAACTACTTTTATTTGTCTGTGTCTTATGTCTAGCTTTTTTTGTTGTTGTCCTGAAACAGAAGAAAATACAGCTGCTAAGCTAGCCCAGCTAAAGATGTGCACTTGTGTTAAGATAGTTTTAATGCTGGGACACGGAGGACTAACCTCCGAACTGTGCTTTTTCAGGCTTTTCGAACAGAGATAGCCCCTATCAAAGATGACGTAACTCAGGTGAATGACCTCGCCTCCACCTTCTGCCCCATGGGTATCCAGCTGTCACAGCTGAACCTCAACAGGCTGGAGGACCTCAACACGAGATGGAAGCTTCTCCAGGTACGGCTCTGAACGCACCTGAGCAGGTGTACGCTGACATCAAATAAAGCACACCTAAGACGGAAATACACTATATGGCCATAAGTATCTGGACACCCCTTAGTCTGGGGCTGTTTTGTATGGTTCGGGCTAGGCCCCTTAGTTCCAGTGAAGGCAAATCTTAATGCTACAGCATGCAGTGACATTCCAGACTATTCTGTTCTTCCAACTTTGTGGCAACAGTTTGGGGAAGGCACAAAGCGAGGTCCATACAGAAATGGTTTGTCGAGATCGGTGTGGAAGAACTTGACTGGCCTGCACAGAGACTCAACCCCATCGAACACCTTTGGGATCAATTGGGAAGCTGACTGCAAGCCAGGCCTAATCACTCAACATCAGTGCCCTTCTTTCAGGCTGAATGGAAGCAAATCCCTGCAGCAATGTTCCAACATCTATTGGAAAGCCTTCCCGGGACAGTGGAGGCTGTTATAGCAGCAAAGGGGGAGGCAATTCCATATTAATGCCCATGAATTTGGAATGACATAGTGGACGAGCAGGTGTCCATACACTTTTGGCCATGTAGCGCACACTGGTTCTGACAGAAAAACAGTGCCACCGACCGAAAGGCATCGGCACAGATCCTACAGTAGCACAAACTGACTGTAACAGACACAAATCTACAAATTGTGAACAGCTATGAACAAACCTTGCTACATAATTGAATTCATTCATATTAAAGTAACATTAATATATTATTACAATGTGCATTAAAATTCATGAATATTTAAAAAAGAATAACACAACTTAATCTGTTTGAACTCAGGTACTTTATATACGCATACAAACAGATGGACACTGATGGTGAAAAATAAATATTGATATTGACAGATGCCCACTGACAGGAAAGTGTTAGCTGCCTACTGATACTGTGTGAAGATGGAGTGTAATGTCGCTTCCTACTGACACAGCTACATGCTGTGGCAGCTGTACTGTTGGTTTGCTACTGCGGGAAAGAGCATTTCATACAGTGAAATGCGTCGTAATGCTGAGCATGTTGCCTCCAGGGATAAAGTGTATTCAAATCAAGTGGTCCCTATTGTCTGGGGAATTAAAATGCGTTTGAATGGTATTGACGTGAAAGAGAAAGACTTCTGTTTCATTGTGGGAAAGTAACTGTTCACACAGACAGCTGTTTAGCACGTGATCACTTTCCACACAGCAAGACACGTGTATTTCATCCATACAGCTTCATTGACACTAAGTTATGAAAGGGCAGGAAGCAGTGGCATCTCAGCTGCTCAAATGCGTAAATTGTGGGTGTGGGAAGAAAAAGAAAAACACTATGGAAGAGAATGGAAGAAACTGCGTAAGCCTTATTCATGCTCAGATACTACACTATACTCTGTCCCCTCTCTCTCCAAATAGTTTTAAAAGGTCAGACGTAGCAAACCATTTTCTACAGAATGACTTTATTGAACGTATTAATTTTTAAATCGGTGGTGTTTTAAATGAAGAGGGAGCCCTTTGAGTAAAAGCAAATGGCTCTTGCATAGTAGTAGAAGCAGCAACAGTTGTTGTAATGGTAATAACAGACATAGCAGGAACAGTAGTCGTAGCAGTAACAGTACTAGTGGTACAAGTAGTAGTAGTAACAGTTGTAGTAGTAGAAGCAGCAGTTGTAGTAGCAGTAGCAATAACAGTAGTAGTAGTAGTAGTAACAGTCGTAGTAGTAGAAGCAGCAGTTGCAGTAGCAATAACAGTAATAGCAGTAACAGTCGTAGTAGGAGCTGCAGTTGTAGTAGCAGTAGCAATAACATTAGTAGTAGTAGTAAGTCGTAGTAGCAGTAGTAATAACAGTAGTAGTAAGTCATAGTAGTAGCAGCAGTAGTTGCAGTAGCAGTAGCAATAACAGTAGTAGTAATTAGTAACAGTCGTAGTAGAAGCAGCAGCTGTAGTAGCAGTAGCAATAACAGTAGTAGTAATTAGTAACAGTCGTAGTAGAAGCAGCAGCTGTAGTAGCAGTAGCAATAACATTAGTAGTAGTAGCAGTAGTAGTAGTAAGTCATAGTAGTAGCAGCAGCAGTTATAGTAGCAGTAGCAATAACAGTAGTAGTAATAGTAGTAACAGTCGTAGTAGAAGCAGCAGCTGTAGTAGCAATAACATTAGTAGTAGTGGTAAGTCGTAGTAGTAGTAGTAGCAGTAGTAGTAGTAAGTCATAGTAGTAGCAGCAGCAGTTGTAGTAGCACTAGCAATAACAGTAGTAGTGAGTTGCCTGACATGCAAGTGTAGCATGAGGCTACATTTGCTGAACGTTTTGAGAGATATAACTATTGTAGAAAAAACAGCTCAGTGGTGCTGCTCTTCAACACAGCATTTAATTATGTTTTCATGCACATTTCACTGTATTGTACAGGAATGATTAATTTGTCTGTTGTATGGAAGTCTGTTTGCGTGTTATAAATAATCTGTTCTACCATTTTGCCCTACTTTAATGTTTGGTGCCATGTTTTATAGAAACAGACCTAATTAATATTTTCTCAACTTCCTGTTTATCAGATTTCACTTTGCTCCTTCTTTTACATTGGTTTACATCCCTTTGACATGCTGGCTAATTAACACAGATAAACAGACATTCATTAACACTGACAACTTCTACTGAGAGACACACTCGCATACAGACAGATACACACTGATGCTGATAGTTAGACACCAACTGGTGAATCACTGACCTGATTGTGTCAAAAACTGTAGTGTCAATTTTGGAGCTTTGCATCCACAAGAGAGGGTCACACAGGGTTATGCTTAAGAAGTTTTCAGTCTGTTTTATCGGAACTATACCTGCCACTAGAGGGAGCTATATCAGAACTGGGGGTGATGTGTGTGCGAGTGGCACGTCTCTTCACACTTTAGATTAAAGAGGACTTTCGCTGCAGTACTGCTTGCTGATTGGTTGATAACTGTAACTTCTAAAACTATAAGTTGCTATATTTAGCATAGCTGGTTTTAAAATCTGTGGTTTAAATCTAGAAGTGCTCAAAATCTTGTCATTTGATATATTATTGATGGCTTTTTTTTCTTTTTTTGGAATTGTCAACTCAAATTACTTGTTATCTCTGAAGTCGGAACTTCCCAAATGCAGAAAATCCGGAAATAAGCAGATCATCCAGGGATTTAGAGAACATTTCGCCTACTTAACAACTTTCCCATCCAGTGTACTCAAATAACATACTCAATAGTATAGAAGGGTGTTGATTCAAACACATCCCAGTTGTTTCTCAGTGCTGCAGTCTCCCAGTCATAGCTGGTTAATAATGTCAATCTCCAGTTGTATTACCCAACATGCACTTGTCATGACGAGTGCCATTACTCACTGCCTAACAGGAAACTGACTAACACTGTTGTATATATGACAACATCATTCATTTAGATTCAGTTACATTTAAACAATATAATTAAAGTCAGAGGGTGTAAAGAAATCTCCCAATGTGTGTAATTCCAGTCAGAAGACCGTCAAAGGGTGTGTGATGTCATTGTAGAGGGACATTATAGCTAAGTGGTGTATGATGTCATTATTGACTGACACAGTAGATGTGATGTATGATGGAATGGAGTCTTACCTATGGTTTTTGAGCTCCATGGCCGTTGTTAAAGAAAATTAGCATAGATTTTATTGCATTATTATTCTTGATTCCTGGAAGAAATGACTACACTACTACAGGGTATAGTGAACACGCACCAATGATCCCTATACAAATGCTGTCTGGCCACGTAACATGCCAACAGTCTGACCTGTGCAATGTGTGTGTAATCTGAGTCAGGTGCTCACTTGAGAGTGAGGGATCACAGGACCCAGAGGGCCGACAGACCTGCAGTCATGTGATCGACGGTCACGTGATCTGTAAAGTCATGAGAGCAGCTTCTGTAATCCACCACTCCAAAGTGGAGAGAGGGGCTGAATGCCTATGAAGCATGCCCAGACTCGCTACCCTCTGCGGGGGAACATTGGGCTGTGCTTTAGGGCAGAGGGCGTGAGAGGTCAGCCGTATTCTCCTTTTGTCAGTGTGAGCAGCACAGTCTAGCTGGCCGCTGCTAGCCCCTGACCGCAGTTACTGTAGGGTTGAGTGTGTGGGATGGTGGCGTTATTGAGTTTGTTTTGCGCTTATACACAATACAGTGAGGTGTGCTTGTGTAAATCTGAGACATGCTTTTCTTTCTCTGAGAAAAAAAAGTGTAAACGCGTGAAAGAGAGAGAGTGAGAAAGACTGGAAGTACTGGGCTGTGGAACCCAGTACCCATAATGCATTTCTGATTTCAAGCAAATCCGAGCAGTTGCTTGCATTCTGCGGTTCATGCCACTAGTACTGTCAATTTAAATGGTATGAATAATAAGAGGTTGGGTGGTCTTGAGTGAATGTACAATAATTACAGTATCCAGCTGTTGCACCGCCCTCAAAATGAGCTGTCTTGTCTCCATAATCCTAATCAGGTTTCCATGGAAACCTGCAGAATCTCAGGGAGAATGAAGGAGGTGGGAGATATATCCAAGGTAATGTTTACTTTGAATGTAATTCACTATGACCTACCCAAGTCGCAGGTCCCACCCATTCAACAAGCACCATCCAATCCAAATCGTTCCATGACCGAGCAAGCTGTCCATCCACCACGGGTCATCCAAAAACAGCCTCCTCTGATCTTTCTTAGACTCCTTTCAACTCGTCCCCTCCACCTCTCTCTCTCTCTCTCTCTCTCTCTCTCTCCTCTCTCTTTCTGTTCCCCTGTTCTTCTCATTCCCCATTCTCTCTTCCACATTCTTCCTCTTCTTCCCTCACTCTCTCTCTCCTTCTGTCACCCCCCTCTCCCTGTGTGACATTTCAGTGCTGATTAGTTGTGGGGATGTTCTGTGGGATATCGGCTCTATTTTCCCAGTACAAAAGCGGTGCTTCTCCGTTTCAGCGTGGTGTGGAAAGTTCATGCTATTGTTTGCCATATCTGTGTACTGTGGCTGTATCTGTACACAGTCACACAATGCATCTCATCCATTTTTTCACTTTCAGCAAGAGGTCCTGTTCTGTGGTTTCAATGTTTTTTTTTTAAAGAATGTTTCAGCAGTATTTCTGATTCACTTTCTCATTGATTCTCTCTCTCTCTCTGTCTCTCTCTCTCTCTTTTTCTCCAGGTTTCCATTGAAGAACATTACAGACAGCTCAACGAAGCCGACAGGGACTTTGGTCCCCAGTCTCAGCACTTCCTTCTTCGTAAGCCAACTTTTATGTCTACAATCCCCTTCCGTGCCGAAAATGTCTTTCACACTCTGCTCTCTCCCTTTCCCTCTCAACCCACCTCTCTACACACCGTCTACACGAGTTAACATCTCCGCCTGCTCCAGAAACTTTCCACCGCAATTCCGAAACATGTCATCCAACCCTACAACATTTCTTCCCACTTCGTTCAACGTTTAAATCAGAAGTGCAACATTTCAGCCTGTACCACCTTACCACTGTATTCTTCACTTCCTCACACTCTCAAACCTCCCTAGAGTTAACACGTCCTGGAGCTAACTGATATTTTGTATGATTAGGCAGGGGGAAATTGTGAAGGTGTGTGTGTGCGTGCACATCTGTGTGTGTGTGTGTGTGTGTGTGTGTGTGTGTGGGTGTATGTGATGAGAGGAGAAAAGAGTGTGTGTTCCATGGGACAGGGAGGTGCTGAAAGATGTGTACTTATCTCTGCGTTCAAATAAATTTAATTTCCGCAGGCTTCTGCCCTTGTGTTAAACCTGCCCTGAGTTCTCCGCACTGGGAACATAATCCCATCACACACACAGAGAGAGAGAGAGAGAGAGAGAGGAGGGGAGAGAGAGAGAGAGAGAGAGAGAGAGAGAGAGAGAGAGAGAGAGGAGGGTGAGAGAGAGAGAGAGAGAGAGAGAAGGGGAGGGAGAGAAATTGATTCACTTTCTCCTATACTGTAACAATTTTAAAACTCACAAATAAAGCATATCTTTTTCAAGAGACAGCTAATACTCTCCCCATTTTACAAACATGACAGATGTAGAGAATCTGTGAGCCGTGCTTGGAAGAGCCTCACAGCCCCACAAGTGACCAAATATAATTTGCCTGAAAGTGCCAGAGAGAAGCACATTGGACACAGTATGCAGTAGGGATGGAGGAATTCTGAATAGTTGCATTGAAAATTAAGGATTTTTTATAATTTATATAGACATATTCTGCATACACCTAGTTATGCTTATTATTGCATTTATTTGCTTTGGAGAGAAGGAGAGATAGAGATGGTGGGTTGGACATTTAAATTAAATTTAGTTACTGTCATTTTTACTTTTCTTTCCCTTGTCTTTATTAGTCATTTATTATATTGCTATTATTATTGCATTTTTAAATCATGTGCTTTTATTCCCATCTGCACACGCTACGTGCTAAATACCCTGTCAGTTCAGTCGTCATAGTTATCACACAAATAAAGACTTGTGCAAATTAGAGAGATTGGGGGCATGGGGGGGGGGGGGGGGTGGGAGGGAGAAGATGCAAAAAGAGGGGGTGTTTGAAAGAGAAAGAAGACATTTTGGATTAGTATTTTCATCTTAAAATGTGCTTCATTTGACCAAAACAAAAATACAGTCTAGTCTTGCCATAGCAGGGGGTTTGGAATATGCACAATGACACATTAGTCAATTAGTCATTGATAATGTACAAAAGAATAAAGAAAAAGAAAATAAATACCCAATTCGTTGTGAGAAACAGTGTCCTTGTCCTTCAGACTGTGACTGGTAGTCACGTACTGTATGTCACTGGCCTCTAGACTATAAACTACCTCTTCTTTCCCAGTAGGATAGGAATTTCATGCTATGGTTTGATTTTCCTGTTTTTACTGGTGTTAATCTCTCTCCTCTCCCTCCATATACAGCCTCTGTTCAACGTCCATTTGAACGATCAATCTCCCCCAACAACGTACCCTACTACATCAAGTGAGTATCCACCTGACCATAATGCTAGCCCTATTACTGCAGCAAGTAAATTACCGCAACCCTAACTTTAATACCTTACCACCTCGCAAATTAATGTGAGCACTATACCACATGTCTGTCTAATCCTAACACTGCTATTTCACCATGTACACACTCAAGACTAACAGTACTAATTCACCATGTATGTACCAAACACTAACTCTGCTACTTTACCATCTGTGCAGCACCACGTCAGGATAATTCATCAGAGCAAAGCCCCTGTGCTCTTGTTGAGTGGAAAGGCCAAAGCTTGGCAGCAGTGTAGTATAATGGGTCGGGAATTGGGCTTGTAACCCAAAGGTTGCAGGTTCGATTCCCAGGTAGGACACTGCCATTGTACCCTTGAGCAATTGCTTCAGTATATATCCAGATGTAAAAAAAAAAAAATGGATAGTATGTAAAAATGATATTTAAAGATTTGTGTTAAAAAATGTTTTTAATTGTTTAAGTTGCTCTGGATAAGAGCATCTGCTAAATGCGTGTGATAAAGCTTAACTACTCCAATTATAAGTCATAAGGGACATACAGTCTCTCTCATATGTCTACATGTTCATGGTGTTTAGTTTGGTTTAATCGGGTAAAATGAGCTCTAAAATTGTTGCGGAATCCAGGGTTATTGATTGTGTACTGGTTTAAGTTTGGCAAAGCACAGTACCAGCTGGAGGTTCTGTAGACCTGCTGGAAGTCCTGTAACTTCGTTAAATGCAAAAGTATTAGGACAGTGACACAATTTTTGTTGTTTTGGCACTGTACTCATTCCAGCTCTTTTTGTATATAGTCCCTTATTGCTCCCCGAAAATGGGGGGACTATGTATAAAAATCGCTGCAATTCCTACACGGATCACCCGATGTGAACGTAAATACCCTCAAATTAAAGCTGACAGTCTGCACTTTAACCTCATATTCATTGTTTTATTTTAAAATCCAATGTGCTGGAGTACAGAGCTAAAACAACAAAAATTGTGTCACTGTACCAATACCTTTGCATTTTACTGTATGTTTATTTTGGCCTGGATGAGGTTGAGTAGCCTTGATGGATGTTCTGTAAGCTGCACATGGTCCTGTTGACCTATGGTTCTGTAGGTCTGTATGTGGTTCTGTTGAGCTGTACGTGGTTTGGCTGTGTAGGTCCGTATGTGGTTCTGTCGAATTGTACGTGGTTTGATAACCCTGTATACAGCTCTGTAGGTCTGTATGTGGTTCTGTTGCCATGCATGGTTTGCTGGTCTTGGTGGTCAGTCCAGATCTCTGAGTGTCTCTCTGTACACATCATGTTTAGGGAGAAAATACATCTGACATTAATGGCCATTAACTTGTATTGCACTGAAATAACAAAAGGGCTTGTAGCGTGTTGTGTGTTTTCAACAGTGAATGTTGGGTGATACAGTTAGTCAGTGAGTGTGTCACAGTGGCAAGTGCATGTGAGAGTGTGTACGCGTGCGCGTGTGTGCGTGTGTGTGTGTGTGTTTAGTGACAGGTTTCCCTCTCTATGTGCAGAAAAGAGAAAACAGGACCAGAGGAGATGACCCGGACCCTCCCAGAGTGAGTGACAGTGCAGGGTGTTCTCACTTTCAGATAGAGCAGCACTGACAACGAGAACTTACAGACCGGAGTACACTGACATCCAACTAGCTAAACTTACAGACCAGGGTTACACTGACATCTAACCAGCCAAACTTACAGACTGGGGTATACTGACAATGTCTAACTAGCCAAACTTACAGACCGGAGTGCACTGACACCTAACCAGCCAAACTTACAGACTGGAATACACTGACATCTACCTAGCCAAACGTACAGACCGGAGTACACTGACATCTAACTAGCCAAACTTACAGACCGGAGTACACTGACATCTAACCAGCTAAACTTACAGACCGGAGTGCACTGACACATAACCAGCCAAACTTACAGACTGGGGTATACTGACAACGTCTAACGAGCCAAACTTACAGACCGGAGTACACTGACATCTAACCAGCTAAACTTACAGACCGGAATACACTGACAACGTCTAACGAGCCAAACTTACAGACCGGAGTACACTGACATCTAACTAGCCAAACTTACAGACCGGAGTATACTGACATCTAACTAGCCAAACTTACAAACCGGGGTTACACTGACATCTAACTAGCCAAACTTACAGACCGGAGTACACTGACATCCAACTAGCTAAACTTACAGACCAGGGTTACACTGACATCTAACCAGCTAAACTTACAGACTGGAGTACACTGACATCTAACTAGCCAAACTTACAAACCGGGGTTACACTGACATCTAACTAGCCAAACTTACAGACTGGGGTATACTGACAACGTCTAACGAGCCAAACTTACAGACCGGAGTACACTGACATCTAACTAGCCAAACTTACAGAACGGAGTATACTGACATCTAACTAGCCAAACTTACAAACCGGGGTTACACTGACATCTAACTAGCCAAACTTACAGACCGGAGTACACTGACATCTAACTAGCCAAATTTACAGACCGGAGTATACTGACATCTAACCAGCTAAACTTACAGACCGGAGTGCACTGACACCTAACCAGCCAAATTTACAGACCGGAGTGCACTGACACCTAACCAGCCAAACTTACAGACCGGAGTACACTGACATCTAACCAGCCAAACTTACAGACTGGAGTACACTGACATCTAACCAGCCAAACTTACCCAGACCGGAGTGCACTGACACCTAACCAGCCAAACTTACAGACCGGAGTATACTGACATCTAACCAGCCAAACTTACAGACCGGGGTACACTGACATCTAACCAGCCAAACTTACAGACCGGAGTACACTGACATCTAACCAGCTAAACTTACAGACCGGAGTACACTAACATCTAACTAGCCAAATTTACAGACCGGAGTGCACTGACACCTAACCAGCAAAACTTACAGACCAGAGTACATTGACATCTAACTAGCCAAACTTACAGACCGGAGTACACTGACATCTAACTAGCTAAACTTACAGACCGGAGTACACTGACATCTAACCAGCTAAACTTACAGACCGGAGTACACTGACATCTAACTAGCTAAACTTACAGACCGGAATTCACTGACATCTAACCAGCCAAACTTACAGACCGGAGTATACTGACCGCACTGATGGATACTAACCGTACTAACCACACAGCCTGTCAGCAAAGTAAAGGAGGCAAAAAGGATCTTGTTAATGTAATCAGTCAATTTTATATATTGTATAAATACGGAATAAGACATTCTGCTTTTGATTTCCACAAGTAATTCTACACCAGGAGGAAAATGAGCACCACTTATTATGATTTTAAACCGTAACAGACGGCGTAAAATGAGCACCACTTATTATGATTTTAAACCGTAACAGACGGCATAAAATGAGTCTCGTTAAAAATTCTAGATGAACATAAGTACAATTTTTAAACACAGATGAAGAAAATGTATAAAGGCTTTGAAATTACTGTTATATTTAAATATGTCATTTGGTTTGTGTATTTGGTGTTTTCTGTTTTTCGCCAGAGAAGGTTGTTTTCAGAAAATCGTAGCCTTCTCTGACATCATTTGTGGGAAAGTAGCCTGTTGAAAGTAGCCTGTTGAACAGTCCATAGAATATGTTTGCTCTCTCTCTCTCTTTTGCAAGGGTTTAGGAGTTAATTTGACTTGTATCAAACACCGAAGCAGCATCTCACATATTGTTGCCAACTTTGGCATGTGAGCAATTAGGTTTATTTATTACCTGATCAATAGAATGTCAACAGAACTGTTGGCACCTGTACCTGGCTATAGGTACCCTGCATCACCACAAAGAAGCCAGTTTGCAAGCTAGCCAGCTGAATACTGACCATTCTGATGGTTTAATTCAATTAATACTAACTTAGCTACATTAATATTATCGCTATAAAATATAGTAGATGAAAATACATTTACACAATGCAGATTTTTCACAAACCTTGCTTTGCTGTGATTAAAACCACATTGAAGATAAGCATTTGCATAACTGACACTATAAACATCAAGCTGCGTGTTAGCCCAGCCCAGTAAAGATATATCACTTGTGTAGCAATAAGCAACTGGAGAAAAGGCTGAGACCATGTGAAAATCTGTCTGCAGATTACATTATGAAGCTGGCTTCTAGCCAGCTAGATAGACTTGCAGACTATCTTGCTAGTTTTGTGTTAAACCTGCTATTGGGAGTTTTGCTGCACTGTCTGTGTTGTGATTAAGACTCTTAATATGAGTGATACCCCAGTGACATAACTGGCAAGTTAATGAATTTAGCTGTTGGAAACTGCAAATATACCTTGTTAGGTAGCTGGTAAACTAAATTTCAGAGTTGGTTTTTGGTAGTGTGATTATCTCTCTTACACTAGCTAGGTATGAAGGATTTTTTGAAAAATTCAACAACAAAACATTATTACACAATATTATCAACATTTGGTGATCTGGTGGGTGACATGATGGCTTTGAGGAATGGCTTGATTTATTGGTTTGTCGACTGATTGGATGATGTATGTTGAATAGCTTGTTACATATAAGATAACTAGTGACAATGGCAGGGTTGGCAGTGGAATTAAATGGCTAGTTTACATTATTTTACCAGTGGGTTGTTAGCTTGTACAATTGTTGATTGATTTGTCAAATTATTGTTAAACAAGAAACCATGCAAGTTGTATATTTATAGGGAGGAGATTAATGAAAAACCATGCACCTAGTCCTATAATGCAGCATTATAACTGGTCATATCAGGTGACAAATCAAAACAACGCATTCTGGTTTTTCACGGGAAATCTCCAGATTATTTATTTATTTATTTATACAATAGGCCTATTGTTACATCACTGGCATCTTTTTCAGCCTTCTATTCTATTCTGTTTTTAAGCCACCGCTTAAATCTGAAATAGGGGAGCCTATGTGTAATGGACTGTAGCCTAGTGAAGCTTGAACTAATTAGCCTAGTCGAACCTAGAATACTTGGGGTGCTGCAGTACTCCACGCGGCCAACCGTCAAGCAGTGTCGCATCTAATCTTTCATTCAAGTCAAGTCCCCTCTCTCTCTCTCTCTCTCTCTCTCTCTCCCCAACTTCTCCTCCTCCTCTATCAAGCTCTCTTCCTCAACCTCTCTGTCCCTCTCAAACACGTCTTTCACAACCGAACTCCCGGGATGTTGCGCCCAAACCAAACGTCACAATTGTAGGCTACACTGGAAAGTGCATGCATCATTCCCAAACGTCACTTTCCATGACATTCCCAATATTGAGTTCACAATATTAAAATCTGCTCCGCAGGGTGGGGATGTCACCATCACATTCACATTTAATTAGAGAATTGTGTTGCTTGCTTTGCTGTTGATTTAAAATGCTAAATGCATTAGCCTACCACGCATGTAAAAATTTAAAAAAAACACGCTAATGAGCAATATTATCAACAATAATAATAAAAATAATAATAGGCCGAATAATAATGCCAATAACTCTGCAATTGATTAGAATGATATGATATAGTTCATTGAAGAATAGATCATTAAAATGCTGGAATTTAGCGTAGGTCATTAAAATTAAGTAGGCTATAGCCTATGTTTTCTTGGGAAATATGCTATGTAAATCGCAATAATAATATTTTCATATTTATAGGAAGTTACAGCTACGTAAGAAATATTTGCGCAAATTATAGTTCTTATATCTCGGATATATAGGCCTATTTATTGACATTTTAAATCTCACTTAGAAGGTGATAAATTCACACCGCTCCACCTTAAATCCCGGTAGGCTACTGAACGCTTCCCCGGAGTCTGAACTGAAGTTCTGTGGATGAATAGATGGGGGAAGGGAGCATGCGCTATAGCTCCGCCTCGTCTGAACAGCCGCTGCGCTGCGCGCTGCTGGAAGTAGCCTAGCTTTCACCGTCCGGACGGCTTCTTCTTCAGTAGGTCTGCTAAAGCAGCGTTGTGGCTTTACCGTTCGACTCGGAATCCGTTGTTAAAGGCGAATATTTTGGATTTACTGCAAGAACACAACAATGAGAGAGCAGCTCAGAAAGTAAGTCGACGTTTTTAACTCATGCATTGGTGCAGCGAAGCCGAGAAAACGTAGCGGCGAGCTGATAAACCGAGGACAGGGGCAGCGGCACGGAGGCAGCACCAGAGGCAGCAGATGTTCCAGTGTTGGTTGACCACAGCAGGTGTCCGGACTCTACCGCCACGATTCACTCCGGAGGACTGGCAGGCACTCTGTCATTTACGGCTTCCGTCGTGATCTGCACTTAACAATGTCCGATTAAAATATGTCCCGACTACGCGATGCTGAGGAGTATTTGTCGTGCCCGCTTACCATTTATTTATTTATTTATTTAATTCATTATTTATTTCTTTATCACTGGCTTGCGTTGATCCATTAAACAAACCCGCTTAAATATAACAAATTGCCGAGTTTGCAAGGTTATTTTTGTTCTTTTCTACGTTTACGTTTGCACCATATTGCAAGCTGGTTATCCCTCATATTCTCCTTCTAAGCTAGCCGTCTTTTACAAAAGCAGAGATACGTCGATTTTGCTGCCTCTTATATTGGGTGAATTTCATAGATTATGAAAAGCTTATATTTCATGAAACCTAACGTTAGCCAACGAAATCACATATCTTCGCTAACATTACCATGTATAATAGCTAGCTAGCTATCTTATCATTGATCATCATGGCAAATCAAACTCTGTAAAATGTGTTTTTTATTATACTTTTCTCGGGGTGCATTACATTGCCGCGGCATCCATATGAAGGTTGCTTGGTCGTTTTCAAAATATTCTGGAAATATGGAAAAGGAGACTGCATCTTTGTTAGCTGACTGTCCAGCTAGGTAACGTTAAGTTACCTCCCATTGCCGTCCTTCCAGCATATCCAAGCAGGTAGCTTTGTGCTAGCTAACGCTAGACCCCAAAGAGTGGAATGCGATCGAGGCGGGCCGCCGTTGTTTGTTTTATTGCAGAAGAAAGACTGCACCTCGACTAAAATAGTCCTTCCGAGCGCCTCTATTCACCTCTATTTTCCAGCGACTGAATGTGTCTGAACACGTTTGATATTGCACCCTGAAGTGCCGTATGCATGTCTAAGCGTTGTAGCGCAGTGTATAGTCTTGCAGGTGGGAATTGAACATTAGCTAACGTTCATGGAAAAAGCTCGATGAACGATAGACTGAATCCAAAACGATGCCAGTTATTTGTGTTTTGCCACAGAGACAAATAATAATTTGTCTATCTGAGTAAATGTGTGTAGTGTGTGTAACGTTAGTGTGTGGTGGAATTGCGTGGTGCCCTTGGTTTAGTCTATGTAGGTTGACACGGATTCAGCGCTAGAGCTTCAAAGACGAGGTCGGGCGTACCAGTCAGTGTGAAGACGGATATGTCTGTTTTCAGGATATGGCATTTTGATTTTAATGGAAGGTTTTATATAATATTTTACATATATTGTTCAACTATATTGCATTATTTATTTTTGCGTTATGATGCATTCTATTACACAAGGCTATATATTGTGTTGAGGTGTTGCACAGTGTGCGTGTAGTGAAGAAACCTTAACATTTTTATTATTTCTGGGGGTGTACATGCAGGTCTGACTCACTTGCTGTGTGTGTGTGTGTGTGTGTGTGTGTGTGTGTGTGTGTGTGTGTGTGTGTGTGTGTGTGTGTGTGTGTGTGTGTGTGGCTGGATGGGTAAGGGATCTTTGTATGCATGCACGTGTATTCCAGTGTGTTTTGAGGAGTCCTGTTTGTTGCGTGTGTCTGGGCTCATACCAACTGGCATTGGCAATTACCTTTCTTGAAGATTTGATTAATTTTAATACGGCTGTTAATAAAATTCAGAATTTCTGAAAGGCCTCATACTCAGGAAATATCATAGTAGGATCAGATGTGACCCATTGTATGAAGGCTGAAGTGACACAGTGACAAAGTACAAGAAAGTAGCATCAGACATGCTTCATCCTGACTATTGTGAAGAGAAATACATTGGCACTGAAACAATCAGGGCATGATCGTGTAAACAAATAAAGTTATTTGTTCAATATTTAACAATGCTGTGGAGAATTTGCCCAACGTAATTTAAAAACTTTGAAAAGGCTGTTTTTCACCAGGCAAGACTTCTGGATTCCAAAATACAGAGAAATAAAACTGAAAGCATTGCGTAATATGTGTGCGTCTACCTGTGTCTACCTGTGGTTGGTGTGTATTGTTTGTGTAAAGTGTATTGATTGAGTCATAGATCCATCTGAATAGACCCCAATATATGCTGCTGTGAGAATGAGTCAGCAGGGCCAGTGTGTTACTTAATACAGAATTGAAGGATTGAACCATTACTTTGTTCCAAACAGCTAACAGAATAATGTGAATAAGTGTCCATACACATGTCTAAAATAAGCTTTCTACTTGAGAAGTCTGCTTAGTTGTTGTACTCAGTTAGTAGCCTTTAACATCATAACAATAAGTAGAACTTAAATGATTTAGGTAGAGGGGGAGAAAGTGGGCCAAAGATATTTATTTTACAATCACCCTGACCAGAGTGGGCTGTCGTCAAACTGACTTCTGTGGTTAGCTGTAGTTTCTCCCAGTTCTATGAACTAATATGTACAAAATCCAGCAAAGTTGGTGGCGCACCAAGGGGATGACTCTAGATGTGGTGATGGTATTGTTGGGACTGATGTCATAGTGTAGTGGGAGGAAAAGAAGGGATTATGGGATCCATCTGCCGAGACTCCACGTCCTGAAGACTCACCAATCCATGAGCCAATCAGAGATTCATAGTGCCTGCGGGGAACCAATGATGTGTATATTGGGGAGGAGCAATACCATTCAGAAATCTGCACTGGGAAGTAAATGTACAAGTAGAACACAGCAGTGTTGGGCTGCTGGATGGCTCATTAATTTATAAGCCTCAGATGAAATCTGGACCGTGCCAGTTCAGACTGTGGCCGGCAGCTCCACAGGGCGACGTGTAATTGCCGTTTTGCGTTGCCCAGGCAATTGGGGGGGTTCAGTCAGACAGGGATCCGCGCGCATTGCTATCTAGCGACTCCTGCTGGTCGACCAGGCGCCCATAGCTTGCAGTCAAAGCCGCATATGAAAGGGCCCTCCTCCGACTCCGCTCTCTGCGAGCTTAGCTGTAGTCTGCTGTGTGAAAGGAGGCAGCTGGTGACACCACGTGTTTATCGGAGGAGAACCGTGGGTGTCTACATTCTCCCATGCTCAGCCCCACGTTGGGTGCCAAATTTATTAGAAGAAGAAAAAGAACAGAACAGTGTTGTAGTTGTTCTTTGCTTTATTGAGTTAGTTTGACTGAGTATCTGAGTATTTTTTGGCATTTGTATGGATGATTAAGGAGGAGTTTGACCTAACAGGAAAAACGCATGTAATACTAGATAACACAAAACAAGTTTGAACAGAATCTCAACGCTTGTCAAGAGATAATTGGTGGTAATGACACTTGTCTTTGTCTGTATTAAAATTGAAAGCAAAACCTTGAGCTCATTTTAAAATCCAAACTTTTGTTCCTAAGTGTAATTGTTCTCGAGTTGACTTGGTGAAATGATCCGCCGGGATTGTAATGGGTCTGTCCGAAATGATCCTAAAGTGTAAATTTGTCCCAATGAATGAGCAGTCCGTTGAATCCGGAGTCGCCAGCTTGGTGTACTACCAATTGTAACACAGTGTGTAGATAGGACCTCTACTTAGGGATTAGAGTTTAACTTTTTTTTTTAATTTTGTTATTCCATGCATTTAAAAACCACTCTGCGCCCCAGCAGTGTAGAAACAGAACGGCAGTAGCTGGCTATTTGGTTTAGGCTTAGTTAGTCATCTTGTTTTGATTTTCAATGGTATAAATTTAGCCATGAGTAATTAAAAAGTAAAAACTACTTTTAACAATTTCCACAGTCATTATTACAATACTCAACATACCAGATTTGGTGACTAGAATAATTTAGTGAGATATGTTTTTTTGCCTGAAACAAATGAAAGTATTCTGTATCACTGCTGTTACATGATGTTAATGCACCGCTAGTATGAACACTGATATGTTTATATATGCGCTATCATCAGTGTGTATCTGTATCATTGTGACACAGTCATCCTGGATTTTGACTTGATTGTGGGTTTTAGAGAGAGGGTGTCAAAGTCAAACTACACACCTGGGTGTTAAAGCTGTCACCCTACACACACACACACGCACGCACACAGTGACACATTCTCCCAGTACAAATGCCCCTTTTTTAACTTACAAAATGTTCAAGATTTGCTGAAATTTTGGGTGGCTATACAGGAGAGGTATACGCCATCTTAGACACATGTACGCAAAATATTTTTTATCCCTGGGAGAATACCAAAAAAACATCTTATCATGAACTGATATGCATGGAATTTAGTGCATTTGGTTGTCTTTATCCCTTTAATTTTGTCCTTTAGATCATTTTAAGACCGTTACAGCCTTCATTTTACAGCTATTGATGAAATGATATTCAACTCTGTAGATAAGACCCAACGGTGTGTTAGGCGGATTCTCCTTTTTTTGGCGAAATAAATTAAAATTCATGACTTCCGGCGAAGAGAATGATTTTGAATTGGTGTAGTTGTAATGGACAATTTGTCAGACATCCTGAAGTGTAGAGAGTGGTTTTGTGCCAAGGATAAAGCAACAATACACCGACCTGTTTGAAAGGAAGTGGTTTCTGGATTGTAACCTCTTACCACCAGATAAGTGGAACTGCAAGTTGCTTGGGTCTCACTTTAGGTATTCTGTCTTTGCGAGTCTGCAGTGTTAGCTTTGTAGCTAGCTTCATTAGATAACATTCAAGGAAGTGTGCAAACTAACAAAGTAGATCAATAAAGATTTCTTGCCTTTTTCTCAAGGGAGTTTTCTCTCACCATAGTTACCCTTGGCTGGCTTTGTGGGACCCAGGCCCATAATGTCTGTACTTGATTTGAGACATTGGTCCTTTGTGAAAAGGACATTGGCTCTTTGTTACACAAATACAACAGAATTGCAAGGAATGGAATGAAATGTTTGTATCTATAATTAAAAATGGATATAATTCCTGCAGCTTATCTACTGCAGTTGTGAGAAAATTCCTTCAGATGTATCTTATACTAACTTTTCAGGTTTGTACAGGTAATAGGAATATGTTTTCATGGTAGAAATGTTGTTTTCGTAGAGCGCATGGCCATTTTAAAATGGTTTTGTTTTAACATCAGTTCCTGTTAAATCAAACAGTGGTGCTCTCCCTGGCTTTGCAGGACAAGATTCCTGGTACATAATTTCATATTTTCAAATATTGCATAAATACAATTTTTAATTTAATTTATAAACCGTTACACAGAAATTTATTTTCTACTCATTGTGTCATTTGCATATGCTTGGCCCAGGTAATAATGAATTGTATGAAATAAATGTTTATAATAATTATGTAGTATAAATTATTGTTTAAATGATGAAAGCATCAGTTTAAAGAGAGCGAGCATTAGATTTTTTGGTGATGTTAAATTGTCAGTGATTTTGTTTTCCGATTTCACATACCTAAATATTTTGCTGCACCTCACAAAATGTACTACCTGTAATATATCCTTGTGTATTGACTGATAGGATGCCATACCCAGTACAATAGCCCACTCCTGGCCTGCATGTAGGTTACAGTGACAGATTTCACAGGACCTGAGCTTGGGGGTGTGGCTGTGACTCAGGTAATCACTTCATGTGAACTCACCTGCAGCCAGTGTTCCATCAGTGCAGTGCGGAATGTGTCACGTTAAGGTTTTGTGAACAGAGAACAGTGCTGCTTTCTGACAGCAGCGTTTCTCACGTTTGACATTTTCTCACCTTTCACCAAAACGGTGGACGTGGGGCGTGTGTGGTTGAATTGTGTCAGCAGATTGAGTGATTGTGTGGAATTCCTTGTCACTCCCCTGCTTTAAAAAAAAAAATTTTTTCTAAAGACCTCTAGCACTTCTGTTCAGGCTGTGCTTCAGTTTTAGGCCTTTAATGATAAAAATCTGTGTTTGGTAATGTTATGTGCTGCTGAGAGAACTCAGCCTACAGTCTGCTCTGATGTCTGATAAGTTCTCTGTAGACGCTGCACAGTTCTCCTGTCAAAAATGATCCATGAGAATCCCATCCTGTCTCTCAGAATCTCTTGTTTTATTCATTACCTTGATACAGGAGGGCCCAGCAGGAAGAATTCGGCACAGTCCGCTTAGTAGTGTATAGCAAGACGCTTACACGCTGACCCCATATCCTCCTAAAGGCCAGTATTGGCCATTTTCTGAAATGGAATGGAACGTGTGAATGTAGCATTTTGCACCGACAAAATGCCCGACAAAAACACGCAAGAAAAGCCAAAGAAGGAAGTGTATGAAACGAACCCTGTCAAAAGTTCGGTAAACAAACATATGCAGTGAAATGTTGACGTAAACAATGAAGTGGGGAACTTGATAAACAGGCCTATATAAATTACATTGTTATATAAAAAACACATTAACAAATGAGTTGTTTTTTAAATAAATCAATATGTTCACCTGAAAAAAATTGGATGGATTTATTTGATTTATTTGAGAAACAACTAATTTGTTAATGCATTTGATGTTTTTGTATTCTAAACTCTCAGTTGTGGCATAGGCATCTTCCATTGCATTTACTGTTGCTGTTGCCATTTTAACATACAGAGAGCAGAGCTGTGTTAAAGCCAGCAGCTACAAAAATGAGTTTAGTTTACTTTACTCTCAGAAGACATTTTTCACCATCAGTCCAAGGGCTTACCATGGCTGGGCTTTTGTGACGCTTTCCTATTATTCATAACTGACATGAACATTCACTAAATAGTGGTTCACCTTAGTTTTGTGAACAGTCCTTCTAAGATTATTCATACCTTCTGTATAGACGATAAAGAAGGCCAATGAACAATACATATAATGAGCTGTGTTGTGTGCTCAAAAAATCGGGAAATTATTATTATTTTTTTTGTATATAAAAAAATATTTATATATATTTTTGTAATAAAATTGTTTTTGTTTAGCAAGTAATTTTTTTGCCACAAAAAACAATAATCGTCACAATTATTCACACCCCTGTTTTCACTACTTTTCGCAACCTTTCTTTGTAAGGATAGCTCCATTGAGTGGTCTTCTGTTTTGTGAGATTGGCAAACATATTAGGGCTGTGGTCCCCAACCCTGTTCCTGGAGATCTACGGTCCTATAGGTTTTCATTTCAACCCTGTTTTGGCGCACCTGATTCTACCAATTAGCACCTCAACGAGATCTCTAGCTGTTGAATGAGGTATGCTTTGTTAGGGTTGGAGTTAAAACCTACAGATCTCCAGAAACAGGATTGGGGATCTCTATATTGGGGGGGATCTGTGACTGTCGCTCCATACGGACTTATCAGATTGTGTATCCAATTGGCATTCCCTGCTGATGTAACAGAGAGAATGTTAAAAGATGGTTAGTCATCTTATAACTTACTTCAACTGAGACCAGTTGAACTTCTGTTAGAACTCTTGTTCAACTTGTTCAACTTCTGTTGATAATTCATACCCTGTAATGTATGAAATTACCTTGTTCACCCAACTGGCCTGAGTGGCTTGTGGATTCTAAAAATTACCAGCCATTTTCAACATTTTACCAGCCACATTACCTTTTATAATATAACACAACCTGGTTGGTTACTGGTCAAAGTGGCTGCTAGAGTCAAAATTTTTACCAGCATTTGGCTGGTGCTAATTTCACTCTCTGCAAGCCCAATATGACATCGCCCCAGCTAATTGAGGACTGTGAGGACTAGCGGAAGCTTCTTTCCACTAACCAAGGTGACAGCTGAGCAAGCTAATCCGCTGGGCCTGAGGGTGCACAGCTGGAGTGACATCACAGGCAGGTCACGGAGTACATCGTCCTGGGCTACCCCTGCCAACGGACAACCCACGTTTCCACTCCTGTGTAGCTCCCGGAAAAACCCAGTAGTGCCACAAATGTGGAATGGAACACATAGCACGTCCCCGCATTGCACATGGGTGCCTTTAATTGGACGATCTGCTTGGGAGTCCTGCAAGATATTTATGCAGCACGGTTCCGTGTGATGTAATAAAACCGGCTGGATTGTGTAAAAGTGCTCGCAGTGCAGCCACCTTTCAGAGCACCAGCTTGTACTATCAATTACTATCAAGTACTTTCCCCCACCCACCCCCTCCACTGGCTTTGACTGACAGAGTGCTGCCATGTTCTTTTAAATATAAAAATACTAATAAGGTGTCAATACAAATAAAAATAAAAAAGGTCTGTTGGTAAGCACCGTTATGAAAAAGATGATGAAAAATGTTTGAATTACAAGAATCTGTTGACATCTGTGTATTGGTTCATACGTTTATTTATACATTTATTATTATGTAAATTCTGCGTGTACACACACACAGCCTAACAAAAACCAATTGAAAATGCCATGGCAAGGCAAGATATTAAAATGACACCAGCAGAATTGTTCTGCACATGATCTGTACACTATCTAACTTTAACCATGTGAGTTACATCACGACTGAAATACTGAAGAAAAAAAAAACATTGCTCCGGATATAGCAGCCCCCACCATGGAGGGTATAGCAGTGATAGTGGTATATGTACAGTTTATGCCCAGTATAAGAATTTCAGTTTATGCGTGATGAGGATATTGTGATATTTGTCAGGTCATCGTCAAGCACACGCGGGATTCTCGTGTGAATTGATCTCCCGTCTGGGCTTTTTTTATCAGTTTTGTTCAGTTCTTGCACATACGGGCGTAAGTTCCGCTCGCAGTAAAGATTTTTCCTTTAAAGGCTTGGATTTAACATCAGGCTTGATGTCTGAATCACCTCTCTTTCTGTTAAGGCATGTGAGCGTAATTGAAAGAAATGAAAATGGAGTGGGATATAGTGACCTTTTGGTCAATAATGCCCCAGTGCATGGTCACTGAAGAGGCTGTTAAATGGGTAAAAATGAAGAAGGAAGGGCTGTGTACATATAGACATAGAGCTAATGGGCCCTCCCTCCCTCCCCACTGGGAGCAGCGTCACTGGAGGATCCTGAATACTGAAGAGGAAGGAAAGCCATGGAGGAGACCGCACGCTCTAATCTCCCACTGCTCAGGGCTACAGGGCTGGGTTTGGGGATGATGGATGAGGTGTGTGTGTGTGTGTGTGTGTGTGTGTGTTTGTGTGTGTGTGCGTGTGTGCGCATGCTGATTGTGCTCTTTTTCTGCTTTTTTGCCTCTTCAGCCACCAGACACAAACCACCTGCTGGGACCATCCCAAGATGGCGGAGCTTTACCAGTCTCTGGGTAAGAGGCTTCTACTCCCTAAACCCCCATCAGTCCTCCCAGTACCCCACTCTCCCAATGTGTGTATCTGTGCCTGTGTGTGTATATGCGTATGTTTCACTGTGTGTGTGTTTGTGTGTGTATGCGTATGTTTCACTGTGTGTGTGTGTTTGTGTGTGGGGGGGTTGTGTGTGTGTGTGTGTGTATATGCATATGTTTCACTGTGTGTGTGTGTTTGTTTGTGTGTGTGTGGGGTGGGGGTGGGGGGGGGGGGGGTTGTGTGTGTGTGTGTGTGTGCGTGTGCGTATATGTTTCAGTGTGTGTGCATGTGTTTGTGTATATGCATTTGTGTGCATATTCGTGTGCACATATGTGTGTGCGTGAGTGCGCGCGCACACAGTGACTAGGCTTTGGTTACTATGGTTACCTTTTTTTTCTTTTCCTGCAGCTGACCTGAACAACGTGCGGTTCTCCGCCTACAGGACGGCAATGAAGCTCCGCCGGCTGCAGAAGGCCCTGTGCTGTGAGTATGCCCTCCTCCCCAAAACATAACCCCCTAACCCCAATGTTACCCCCCTAACCCCTAACCTCCTCCTCCCCAAACGATAACCCCTTAACCCCTATGTTACCCCCTAACCCCAAACGATAACACCCTAACCCCTAACCCCCCCCTACTCCCTAACCATATCCCCTAACCCCTCTCCTACTCCCTAACCATATCCTCTCCTACCCCCTAACCATATCCCCTAACCCCCCTCCTACTCCCTAACCATATCCCCTAACCCCTCTCCTACGCCCTAACCATATCCCCTAACCCCTCTCCTACTCCCTAACCATATCCCCTAAGCCCTCTCCTACCCCCTAACCATATCCCCTAAGCCCTCTCGTACTCCCTAACCATACCCCCTAAGCCCTCTCCTACCCCCTAACCATATCCCCTAAGCCCTCTCCTACCCCCTAACCATATCCCCTAAGCCCTCTCCTACTCCCTAACCATATCCCCTAAGCCCTCTCCTACTCCCTAACCATATCCCCTAAGCCCTCTCCTACGCCCTAACCATATCCCCTAACCCCTCTCCTACTCCCTAACCATATCCCCTAACCCCTCTCCTACTCCCTAACCATATCCCCTAACCCCTCTCCTACTCCCTAACCATATCCCCTAACCCCTCTCCTACTCCCTAACCATATCCCCTAAGCCCTCTCCTACCCCCTAACCATATAACCCCTCTCTTTCCCCCTAACCATATCCCCTAAGCCCCCTCCTACCCCCTAACCATATCCCCAACTCCTTATATTCAAAATTCTGAACAGATAAAGATTTACCGTTCTGTTGGGTAATCTGAGGAGCCGTAATGTTTGTTTCGTATTACTATTTTGGAGCTGATTTATCACTGTTCTCTCTGTAGAGGCCACGGTGCCAACATCAGAGGAAATGAGAGAATAAGCTGTAGTTAAGTAGCTTAACTGATTACTGACAGTACGTATATTGTTGAATCTTGGAATGATTTGATGGATATTTATTTGACTCTTTGCTTGTTTAGAAACACACCGTGTCCTTATATGCAAGCACATTGTAAGCCTTTGATTTTTCCATGCCTCTTGATTGACAGCATACAATAGGTTTTTTCAGTAGCTTCACAATGGACAGTTTGGAAAGCCTCTGGCAAAAATTATTTTGAAAATGAACAATTTTACATGCTGTTAACAAATGTATGCACTTCCCGAGAAGTCAATGCATCAGTGTGCACCATGTGTGTTCTTATTCAGGTTTGTCCATAGGGCCACATAAATCACACAGCGTTCAGACAGTGGTAGTGTATCTGTGCTTCATACAGCTGATTGTATAAAAATGTAAAACTAAAGTAAAATTTCAGAACTTATGTTAAACGGGAAGTGTGTTTTGAGCTGGAGGGGACGGGGCTGGACCATTTAAACTAAAGGACTGTTCTTATAAGCAGGAAATAGCCAGACTGGAAAAATGAACTTCCTCTTGCATATTGGCCTGCCAAAGCCAAACTGGTGGGCACATTCAAAGACCGATTTTGGCTTAATTCGACCCAAAATCAGCAGCATTCAAGATGCTCTGCATAGTGCGTCCACTGTTGGCGGAAATACTGAAAAAAACAGGACAGAAGCCCTATGCCCAATGCTGAATGCCTGTATCAGCGGAGCGATGCTTTTTTTGCTGGTTTTATGTGTGCTGAAAGCCCTGATTGTTGTGATAAGATCCAGATAACGCTTTCCTCTCAGACCTGTTTTTTGCAAACGCCAGTTTTTTCCATTTATGATGACCCAATCGCTTACGTTTTCATTTCTCCGTGGGGAATATCTCATTTTGATTAAAAAAAAATGTCCACGGTAAGCAGATACGCAGATGACCCCTGGCTTTGATTGCTATTGTTTTGGCCTGGTGTGTTTTATTGTACCGCGTGAGGTAAATCGTTGCGCCGCTAAACGCTGCTAAATGAGCTGTAGTGAAAAGCCATTAATCTGAGCGGTGCTGTGTGTGTGTGTGTGTGTGTGTGTGTGTGTGTGTGTGTGTGTGTGTGTGTGTGTGTGTGTGTGTGTGTGTGTGTGTGTGTGTGTGTGTGTGTGTGTGTGTGTGTGTGTGTGTGATATACAGAGTGTGTGGTTGAGGTGTTATACAGAGCGTGTGGTTGGGGTGTTATACAGAGTGTGTGGTTGGGGTGTTATACAGAGCGTGTGGTTGAGGTGTTATACAGAGTGTGTGGTTGAGGTGTTATACCGTGTGTGTGTGTGTGTGTGTGTGTGTGTGTGTGTGTGTGTGTGTGTGGTTGAGGTGTTATACCGTGTGTGTGGTTGAGGTGTTATACAGAGCGTGTGGTTGAGGTGTTATACAGAGTGTGTGGTTGAGGTGTTATACCGTGTGTGTGTGTGTGTGTGTGTGTGTGTGTGTGTGTGTGTGTGTGTGTGTGTGTGTGTGTGTGTGTGTGGTTGAGGTGTTATACAGTGCGTGTGGTTGAGGTGTTATACAGAGCGTGTGGTTGAGGTGTTATGCAGAGTGTGTGGTTGAGGTGTTATACCGTGTGTGTGTGTGTGTGTGTGTGTGTGTGTGTGTGTGGTTGAGGTGATATACAGTGTGTGTGGTTGAGGTGTTATACCGTGTGTGTGTGTGTGGTTGAGGTGATATACAGAGTGTGTGGTTGAGGTGTTATACAGAGCGTGTGGTTGAGGTGTTATACAGAGCGTGTGGTTGAGGTGTTATACCGTGTGTGTGTGTGTGTGTGGTTGAGGTTATATACAGAGTGTGTGGTTGAGGTGTTATACCGTGTGTGTGTGTGTGTGTGTGTGTGTGTGTGGTTGAGGTGTTATACAGTGCGTGTGGTTGAGGTGTTATACAGAGCGTGTGGTTGAGGTGTTATACAGAGTGTGTGGTTGAGGTGATATACAGAGTGTGTGGTTGAGGTGTTATACAGAGTGTGTGGTTGAGGTGTTATACAGAGCGTGTGGTTGAGGTGTTATACAGAGTGTGTGGTTGAGGTGATATACAGAGTGTGTGGTAGAGGTGTTATACAGAGCGTGTGGTTGAGGTGTTATACAGAGTGTGTGGTTGAGGTGTTATACAGAGTGTGTGGTTGAGGTGTTATACAGAGTGTGTGGTAGAGGTGTTATACAGAGCGTGTGGTTGAGGTGTTATACAGAGCGTGTGGTTGAGGTGTTATACAGAGTGTGTGGTTGAGGTGTTATACAGAGTGTGTGGTAGAGGTGTTATACAGAGTGTGTGGTTGAGGTGTTATACAGAGCGTGTGGTTGAGGTGTTATACAGAGCGTGTGGTTGAGGTGTTATGCAGAGTGTGTGGTTGAGGTGTTATACCGTGTGTGTGTGTGTGTGTGTGTGTGTGTGTGTGTGTGTGTGTGTGTGTGTGTGTGTGTGTGTGTGTGTGTGTGTGTGTGTGGTTGAGGTGATATACAGTGTGTGTGGTTGAGGTGTTATACCGTGTGTGTGTGTGTGTGGTTGAGGTGATATACAGAGTGTGTGGTTGAGGTGTTATACAGAGCGTGTGGTTGAGGTGTTATACAGAGCGTGTGGTTGAGGTGTTATACCGTGTGTGTGTGTGTGTGTGTGGTTGAGGTTATATACAGAGTGTGTGGTTGAGGTGTTATACCGTGTGTGTGTGTGTGTGTGTGTGTGTGTGTGTGTGTGTGTGTGTGTGTGTGTGTGGTTGAGGTGTTATACAGTGCGTGTGGTTGAGGTGTTATACAGAGCGTGTGGTTGAGGTGTTATACAGAGCGTGTGGTTGAGGTGTTATACAGAGTGTGTGGTTGAGGTGTTATACAGAGCGTGTGGTTGAGGTGTTATACAGAGTGTGTGGTTGAGGTGTTATACAGAGTGTGTGGTTGAGGTGTTATACAGAGCGTGTGGTTGAGGTGTTATACAGAGTGTGTGGTTGAGGTGATATACAGAGCGTGTGGTTGAGGTGTTATACAGAGCGTGTGGTTGAGGTGTTATACAGAGTGTGTGGTAGAGGTGTTATACAGAGCGTGTGGTTGAGGTGTTATACAGTGCGTGTGGTTGAGGTGTTATACAGAGCGTGTGGTTGAGGTGTTATACAGAGTGTGTGGTTGAGGTGATATACAGAGTGTGTGGTTGAGGTGATATACAGAGCGTGTGGTTGAGGTGTTATACAGAGTGTGTGGTTGAGGTGTTATACAGAGCGTGTGGTTGAGGTGTTATACAGAGCGTGTGGTTGAGGTGATATACAGAGTGTGTGGTTGAGGTGATATACAGTCCGTGTGGTTGAGGTGTTATACCGTGTGTATGGTTGAGGTGTTATACAGAGTGTGTGGTTGAGGTGTTATATAGAGTGTGTGGTTGAGGTGATATACAGAGCGTGTGGTTGAGGTGTTATACCGTGTGTGTGGTTGAGGTGATATACAGTCCGTGTGGTTGAGGTGTTATACCGTGTGTGTGGTTGAGGTGTAATACAGAGCGTGTGGTTGAGGTGTTATACAGAGCGTGTGGTTGAGGTGATATACAGAGTGTGTGGTTGAGGTGATATACAGTCCGTGTGGTTGAGGTGTTATACCGTGTGTATGGTTGAGGTGTTATATAGAGTGTGTGGTTGAGGTGATATACAGAGCGTGTGGTTGAGGTGTTATACCGTGTGTGTGGTTGAGGTGATATACAGTCCGTGTGGTTGAGGTGTTATACCGTGTGTGTGGTTGAGGTGTAATACAGAGCGTGTGGTTGAGGTGTTATACAGAGTGTGTGGTTGAGGTGATATACCGTGTGTATGGTTGAGGTGTTATATAGAGTGTGTGGTTGAGGTGATATACAGAGTGTGTGGTTGAGGTGATATACAGTCCGTGTGGTTGAGGTGTTATACCGTGTGTGTGGTTGAGGTGTTATACCGTGTGTGTGTGTGTTTGAGGTGTTATACAGTCCGTGTGGTTGAGGTGTTATACCGTGTGTGTGTGGTTGAGGTGATATACAGTCCGTGTGGTTGAAGTGTTATACCGTGTGTGTGGTTGAGGTGTTATACCGTGTGTGTGTGTGTGTGTGTGTGTGTGTGTGTGTGTGTGTGGTTGAGGTGATATACAGAACGTGTGGTTGAGGTGATATACAGTCCGTGTGGTTGAGGTGTTATACCGTGTGTGTGTGGTTGAGGTGATATACAGTGCGTGTGGTTGAGGTGATATACAGTGCGTGTGGTTGAGGTGATATACAGTCCGTGTGGTTGAGGTGTTATACCGTGTGTGTGGTTGAGGTGTAATACCGAGCGTGTGGTTGAGGTGTTATACCGTGTGTGTGTGTGTGTGTGTGTGTGTGTGTGTGTGGTTAAGGTGATATACAGAGCGTGTTGTTGAGGTGTAATACCGAGCGTGTGGTTGAGGTGTTATACCGTGTGTGTGTGTGTGTGTGTGTGTGTGTGTGTGTGGTTAAGGTGATATACAGTGCGTGTGGTTGAGGTGTTATACCGTGTGTGTGGTTGAGGTGTAATACAGAGCGTGTGGTTGAGGTGTTATACCGTGTGTGTGTGTGTGTGTGTGTGTGTGTGTTTGAGGTGTTATACAGTCCGTGTGGTTGAGGTGTTATACCGTGTGTGTGGTTGAGGTGTAATACAGAGCGTGTGGTTGAGGTGTTATACCGTGTGTGTGTGTGTGTGTGTGTGTGTGTGTGTGTGTGTGTGTGTGTGTGTGTGTGTGTGTGTGTGTGTGTGTGTGTGTGTGTGTGTGTGTGTGTGTGTGGTTGAGGTGATATACAGAACGTGTGGTTGAGGTGATATACAGTCCGTGTGGTTGAGGTGTTATACCGTGTGTGTGTGGTTGAGGTGATATACAGTGCGTGTGGTTGAGGTGATATACAGTGCGTGTGGTTGAGGTGATATACAGTGCGTGTGGTTGAGGTGATATACAGTCCGTGTGGTTGAGGTGTTATACCGTGTGTGTGGTTGAGGTGTAATACCGAGCGTGTGGTTGAGGTGTAATACCGAGCGTGTGGTTGAGGTGATATACCGTGTGTGTGTGTGTGTGTGTGTGTGTGTGTGTGTGTGTGGTTAAGGTGATATACAGAGCGTGTTGTTGAGGTGTTATACAGTGCGTGTGGTTGAGGTGTTATACCGTGTGTGTGTGTTTGAGGTGTTATACAGTGCGTGTGGTTGAGGTGTTCCCGTCTCTCTGTGCAGTGGATCTCCTGGGCATGCCAGCGGCTCGCGAGGCCTTTGACCAGCACAACCTGAAGCAGAACGAGCAGGTGATGGACATCATGCAGATCATTAACTGCCTGACCAGTGTGTACGACCGTCTGGAGCAGCAGCACAGCAGCCTGGTCAATGTCCCACTGTGTGTGGACATGTGTCTCAACTGGCTGCTCAATGTTTACGACACGTAGGTCACCCCCCACCCCCACATTCCTCAGCTGGGCGTGTGAGTGTGTGCGTGAGTGTGTGCGTGAGTGTGTGCGTGAGTGTGTGCGTGAGTGTGTGTGTGTGAGAGAGAGAGCGAGAACGTGCGCACGTATGTGTGTGTACCTATGCGTAGGGATTGGTGTGTAAGTGAGCGTGTGTTTGTGCACGCGGGTAGGTGTGTGTGTGTGTGTGTGTGTGTGTGTGTGTGTGTGTGTGTGTGTGTGTGTGTGTGTGTGTGTGTGTGTGCTGGCCTTAGCATGTAATTACCTCACCTGTTGATGTGAACATTTGAGTTTTGTGTGTGGTTACATATTGTGTGTTTCCACAGGGGGAGAACAGGGAAGATCCGCACTCTGTCTTTCAAAACCGGCATCATTTCACTCTGTAAAGCACACCTGGAGGACAAGTACAGATGTGAGTACTGAAACCATTCAGTGTCTGCTCCTGATCTTTACACACACACACACACACACACACACACACACACACACACACACACACACGCACTCACACGCACACACTCTCTCACACTCACACGCACACACATTCACTCTCTCGCGCGCACACACACACTCACACATGCACACACTCTCTCTCACACACACACACACACACACACACACAGACACCACACACACACACACACACTCACTCTCTCGCGCACACACACACTCTCTCGCGTGCTCACACATGCACACACTCTCTCACACACACACACACACACACACTCACACGCACTCACACGCACACACTCTCTCGCACTCACACACACACACACACACACACACACACACACACACACACATTCACTCTCTCGCGCGCACACACACTCACACATGCACACACTCTCTCTCTCACACACACACACACACACACACAGACACCACACACACACACACACACACACACACTCACTCTCTCGCGCACACACACTCTCGCGTGCTCACACATGCACACACTCTCTCACACACTCACACACACTTGCACGCACACACACGCTCACAGTCACACACACACACACACACACACACATGCACACACTCTCACACACACACACACACACACACACACACTCTCTCACACACACACACACACACACACACACACACACACACACACACACACACGCACACACACAGATGGGGAGTAGAATATGTGTGTGTGTGTGTGTGTGTGTGTGTGTGTGTGTGTTTTTGTGTGTCGTATGTATATATGGTGTGTTGTATATGTATGTTGCACATGGTGTGTGTGAGCCTGAGAGTACACAGTTTGTCTGACGTTGATATAAAGTTAATTGTAGCGTACACACTTTCGTTTTGATATAACATTCATCATTGTGTGTTTCTTGTGTGTCTTAGTTTTGTTCAGAGAAGTTGCCGGTCCGACAGGCATGTGCGATCAGCGGCGTTTGGGGCTCCTGCTGCATGAGTCCATTCAGATCCCCAGGCAGCTGGGGGAGGTGGCCTCCTTTGGGGGGAGCAACATCGAGCCCAGCGTCCGCAGCTGCTTCCAGTTCGTAAGTCCCCTCATTACACCCTCTCAAACCACACACACACAGACCCATTACACCCTCTCAAACCACACACACCCCACACACACAGACCCATTACACCCTCTCAAACCCCACACACAGACCCATTACACCCTCTCAAACCACACACACAGACCCATTACACCCTCTCAAACCCCACACACCCCACACACACACAGACCCATTACACCCTCTCAAACCCCACACACAGACCCATTACACCCTCTCAAACCACACACACCCCACACACATAGATCCATTACACCCTCTCAAACCACACACACACCCCACACACACAGACCCATTACACCCTCTCAAACCACACACACCCCACACACATAGATCCATTACACCCTCTCAAACCACACACACCCCACACACACAGACCCATTACACCCTCTCAAACCACACACACCCCCACACACATAGACCCATTACACCCTCTCAAACCACACACACCCCACACACATAGACCCATTACACCCTCTCAAACCACACACACCCCACACACACAGACCCATTACACCCTCTCAAACCACACACCCCCCCTCTCTCATACCACACACACCCCCACACACATAGACCCATTACACCCTCTTATACCACACACACCCCACACACACAGACCCATTAAACCCTCTCAAACCACACACACCCCACACACACAGACCCATTACACCCTCTCAAACCACACACACCCTACACACATAGACCCATTACACCCTCTCATACCACACACACCCCACACACATAGACCCATTACACCCTCTCAAACCACACACACCCCACACACATAGACAATTACACCCTCTCATACCACACACACCCCACACACATAGACCCATGACACCCTCTCATACCACACACACCCCACACACATGGAGCCATTACACCCTCTCAAACCACACACACCCCACACACATGGAGCCATTACACCCTCTCATACCACGCACACCCCACACACATGGAGCCATTACACCCTCTCATACCACACACACACCCCACACACATGGAGCCATTACACCCTCTCATACCACACACACACCCCACACACATAGACCCATTACACCCTCTCGTACCACACACACCCCACACACATAGACCCATTACACCCTCTCATACCACACACACCCCACACACATAGACCCATTACACCCTCTTGTACCACACACACCCCACACACGTAGACCCATTACACCCTCTCGTACCACACACACCCCACACACATAGACCATTACACCCTCTCATACCACACACACCCTACACACATAGACCACACCACACAAACCCCACACACATAGACCATTACACCCTCTCATACCACACACACCCCACACACATAGACCCATTATACCCTCTCATTCCACACACACATAGACCCATTACACCCTCTCGTACCACACACACCCCACACACATAGACAATTACACCCTCTCATACCACACACACCCCACACACATAGACAATTACACCCTCTCATACCACACACACCCCACACACATAGACCCATGACACCCTCTCATACCACACACACCCCACACACATGGAGCCATTGCACCCTCTCAAACCACACACACCCCACACACATGGAGCCATTACACCCTTTCATACCACACACACACCCCACACACATAGACCATTACACCCTCTCATACCACACACACCCCACACACATGGAGCCATTACACCCTCTCAAACCACACACACCCCACACACATGGAGCCATTACACCCTCTCATACCACACACACACCCCACACACATAGACCATTACACCCTCTCATACCACGCACACCCCACACACATGGAGCCATTACACCCTCTCATACCACACACACACCCCACACACATGGAGCCATTACACCCTCTCATACCACACACACACCCCACACACATAGACCCATTACACCCTCTCGTACCACACACACCCCCACACACATAGACCCATTACATCCTCTCATACCACACACACACCCCACACACATAGACCCATTACACCCACTCATACCACACACACCCCACACACATGGAGCCATTACACCCTCTCATACCATACACACCCCACACACAGGGAGCCATTACACGCTCTCATACCACACGCCTCCTTAGACAACTGTGTCATACCCCATATATACCCCACACACACAACTAAAGACCAAAAGAAGGAAATGTAGGGAGAGATGCTGGGGAGAGAGAGATAGAGAGAGATGGGGAGAGAGAGAGAGATGGGGAGAGAATCCACAGGAAGGAATGGGGGAGAAGGGAGGCAGAGTGGAAAAGCGGAGGTAGTGAAGAGGTTTTGGAGGGGCTGAAGTGGATCAGGTATTCGTTTGGGGCTACAGAAAGGAATTTATGATTCATCCAATAATCTTGCTTTTTGGCAAAGTCCGTCCTGGGAACTTCCCTTTCTCTCTCTCTATGGTCTCCCCCAAGTACAGAGGAGTGCAGCAATGCATCACAGGTGTGTGTGTTTGCATATGTGTGTGTGTGTGTGTGTGTGAGAGAGAGAGAAAAAAAGAGGCAGCTTTTGTCAGGCAGCAGTGTATTACATTTTAAAGCCCATGAATTTTGATGAGACAGCATATATGCCACACTGTAATAATATGAGAGTGATAAATGTCCTCCTCCCTCAGCTCATACACAGCCTCACAGACCTGCTTTTCCTGCCATTTTCACAAGTAATGTGTCTGTGTACACGAACATCCAAACACCACGTGATGCTGACTCTGGGTTGACAGGCTTTATGGCCATTTTGCTCAAATAACGGTCCTTGAGGGCCGAGAACTGCTGGTGTTCCACCCTCCCTTCACCTGGGAGTCGGGTGTGAAGACAGTCTGGCACAATCAGTAGCACTAATTGTTCAGTTAATTACCTGGGAGAAAAGAAAACCAGGGCCGGATTTGAGTATTCATGCTTTATGGATTTTACGAGTAAACATTTTTGAGCTTTTTTTACACCAGGGGGGAAAAAATGAATGGTGTCACTATCAAGTGTGGTTGAGGTGACTTTCAGTCAAATGATTTTGAACTGGGAATAACATTAGCTGTTGACTTGGTAACTGACAATTAATCACGGCCAGTATTGAATCAGAAATAAATATTAAACAAGCTAATCTACCTAACTTGCTTGCTTAAGTTAACTAGCTGGCTTATGTTCCTTTGTTAGCAAGTTAACTAGCGATACATTTGGATGAGAGTTGATTGGTGATAACCCTTAACGAGAGAACTTAATATCTCTAATATTAAAGGAGCTATATGTAACATTGACACCGAGCGTTTAAAATGGGTACTGCAATCCAAATTCACAATATTGGAGAGAGTCGAGACACTGAACGAACACGAGCGCAAGACGATTATATTTTGAGACTAGCTTATTCTATTTTGACAATGACAAGCGACGACGAGTCCTACACTGTAAGTTGATCAGCTAATATATACGTTTGCAATTTGTTTATTATTTATTGTTTGCAAATTATAAACCAGCTCATGTGGATTATTTATAACTCTGTCAATGTTAGCTAGATGCATGGCTGGCTATGTTTACGGTCACACAGATATAAGCTAACGTTAGTGGTATGTTTAGTGAGTAACTATATACATAGAAAGGCCTATATTTAAATCTTTAGCTAGCTAAATGGAAACGATGTTGAACTTAGCTTAGGCATTCGTAAATCGGCTGTCGGGGGGCCGGAGTAGCCTACATCTGGTTGTTCGTAATGGGCAGTGGACTCGGAGTCAACTTGGATAATAGTGAATCACACAGGCCAAAACAAATACAGACGTTCCGACCCGGAATGGAAATTTCAAAGGAGGAACATACTGGCTGTAGCATTGTCGGAGAAGCCAGTATTTCGATTTAGCATGTTTCCTTAATCTCTGATGACATATCATGGTCATTTTATGATTTAGTACAGTAAATTTGTTACATATAGCTCCTTTAACTACTTTGCGTAGAAGGTGATGCCGGCGGGACCTTTTTGCTCAACTGAGACATTCGTTGCTACTGCAGCCAAACTATTAGTGGAAATCACAAACTGTGTTTTTACTTTATTGGTACGATTTCTGCCGAATACGGAGTTTCTAAGTGTCATTATTTCCCCGTAGCAAGTCAATTTAACAAGCAACCCCCACCTAATCTACACCTACCCATGCATGACATAGTGGACAATAGCGTCTATGTTTGAGTTCATAAATATATTGATTCATCATATAAAATTTGAATAACGTCATAGCAACAAGATTAACCCAACAATAGCCTGATCGTATGCCAGAAAAGCCGTGAAAAGCCCTGCTCACTCAAATGCTAAAAAGTTAAAAAGCCTTAAATAGAGCACCCCCTAAATAGGTGAAATTTGCCATCTGCGGCAAGGGGTTAACCAGTTATTATATTCACGTTATGGTTATTCCAGTTTGATAAAGCATTAATTAAAACAAGAACGTCACTTTCTCTAAGTGTTCCGCGATCCATATTTTGTCTGTGTTCAAAGGCTTGAACCTCAGAGCGCGACAGCAAGCTTTGGCAAGTTCGCCGCTCCAGTTGCGTCAAATTGAGTGCCACAGAATAAAACGTGCGCGCTGTAGTTTAACGTGCGGTTCAGGAGCGTGTTGAGTTAGCGGCGGCCCTGATTCCTGAAGCTGCGGTGAGCCAGCCACTGTTGTTTAATGGCCTAGGAAACGCTGGTTTCTGGTCTGAGAGTGTGCAAGGGCATGTTTGCATTTGTGGGAGTGTGTCCGGGCTTCCGGCCATCTGTTTAAGGGAGAATGTGCTTCAGTGTACGGGCGTGTTTGTGTAAAGGACTATTCTTATAACACGCTGTAAGTGTGTAATATTTTATTTATTTGCTTGGCAGATGGCCTTGTGTACGGTAACGCATTACACACTGTCCATTAGTGTGGTTGAATATTGACTTTCCATTTACAGAGGTTGTGCCAGTTAAGTAGTTGCTCAGGGATACGTTAGTTGTGGCCCAGCTGAGAAGCACCTGTGATGTGGTCAGAGGCACAGGACACAGTGCGGCAGTGCAATCAGGTATATGTGCATCTCACACTGTATTTGGATCATAATGGATGTAGTGGAGGTGAGCTCTGATTAATACGATTGGCCGTTCCAAACCATGGGGGTGAAAGGAGAGAGAGAGAGCAAAGTGTTAAAAATAGGCAGGGTCAGGCGCTTTGGCCTGCTCTCGGAGTAGATAATTGCAGTACATTACATTACAAACACTTAGCAGACACTCTTATCCTGAGCGACAGACAGAAGTGGAGAACATCAGTGTTTACTCTCAGGAATACAAGAGCGCGGTATCACCAAGAAGGCACAGAGGCCCGTTTGTAATCAATAAGTGAAATGTAAACCTGATAACAACGGTTTGTATTGTAACAAAAGAAGGTACGACGAGACGGTTGGGTCCATTTTCCCCTCTTTGTGAACAGGCCAATAACAAGCCAGAGCTGGAGGCTGCGGTGTTCCTGGATTGGATGCGATTGGAGCCCCAGTCCATGGTGTGGCTCCCAGTCCTGCACCGCGTGGCAGCCGCTGAAACTGCCAAGCACCAGGCCAAGTGCAACATCTGCAAAGAGTGTCCCATCATCGGCTTCAGGTACTGAGCTCCACCCCACCCCAACCCTACACCCTGCTCCACCCAACCCCAACATCCTGCTCCACCCCATCCCAACCCTACACCCGGCTCCACCCAACCCCAACACCCTGCTCCACCCAACCCCAACATCCTGCTCCACCCCATCCTAACCCTACACCCTGCTCCACCCACGCTCCCACCCAACCCTACACCCTGCTCCACCTAATGCTCCACCCAACCCTACACCCTGCTCCACCCCAACCCTACACCCTGCTCCACCCCAACCCCAACACCCTGCTCCACCCCAACCCTACACCCTGCTCCACCCAACACTCCACCCAACCCTACACCCTGCTCCACCCCAACCCCAACACTCTGCTCCACCCAACCCCAACACCCTGCTCCACCCCAACCCCAACACCCTGCTCCACCCCAACCCCAACACTGCTCCACCCAACCCCAACACCCTGCTCCACCCCAACCCCAACACCCTGCTGCACCCCGACCCAACACCCTGCTCCACCCAACCCCAACACTCTGCTCCACCCAACCCCAACACCCTGCTCCACCCCAACCCCAACACCCTGCTCCACCTCAACCCCAACACCCTGCTCCACCCCAACCCCAACACCCTGCTCCACCCCGACCCAACACTCTGCTCCACCCAACCCCAACACCCTGCTCCACCCAACCCCAACAACCTGCTCCGCTCCACCCCACCACAACCCTACACCCATCATCGGCTTCAGGTACTGAGTACCACCACAACACCACACCCCACCCCTAAACCAGGCAGAGCCCCATCCCACCCTGCCCCAAACCAAGCATCCCTTTCAGGTACATAGCCCTGCCCGAGCC
>CM056384.1:50096222-50258722 GCA_029718625.1 Synaphobranchus kaupii | reverse complement strand
CTCAATGAGACAGCAAGGGATCCATCACTTAACAGTACTCAGGGGTTAGACTGCCCCCAAGTGGTAGACATGGATATGTCTGCCACCCCCACTCGCTCGCTCGCTGTTAAAGAATGTATATGTGAGCTTTTATACGAGTGATATATATGCGAACATCAGAATTTGACATTAATGCCTGTGAATTTGTCTGGAATTGTCTTAAATTTGAAAGACGATGCCTTAACTTGCCCCACAGAACAAGTAAAAAAATATAAAAACCACTCTATCATTGTCTTCCCATGCTTATATTTAGACACCAGGAAATTAATCAACTTGCTGGTCTAATATTTTAACATTTCTTCCCTTCTGGTCTCCGCTGTCGCCCCTGCCAACTTTGTCTCTGTTCAGCTTCCACCGATGGCTCTTTGCTGCCACCTACTGCACGGCACGGGACATTACAGTGGTCCTGCTGCAAAGTAATTTAGTTCTCTTTTATTGCAAAGACCCGTTTCCCTGCCTTTGAAGCAAGTTGCTTTGAAAGAACAATGATTACCTACATTGTAACCAAAAGTGGGTATTCTGTGTCTCTGACTGCAGGATCCCCTGGTCTGTACGATTCTCCCTCGGTCATTGTTATATCTGCCATTTGGATAGAGTAGGCCCTCACTAAATTGTTCCTTTTCATCATTCATTCTAAAGGAACAGGTAATGAGAATATAAGCGCAAACTCTTCTTTATTGAATATATAGCGGGCAGGCCCGATAGATAACTTAGGCAGTCCACTTGTTGCAGAGAGATGGCTCAATAGAGCCAGCTGCTTTATTTGAAGCCCTCAAAGCAGATATTGCGTTGATAATGAGAGCATATTCTCCAGTAGGCCTGCAGCGAGTGGGGGAGCAGTATGTATGCAAGTGCTTTCCCTTTTTACCACGAAAGGGCCAGTTCAGTGCCCCGGTTCGGCAACCTGTAGATTAGATGCACTACATGCCTTTACAGCCACTCTGATTGAGCTCATAACATGGTATCTGGCCATGATTGAGTGGTGATTTATTAGATCAAGGGACCCTTACGAGAGCCACAACAAGGCTGATAACAAACCCAGAAAATTACAGCATAAACTGAACGGCTTAAGAGTTCTGACAGTTGAACAAAGCAATGGCGTTTTTAAAAAACGTTTTCCTGATGAGCGCTTCGACAGTACTGATGCGCTGTGTACAAATTACATTACGTTACAATCATTTGGCAGACGCTTTTATCCAAAGTGACATACAATAAGTGCATACAGAAGGCCATCGAAGCAACTACAGAACAGATTAGACAAAGCACAATCCTTCCCATAACGTAGCAGCTATCCCTAGTAATGAACACTGAATGTAGTTCACACAGTAAGTTATGGGTAAATCAACTATACCTTCTAAACTATAACATCAAACAGTTACAGACAAAAAACAAAAAACACAGGGAACAAGTACTATGAAAAAGGTCCTAAATTGGTATATCAGTGAAGGTGGAGTCTGAAGAGGTGTGTCTTCAGGCCGCGGCGGAAAGCAGGCAGTGTTTGAGTCGAACATAGAGGAATGGGGAGTTTGTTCCACCACTGGGGAGCTAGGGCGGAAAAGCTCCGCAGTCGGGACGAGCGAGAGCCGTTGACACGGAGGGAGGGAAGTGCGAGTCGCCCTGCTGTAGCAGAGCGAAATGGTCAAGCAAGAACATAGTGCTGAATTAAGTCCTGCAGGTAGGAGGGGCCTGTCCTATTGGCTGCAGTGTAGGCCAGGGTCAGAACTTATATTTAGACATGAGGAAACTGGCAGACTGGCAGCCAGTGGAGTGACCTCAGCAGGCGGGTGACATGCGAGAACTTCGGGAGGTTGAACACAAGCCGGGCAGCTGCATTCTGGACCAGTTGAAGAGGCAGAATGGCGCAGGCTGGTAGGCTTGCGAGAAGGGAGTTATCAGTAGTCCAGGTGTGAGGTGACCATGGTCTGGACAAGAAGCTGGGTGGAGTAGGTGGTCAGGTACGGTCGAATCCTCCTGATGTTGTACAGGAGGAACCTGCAGAACCGTGCTGTACCCTGATGTGCTCTTTGAAGTTCAACTGGTCATCCAGGACCACCCCCAGGTTTCTTGTAGAACTGGAGGCAGCCACCATGGTACTGTCGACGGTGATGGAGAGGTCATGTAGTGGGGAGGTCTTGTATGGCATGAAGAGGAGCTCTGTCTTGTTAAGGTTGAGCTTCAGGTGATGGGTAGCCATTCACTCAGAGATGTCAGCCAGGCAAGCAGATATCCTCTCATTAACCTGTGGGGTAGAGGCAGGGAAAGGGAGGAAGAGTTGAGTATCATCAGCATAACTATGGTATGAGAAGCCATGTGAATTAATGACTGAACCAAGAGACTTAGTATAAATGGAGAACAGCAGAGGACCCAGTACAGATCCCTGCGGGACTCCTGTAGAAAGGGCATGAGGTGCAGAGACAGAACCCTTCCACGAGACTTGGTAGGATCTATCAATGGGATAGGATACAAACCAAGAGAGGGCAGTCCCAGAAATGCCCATCTCAGCGAGTGTACAGATCAGACGTTCATGGTTCACTGTGTTGAACGCTGCAGACAGGTGAAGTAGAATTTGGGCAGAGGAGAGGGAGGAGGCTCTAGCAGTGGCCTCTGTCACGGCCAGGAGAGCAGTTTTGGTGGAATGCCCAGTTCTGAAGCCGGACTGATGAGGGTCTCGCGGGTTGGAGAAAAACAGACAGTTGGTTAAGGACAGCTTGTTTGAGAGTTTTGAACAGGAAGGGCAAGGGCAAGGGCAAGAGAGATACAGGACGATAGTTCCTGATATCAGAGGGGTCCAAGCTAGGTTTTTTAACTCTATAAACTTCACCCCTAGTGGTTGAGACGTATCCATCTCAATTACAGTATTCATGTTTGTCTGAAATTACAAACTACAGCTTTAAGAAAACCCCGTAGATTTTGATGCAGTATTTTTTAAAAGGGTAGCCGCTTGCGAAAACCTCAGCTTCTCCAGTTACACTGCAGTGCCATAAAATAGGAGGATGCTATTAATAGCCCAAAGCACTTACGACCCTCCTCTCGCCACAGCCGCAGACTGAAAAATGCAGTAAATTCACCATTTATACACGCTAAGAAAATCATGTTCACGTATAGAAAAAATTAAAAAAAATTTAAACGTTGTACAAATGAGCATTCGCCGTTTTCCCTTGCTTACTGTACTATATACAGTAGGGTTGTCACAATATCCCATTTTCATATCGTCGATATGCCTTTAAGAAATATTGTGATATTCAATATTATCGTTCGTATATAATTATAGTGGATTAATGACAACGCGAACAGAAGTAATTACCACGTGTGGCAGCATTGAGTTCTAATTGCAGTAGCCATAGCGTTGCTTCTGGATCCGTGTACTTTTTAGCCAATCGTTTCCCGTTTCAGAAACATAAATTTAAAAAACTAGAAACGAATGGTTATGCTATAAAAACAGAAATTGAAAAACTTGAATCAAATGGTTATTCGTTTTGGATCCGTGTATAAATTAATGCCAACTGCAACATCCCGTACTGTCACTCATCTCACAAAACAGTTTTTTTCTCGTAGCTTAGGAGCTAGACACTTCATAGATCGTTCCAAAATGAATGGGATGACAAACATGGTGACGATGAGTGGCTGTCAATTTATTACGTTTCAAACTATGTCCACAAAACAATGTTGCGATGCAATATTGCTGCTATGTCTGCATGTGACAAATAATTTATTGCCATCTCCTGTAGTCTCTCATAGGCATAATGTTATAATGCACTCATAATGACTGTGTAGTTAGTGAAAATGTTTTATGGGAAATGTTTGTTGCATTCCCATCCTTAGTTGTGATGACTTTTTAATGCATTTACGGCATTTTACCTCGTCGACATTCGCCGGTTCTCCGTTATCTTTGGGTTTGTAGCCGAAAAATTCCCAGATTGGCGAAGTGGTGTTTTTCTTTGGAACAAGATCAGCCATCTTCTCTCGCTTTCTCTTAACTAATGATGACGATGTGATGGCTGTTACATCTATTGCACTAGCCCCCTCTGCAGGGATGAAAGCAAGCGATCAGACGTTGTGATTTGATTCTACATCCTACCTTACACTAACCTTCCACTGGAAATTGGAAAATCAATGTAATAACTATCCTCACTCTGCTGTTAACATTGCGAATCAGATAATTAGTACCAGTATATGAATAGGCTAATGGTAACAAAATAATAAATACAGAGCAAATAATAACAACCAAATATTTTAAAAAAACAAAGCATACAGAATTTGTTGCGAGGCATCAGAACTAAAAGAGAAAGTGGAGTGGGAAAGGACGCAACACTCAGATTTGTCGGGTAGGCCAGGACACATGCAGTAATGCAAATATTTTGAGTTATACACATTATTAAATATAAACTCACGTATTATTTCCGACCAATATTATTATTTAAAAGTATGTATGCATGTTTTGTCCTTAGAATAGCAATAATAAGAAAAATTAAAATACATATTTTTTAAATATCATGGCTACAGACCGACATCTCTGCGATATTTTCAAATATCGCCATATCCGATATTATTGGATATCGTGACAACCCTAATATATAGTACCTGATGCACTTTCGGTTTAGAACCAAATTTTTTTCTCTCGTATAAATATGTTTAGGAAACCAAGTACATACCAGTATTCTCAGCTACAGCTGTTTTCTGATTAACCCTTTTAAAGAGTTTATCTTGTCCCGTGCAGTCGACATTTCCACAGCGACCACCCATCGCACTTAGGGTTGAAATACATTGCTGTTGTTGTGTAAATACACAATACACACGCGCTTTTGTACATTTTTTTAAACGTATTTAAATACATTAGGCGACATATGTTATGGTTATTATATATATACTGTATGTCACTATTCTGAAATAAATGTATTCTGTTGCAAATTTCTGAATGATACAGCTTCTTCGTCAATTTGAACTTTAAACCATGGATGTGCAGGGAATATTTTTTGAGATATTAACATTTAAATAAAACTAGTAGAAACCAGGTGGAAATTGCCTCTGGAGGGCCAAAGTAAATAGAGTGAAGGAGTGGGGTAACACAGGCAATCTTAAAAACAGCAGGAACATGGCCACAGGTTAGGGGGTTGTTGATAATGGAGGACAGATGGACAAATATATTTAAATATTTACATTTTTATTTTAAAGACAACGGAATATCAACAAAATGTCAGACACCTGTTCACAAAAGTCACAGGCCTTATTTTACACTGCAGCTTAACAGCAGAGCTATAATGAAGTAGCTCTATTCAGACTGTGGCTGCTGAACATATAACGGACTCAACATCATCTTTCCCCCCCCCCCCCTCTCTTTTTGTGGATAGGCCTGCGTCATCCCCCCAGCTGTCCCACGATGACACCCACTCTCGAATCGAGCATTATGCCAGCAGGTGAGCCTCTCCCACACAATAATCAAGCGCTGGACGTATTCATGCCTTCACCGTTCGTGAAAGGCAAGCCGATGAGCTCCGCTAAGTCCCAAATCGAGCCCTGCAGGCACTGGGGTATATCGATGCAGGATAGTGAAAGCTTCTTGTGTGTTTGTATGGAAAGGAAGTGGACTCTTCACCTCGCCATCTTACCACTGCATTCAGAGCACAAAGTGAGGGGCGCTTAATGTACATTTAACGAATGGAAACAAAAAGGTTCAGCCAGTATGATTTGTTTTTTTGTTATATTTTTAGGGCTTTTCCAGCTGTCATTGGACAGCACAGTGTAGAGACAAGAAGAATGGGGAGTGAGAGAGACATGCGACAAAGGTTGCATGGCCGGATTAGCAATGTGGGATTGCTTCCTTTAATTAAAGATACAGAGACCTGTTGTCATTATTCCCCCATGGAAAATATGACATTACTAATACTAATCACTGATGGCGAAGACCACAACGATACTGCCAGCCCCCCCCCCCCCCCCCCACTTCCCCCACAGATGGTAAATGGAGGGGTAATGCTTACATTAATCCCCCATTGATGGGAAGTATAACGACAATACTGACACTAATCCTGCACTGATGATGAATACAATGAATAATCCCCAATGATGGTGAATACAGTCGAATAAAGCCTCTAATCTCCAGTAATAGTGAACACAGCCTCTAACCTCCAGTAATGGTGAATACAGTCGGAATATAGCCACAAATCCCCAGTAATGGTGAATACAGTAGGAACATAGCCACTAATCCCCAGTAATGGTGAATACAGTCGGAATATAGCCACAAATCCCCAGTAATGGTGAATACAGTAGGAACATAGCCACTAATCCCCAGTAATGGTGAATACAGTAGGAACATAGCCACTAATCCCCAGTAATGGTGAATACAGTAGGAACATAACCACAAATCCCCAGTAATGGTGAATACAGTAGGAACATAGCCACAAATCCCCAGTAATGGTGAAGACAATAGGAATATAGCCACTAATCCCCACTAATGGTGAATACAGTAGGAATATTGTCACTAATCTCCAGTAATGGTGAATACAGTAGGAACATAGCCACTAATCCCCAGTAATGGTGAATACAGTAGGAACATAGCCACTAATCCCCAGTAATGGTGAATACAGTAGGAACATAGCCACTAATCCCCAGTAATGCTGAATACAGTAGGAATATTGTCACTAATCTCCAGTAATGCTGAATACAGTAAGAATACTGATACTAATCTCTAATAGTGAATACGATAAGCATTCTCTCACTAATCCTGCATTGATTGTGAATACAGTCTGAATATTCAGAGCAATAAAACCAATAACAGGTGGTTAAGGGTGATTGCTCTTGATACAGATGCATTTATAACACAGCAGTTTCAGGGTATAAGTGCGTGTGTGTTATTCTCCTGCTTACTTTCCTGTCCTGTTGTCCACAGACTAGCTGAAATGGAAAACCGAAATGGATCTTATCTCAATGACAGCATCTCACCGAATGAGAGCATGTGAGTTACTAATCTTCCTACATCCCTCACACAACCTGAACAGTGTGTGTGTGTGTGTGTGTCTCAGTACATGCTCATAAGCGGTGACTTGGATTACTTTACATTAGCTAAACAGCTCAGCCTTGGATTGGATGGCTGGCGCATTGTTGCTTCGCTGATTGGTCGATTTATTTTCTGTGTCCTAGCGATGACGAGCACCTGCTGATCCAACACTACTGCCAGAGCCTGAATCAGGAGTCTCCCCTGAGCCAGCCCCGTAGCCCCGCCCAGATCCTCATCTCCCTGGAGAGCGAGGAGCGGGGGGAGCTGGAACGGGTCCTCAACGATCTGGAGGAGGAGAACAGGTGGGCGGGCGGGCATGCACGCGTCCTGCTGCGCTGCGGTACGCAGAGTCTGGCGGCTAACGCGGCGGTTTGTCCGTCTGTTTCCTCAGGAACCTGCAGGCGGAGTACGACCGTCTGAAACAGGCCCACGACCGCAAGGGCCTGTCGCCCCTGCCGTCGCCCCCGGAGATGCTGCCCGAGTCGCCCCAGAGCCCGCGGGACGCCGAGCTCATCGCCGAGGCCAAGCTGCTGCGGCAGCACAAGGGCCGGCTGGAGGCTCGCATGCAGATCCTGGAGGACCACAACAAGCAGCTGGAGTCGCAGCTACACCGCCTGAGACAGCTGCTGGAGCAGGTGAGGCACGCGCGCGGGTTAGCGGGTTACGGACAGGGTAGAGGCAGACGCACAGTGCTGGGAAGACACACGTAGTGGAGAAACAAACACGCAACCGGGGAACAGACACACAGCCAAGGAAAAGACGCGCGGCCGAGAGACAGACGCGCGGCCGAGAGACAGACACGCAGCACAGAAACACACACAGAGAGATCAGAGAGATGAACACAGGCAGGGAGTGGTAGTCACTCCTGTATGTAGCCGTGAGTATGGTGATATTTTAAAAACATGGAAGACGCCGGTTTAAGATTGTAAACGTGGCAAGCCTGTCTCTGTTCCAGCCGCAGACAGACACCAAGCTGAACGGCACCGCGCTCTCATCCCCCTCTACCTCCTCCCAGCGCTCCGACAGCAGTCTACCCCTCCTGCGCGTGGCAGCCAGTCAGACCACTGACACCATGGGTGAGTCAGCTGGGCGCTAATCCCAGTGCAGTGTTTCATACTGCACCCCTATATTTCATTCGTACCGTGCCCCAGACGCAGTCTCAGTGGTGCCCATTTCATTGTGGGGTCTCTGCTCTTCTCTGAGACTTTGTCAATGACACGGTCTGTATTTTGTCTAATTATTAAAGTTGAATATCCTTCCTAAATGGAGACTTGTTCATAGTTTTTTTTTCTCTTGGTCTGTGTAGCACCCTTGATGGGGGAGGTTTGTGCTAAATTCCAAGAAGATCTGTGAGGGTTGTGTCAGAGGACATGTTGACACTAAAGGTCCTCACAGTGAATGTACTGTCAGGCCAGTTTACACACAGGGGTTACAAAAGCCCTGTGCAAATATAAAGTGTGTAAAAGGATTCATAGAAGCTGTGGGAAATGCTGACAGGGTCCAAAGTACTCCAGTGCTTCATTATTATTAACTGGGAAGGACATCCCATGATGAACTTACACTTAGATACATTATATAGAAGATACACTTATCCCCTTTCTCTTTTTTGTGTAACTTTTACACCAAGTAATCTTTTTTGTTTCCTTTTCATTTTACTCTACCATCATAGCTGGCTGTGGCTAGTATGGCAGTTGAGTGGGGGGAAAAAACATTCCAATGCTGTATTAGTGGTTTCTTTTTGGGAGGGGAAATTCATTGTGTTTAAATTTGCTCCAATCCTAATGCTGGTTACTGATGCTGAGAGAATTTGCTCCAATCCTAATGCTGGTTACTCATCCTGAGAGAGAATTTGATAGGCCCTGTCCCAATACTCACACTTCAGCACTTGCACACTTCAAATACGGGTGCCCGCAAGAACCTTCAGGGGCATAGTCTGTCCCATTTCTTATTTTGCAAGTGTGCGAATGCTTGAGTGCGCACTTTATGAGCACTTGATGTGGCCTTCTCATGAGTCCGCATCGAACCAAACTTCGCTGAAGTGTATTGCCCATAGTTCTTTGCATTGTCGTGACTTTCGACACTCTGGCCAATCAGAGCTGTATTCTCTGTGCAAGAACTACTGCACAATCGAGCGTAGCAACGTTATGTGCACAACGATGGCAAAGAAAATCATCTTGTAAAGTGAAAACCAGTTAAATCATGCATTTTCGCTATCTCTTAAACGGTAAAAATATAAAAGAACTATAGCCTATATTTATGTATGATGCTCAATAAATAAATGCGATTGTTTTCCTGTAAATTCGCATTTTATTAGGATATAGCTAAGCATCTGTGCTGTATGGGCTGCAGCCTGATAAAATATGTAGGCTACTGGGCACCAGAAAGGCTTCTCAGGCTGGCTGGTAACATTAACTAATTATATCAAATGACTAATACGGGACCTACAGTACAGTTAACATGCAATTATTAAACTTAAATTGGCACTGGGTTTTCCTAAACAGCTCTGCTGTTCTAGCTAGCTATTATGCAAACGATTAAATGGTTATAACGTTACAAAGCAAATGTCCTCCAGCGTTTGTTTTAATAATTTTAATCTCAACGTGCCATATGTTGAACTTCAGCTTGACAGAGGTATACCTACAGATCTTAGTTTACCGATATAATCTGTCCAGCTAAATTCAATATATTCAATATATGACGTGTTGAGTTTTCTATATAGTTTGGTGGTTGAGATTCATTCATAAAAACCTCCTGAGCAGGTGACATCCAGCGACGTTGCACGGATGAACAGATTAAATAAAACAAAACTGGTTCGTCATTCTTGGCTCTCCTGTTAATGTCCAGTGGACATCCACATTAGACGGTGGATCTGCCTCAACTTTAAAATATTGTTAAACGTAAAACTATGTATTCTAACTCACCCTAATTCAGAATTAAAAAGTGATATAAACAACGCATGGAGGCGACGTCTTGTAGACTCATTCTGGTTATTCAAGGGACGTCACAGACAACACCCGATGTCGCCGACATTCCACAGACGACTAATGGACGCGATTTTGGTTAGTGGGTTTATAAATAAAAAAATTTATATAGCAGCGACAGGAAACATGGCGATGCGTGTGTATGTAACCACAGCAGTTCCTCCATGGCATCGGTGTCCCATTTCTTACCTATGCGCACTTACGCACCGCACAGCGCACTTGCACCACTTGGTCCAACCTCAGAAATGCATCACCAAAGTGTGGACTTGAAGGAAGTGCTTAGACCGTAGGGTGAGTATTGGGGCAAGGCCATAGTGTCATAATGATGGTGTCCTCTGAAGAGTCGCCCTTAACGAGCCTCTTCTGCTCTTTGACTCCTCCTCTTCCTGTGTCCTCTTCATTGCTTCCTGTCAGGTGAGGATGAGCTTTCCAGTCCCACCCAGGATATGAGTACTGGACTGGAAGAGGTGATGGAGCAGCTCAACAGCTCCTTCCCTCATAGCCAGGGTAAGAAACGGCAACACATCCTGACAAACAACACACACCCACAATTTAGCGCTTTAAAGTCAATCGTTTGCCGCCTTACTGAATCGGTGCTCTACATTTTTCTTTCTTTCACTCCCTCATTCCATCTCTCTCTTTCTCTCTCTCTCTGCACGCTTCTCTTGGTTCTCTGGGCTGAAGGAGGACGACGGGGAAACCAGTGAGAGGTTAGTGGTACGGCTCACTACCACACTTCCACAATCATTCCTCTCTCCTTCGGACCTTCCATATATCTGTCTCTCACTCTCTCTCTCAATCTTTTTTTCTCTTTCTCTCACACCTTTCTACCTCCTTAACCCTTTGAAGAGTGTTTTTTCAAAATTCTAAGCCAGTGTTCTAGAACTCCAGCAGTGAGTGTTACATCAGCATTAGAATGTTCAGTTAAGAACATTCTAATCACATGTTTGTGATCTTACACCTTAAAGGGGACATGAAGCACTCGGTAAAGTGGCTCTGGTTCATTAGCTTTTTACCTTAAATTAGATATGACCGTGCGTTCAAATCTCAAACCGACCCGTATTTGCTGGAAAAAGAAAAAGTTGAAATTCGCTTTTCTTCCACTAGGGCGCAGCCATCTTGGACCAACTGTGGTCATGACGTCACTAGGTTGGTTGGACTCTGCTGCTCAATGTATTCCTATGGGAAAATAGCTGACTTTCAGTGAGCTCAACGATGTACAGCTACAGCTGTTTTCAGATTAACCGTGAAGAGTTTATCTTGTTACATTTCGCCAAAGTCCCATACAGTCCACATTTCCACAGCGACCATCTATCGCACTTAGGGCTAAAATACGTTGCTGTTATTGTGTAGAAACACACGCGCTTTTGTACATTAAAAAAAAACAAAAAATTAAATACATTACTATTTATGTTATGGTTATTATCTCACCAAAAAATAAATTTTCAATGTAAACAAAATGCTCACAATTACTCACGCATAGCATACAAAGCAATTTGAAAAAACTAGGCCTGACTTGATATCAAAATGTGACCAAGTTACAACTAACAATATTGCCTATCATAGCTCACACTAATTAAACTAGCTCTATTCCAAAGCAGTGCTATCCAAACTTTCCTAAATTATTTAATGCAACTTGGCCCTGTGTTTTTTCCATCTTAGCATGTGAAGAGATTGTGGTCATTCAAACTTCAAATGTCAAATAATGAAAATGGCAACATATCATTTCAATTAATGTTACTTACACTCCAGAAAGGATATGTTTATACTTTGTTGTAAAGTTTACTTTAGAAAATGTACAGATTTTAAAATGTTCACTGCTGCTACAGATTTCTCTACAATTCACAAACAGACATTTACACCAAGAAAGATCATTTACAATAGAGAAAGGAGGGGATGAATAAATAAATGCAGAGAAAAAATAGAAATATGTTGATGTTGAAATATGGTATACATTGTTTCATCTCAGTTGTCAAATTCTGTGAAACTGACACCACAATGCAGTGAATAAATACATAATTCCTGCTTTTTGCCTTTTTAGTGGTATTTTTTCTTCTTCGGTTACACAGATATCGTAATGTATCGTAGATGAATTGTCTTGCAATGTATTGAGTATCACAGAATCGCTGTATCGTGATACCATCGTTATCATGGGCAACGTATCGTGATAGTACGTATCGTGAGTTACTCTGTGATTCCCACCCCTACTGTCCATGACTGCAAAAAATAGAGTTAAATGTTTATAGCGAGCTAACTAGCGTGCTAAAGCGGAAATCTGCAATCATGACACTTGCCCTGTATTAAATGGGTTTCTTATTTGAGAGTAGGTAACTTAAGTATGAGATGCTGGGTATGGTGGGTATGTTTGTCTTTTTGTTGAAGGCTGGCTAGCATTAATACCCATAATGTACATTTGGGTTTGTTACTTTAATGTATTTAATGTTGTCATTACAGCAAGCTTTTGTTTTAGTTTTTTTGTGAGTTCTTGTTTTAGAAAGACGGGGAGAGAAAGATTTGCCCCCTCTCTCACTCTGTTACCTTTCCATCTGATGGATGGCTTCAGAAGGGCAGGCGGGGGGGTGGGGTGGAGGACTGAGGATTCTACATGAACTGCTTGTATGTGATTGTGTTTTCAGTGTGTGTGCGTGCGTGCGAGTTTTGGGTGATAGCTGTGTTTGTTTGTGTGTGTTTCATGTGTGTATGTTTGTGTCCGTGTGTGTGTGCTTGGTGTGCGTGCGTGCGTGCATGTGTGATCAGCTCTCTCTCTCTTCCCCAGGTCTGGGTGTAGGCAGTCTTTTCCACATGGCTGATGACCTGGGCCGTGCCGTGGAGTCTCTGGTCAGTGTGATGACGGATGAGCCGGGGCCAGAGTAATGTGGCTCCTCCCCCTCCCTCCCCCAGCAGGGCCACAGTAACATGACTCCTCCCCCACCCCCCTCCCCTCCCCTCCCCCAGCAGGGCCAGAGTAATTTGGCTCCTCCCCCTCCCTCCCTGCCCCTGCAGGGTCACAGGAACGTGGCTCCTCCCCCAGCAGGGCCAGAGCTTGGCTCCTACCCCTTCCTACCCCTCCCTCCCCCAGACGGGGCCACAGTAATGTGGCTCCTCCCCCTCCCTCCCCCAGCATGCTTTTATAGTGAAAACAACTGGACTGGACACCTTTACAAAGAGAAAAATACATCTATTTTTGTCAAAGATCATGGTTACAAACTTGTAGAATTCAGTAGTTTCTTAAGTCTAAAATTGTTTTATTAACAAAGGCAGGTTTTTACACTTCTATGCAATTGTACAAAACTCTTCAGAAATATGTGTGAAATGATTTGCTGTTTCTTTGTATGGAGCGCATTTCAGATCGTTCAAAAAAAAAAAGTTTGTAACAATTAAAAAGATTGTAAACTAAAGGACGCTTTATATGACACATTTATTTATGAAAAACATGAAAAAATCTTTTAATGGCAATGCATTTGTTGTGAAACTTTATAGCTGTGTGTGTGAGAGATGTGTGTGTGTGTGTTGTGTGTGTGTGTGAGAGAGAGAGAAATGTTCACCTTAACAGTGTTGTTGTTCTTGCTTTAGATAAAACCCCCCACCAATATCGTTACCAAATTATCCACCCTAGCCATCGGTCTGTCTTTAACGTCACTGTCTCCTGATTTCCCAGCGTGCTTCACACCTGCTTTTGCCAAGCAGTATTTTGACTCACCTTGAATCAGTTCCTGCTGTTTTCACATGATGGTGGGTTAAGCTGATCCTCAGCTATCTGGTGCAGAGCATTTTTAACTGACAAAGTTAAATCCGATATTTCCCTTTTTGTTTTTTACTTTACAAAGTAGCATCTTTCAAAAAATCCTTTTGAAAGATTTTTATGATCAAGAATGCATAATGTATTGTTTTTAAAAAGGATGAGAAAGGGAGATGTGTTTCTGTCAGATGTCTGAAATCTGTTGAAGGCGAGATTGAAGGTGATAACTTGTACCGAATGTTGCGCTCGAAAGCAGAGCGGTGGTTCGTCCCCCCCCCCCCCCCCCCCCCAGTCTCAGAAGAGATTATTTTAGTGGAATTGAAGTCTTTTCCAAGCACACTGAGATGGACATATGGAAGAGGAGCGTTACTGTACACACATCCCTCGCCATTCTTCCAGTCATGCAAGTTCTACCTCAGTTTTTTTTCAGTACTCTGTCCAGTTCTGCATTTTATCTGAGCGAGATTTCAGTGAAATTACCATCGAAGGCATCTCAACAGAATTTAGTGAATGTTAAGACTTAATCCATCTATTTCTGTTCTTGTTCAAACATTGTATTTCTAAATACATTTTATTAGATTTTTTTGTTAGTTTCAGAGATGGAATCTGAGCACTGACTAATACACTGCACCCTTTTCTGTGAGATGCATTTGTTGTTTGTTTTTTTCCAGTTTTTTGCTTTATTGTTGCTTCGAAAGGGGAAACATTATTTAATCACAAAGTACTAAATGTAACCATTAATTTTACTGTATACTCAAATGAAAATAAGAGTAAATCAAACTGAGACATCTCACAGTGACCGCATGTTCTAGGATATTTTCACATATTTCATATATTCATTTCTAACCCCAATATTATTTGTCTTTATTTCAAAATCTCATGTTACATTTGTTCCTTCGAAACATATCAAATGCCACCAAATATATGCCTTACTACTGTAATATAAATAGCTTTACTGTGTATATCAATAAAGCACGCAGTTATGTTAACGTGTCCTTGTTGCATCGTTCCTGTTCTTGTGTTCATGAAAGGGTTATTAAACAGAACCGTTTTAGCGTTTCTCATTTCCGAACAAGATCAGTATAGTCCAGGGTATTGACAAAGGCCCTAAGAAAGTGGTTTGCATTGCTTGGGTGTGTGTGACAAACGTAACGCCAGGTCAGGAGCAGGAAAAACTATAGCATCTTAAATGTAAAAGCAACCTCAGTCCTGACATCAGAGTTCTTCTGTCATTGGGTGAGAAACAGGCCTAACGGTGTCCCATTTTTACAGGTGCAGCAGCTTTTACCTATAAAGAAACGGCACTCGGGAGACTTCTGGTATGTTTATTTAGACATATATATTACATTATGTACATGCTAAACCAGGCTGCAAACTGCAATCTCACAGGATTTTGAAAGGGGCATGATGGAGGATGGTATTGGTGGAGGAGGGGGTGGTTGTATTGGTGGTACTCATGTTCCACACAGCTGTATTAATGCTAAAGTAGTCCCACACTGCTCCTGTTCCAGCGGAGGGGCCCCCTTGCAGGCATAAATTCAGCACAAAAACCCCCAAATTCGAGTCCAAACCCCTCCCATAGAGAATCCTCTCACCATCCATATCCACAGTTCCAGTGTTCCTGAGGGACAGTGCTGACCATACAAGCAATGATAAAAAAAGAAATTCAAGATTTAAAATTAAGAAAAAAATCACTCACACCTGTTTATACAATACTACATATGACCTCAAAACAGAAAACAGACCAACCTTTACTGTCTCATCCTAGCCAGGGCAGAATGAGACCCTAAAGGGTTAATTCAGGTGGGGGTGATATGGGGTTAGTTTTATTACCTCCACCCAAAGAAACACTAATACCACACCCAAACCAATCCAAGGGTTTTCCCTTGAACCCTATAGTAGTCTGTCCAGACCCCATTAGTACCCCACCCTAATACTGCCAGCCAGCATACAAGGTTGTTTTATACAGTTAGGCTGAGGTGCTATAGGGCAGGATGGGTAATTGAGCCCACTTTTCTTCAGGCACCAACACAACCGGAAGGAGGAATACATTAAGTTTGTCCAACTACAGCAGATATTAACAGGTTCCTGAATTCACAATAGATGCAGTGCTTTTTGAATTGTTCATAGGCGCGTGTGGGCTGTGGACGAGTATATAAAGTTCTTAGAGATATTCATACTTACATTCACACGCCGAGCTCCGCTCAGCCCTGCACTTTCAGCAGAGCTGGCGCTTTATTAACTACAGACACCTGAAGCCTCCCCAACAGGAAAACAACACCTTCTGAATACAATAGAGCATAATGCAGAGACGTATCAGGAATATATTTATATGCAAGTCTGTTAGTGTTCTTTGTCTTAGGGAGCAGGAACGGCGTACAGTGTAGGATTTATTGGACCCCGGCTACCGCTCCTTTTTATTTATTTATTTTTAAACGTAAGTCCAGCAGCTGTCCGTCATCCGTCTTGTGGGTGCACACGGGGCACGTAAACACTGCGGCCTCCTTGCAGCACGGGAGAGTCGGGATCCCACCACCTCTGAACCACACCCACGCTGTCCGTTCTATGAACCACCCCCACAGGTTGCCAATTCTAAGCCCCGCCCCCCTCCTCCTGTTCTGAGCAGTCCTCCTCCTCCTCTGGATCTCGCTTCACCAGGCAGCTCCTTGCTGAAGGTGGGAGAACAGGCTAGGATCGGTGTGGATGGGACGGGGGGCGCGGCCTGTGTTTAATGTGAGCTTAACACTGGAGGGGAGGGTTTACAATGCACGTATTGGGACGGAGAGGAGAGCAGTGTGCGGGGGAGGGGTGTGTTTAAAATGCACGTATTGGGACGGAGAGGAGAACAGTGTGCGGGGGAGGGGGTGTGTGTTTAATGAGAGCTTAGCAGGGAGGGGAGGTTTTAGGATGCACGTTTTGGGACGGGGAGAGCAGCGTGCGGGTGAGGGGGAGTGGTAGGAGGACGAGAGAGAGTAACTCAGTGATCTTCATTCCTGGGTCCCGGAGGCCTGCAGGGTCTGCTATGTTTTCCCATTGATACCAGCAACAAATTCAGACTCAAGAAACCAGGGGCCACATGTATAAAACTCTGAGTAAAAGAACGCTCAGGGTGAAAGTCGGCCTCTGCCTTTCCGTCACGGTTTCGCCATATCACACGGACTCCAAACAATGCGTACGTACGGTGTCCATCGTGTGCAGAGGTACGCAGATTCTCACAGCGCGTGTTACATTATACATCTGAATTTCTGCGTGGAAACTCACTTACGCTGCTTTCTGAGGGTGTTTATCTGCTCAGCACTGTTTATACATGTGGCCCCAGGTGAGGTGAGTAAACTGTAATCAATAACTTAAGGGCAAAGTAACAACAAAAACCAGCAGAACCTGCGGCCCTCCAGGACCAGCAATGAAGATCACTGGACACTGCTCCAGTGGGCTTCCTGTCGGTCAGTTTTCCTCATGTGGGGTGTGGCTCAGGTATAGGGGGTGTGGCTAGTGCATAGGGGGCTTGGATCAGGTGTAGGAGCATGGCTCGTGCGTAGGGGGTGTGGCTCATATGTAGAGGGTGTGGCTCATCAGTAGCGGGCGTGGCTCAGGTGTAGCGAGGCATCTCACACTGCTCGCAGCGGTTCAGGGCAGGGTGGTTGAGGAAGGTGCAGCTCTCACAGTTCCACTGCACCCCTTCAAAATCCTCGTCCCGTGGAGCAGGCCTCCCTCTAGCCTTGGAGCTGGCCACACCATCTGTGGGACGACAGAGGTGTAAAGTCCAGGGGTCAGAAAGTAAAAGTCCTGCCATGCGTTTCTCAGCCAGCTGATTTCACTAATTAATTCTACCTCCTGGCTGAAGAATTATGCTAATTAGCAAATCACGAAGCAGGATTACTGGATAATTGCATGAGTAAAACCCGGAACAGCTCTTTTTACTTCAGTCCATGTTCCATGATAGGGATCTGGGTTTTACTCAGTGCAGTTATCCAGCTAACTCAGTAATCCTGCTTTGTGATACAGACCCCAGGTGACAAACAAAATACGGGGGAGGACTTTTACTTCCTGAACCTGGATTTATCTACAGTACAGACCATGTTCATCTATACATGCACACATCATAGACTCTAGAATCAGGGTTGAAATTTTCTAGAATTTTCACCTGTACCTCCTTCTCCAGGTGAGACTGCAGACTCACCTTTTCTCACAGGTTTGGGTGGGACCACAGGGCCAGGCTGAATGTTGTCGTAGAAGTTATTCATAGCTTTCGGGTCAAACTTGCCTGGAGAAAGACGACGTTTATCTTAAATACACAACCAGACGCCCCACCGTCCTTCTGACGCCACACCAAAACCAACAAAACTAAAAAGGACAAATAAGAAAGCTCATGTACACACAAGTGGCTAAATGGAACTTGAACCTACTTGACACAAACACACACAACCCCAACAATAACAAATGTATTGTTTGTTTGTCTCCTAGTCGTTAGGAGCGGTTTCAGTCTGTGACCTGATCCAGCGGATTTACACAGCAGAGGGTAAAATACTGTCCGCAGTAATGCGCTTTTTATCAAAGTTTACAGGTAAACCGGGGAATGTGTGCTGTAGTACCTCTGGACTGGATCAGATCAGTTTCCTTCAAGGTGCAGTCTATGTCAATCTGTAGCTGTCGGTTCAGACTGCGCAAGCGAGTCATATCTTCAGGCTGCAAACACACCAAAAAAGAAATGTAAATAAAATAAGTGCTTTTACTGAGGTCATCAACGCTTCGTAACGCGAGCGTGTGCATATATATATATGTGTGTGTGTGTGTGTGTGTGTGTATTATATATATATATATATAAATTATGCTGGAACAGTATGGAATACATGATTGGTAAAATGGATGGGTCTGAGGTATCAAACGCCTCAAATCATCACTCTTCTGGCAGATATGCAGTAGATATGGATGGATCACTTTAAGGGTTGTTTCTCGTGACAAATTTTCCTATTGAACTCTATGGAAACATAAGTCAGGAGAAGGAACCCTTCAAGTTATCCATCCATATCTACTGTATTTCTGGCAGCAGAGTGATGATTTAAGGCTTGTTTGATACGTCAGACCCTTGATGACTTACAGCCATTTAGCCAACCATGTGTTTCCATACTGTTCCAGAGTAATTTACAGCTAAATAGTCCCACCCACCAATTCCCATAGAGATCCATTCAAATGCAGAGACGTTATAGTATCGCTTGTAAGAGAAAATAAGTGCCCAGACATCATGTTTAGATTTAATAAATACAACAATATTTTATTTTAAAATGTGTGTTAATATTGTGTTTCTTGGTAACAAAGCAAAGACCAGGGCTGTGTTCGGAATCACTCCCTATTCACTCCCTCCCTATACACTACTTAGGGAATCTACATAGGGCACTAGATAGGGATTCACTGGGGGAAAAGAAGGTGGTGATTTCGGACACTACATAGTCTGAATAGGTTACTTAGCAACGCGCAACGCTTGCGTGACAGCGGTCACCGGCTTGGTGAGAAAGCATGCAAGAAACGGTAAAAAAAAGTTTTCTTTTTTAATTTTGAACAAGGGTTTTGTTGTCTCGTTGTGGGTAGATAGGTAAGTTAGGTAACTATGTAGCTAGCTAGCTAATTAAGTTGCATTTTCCATTAAACAGTAATAATTGTTAAATTAAAAAAATAGCTAACACTTTGTAATATATTTAATCTACCGCGTTTATTTATATTTCGGTTATAAAGCCGATTAAACTGATTTAATATAGGCTACAAGATGAAACTTGCATTTATATTTACATTTGTAGACGAGCGCAGGCTCAGCCATCGCCATCTTGACAAAAAAAAAAAAAACTCCGGTCATGTAGTGTACATCGTTTGTACCCTACATTTTGTGGTGCATTGTGGGGGATATTGAGTGGACTATTTAGGGCGTCAAATTGACATTTTGAATTTTGGACACCCTACAAAATGGCCGATACCCTAAATAGTGCACTATATAGTGAATAGGGAGCGATTCCGAACACAGCCCAGGTCACTTAAATACATTTTAATGACTCTTAATGGGATTTTAGGAAGTACAATGGATTTAGGAAGTCCCTGGGGGTTCAAAGAAAACATAAATCATCACCTCTCCATCACTTTATGCGAACATGTAGAAGGTGCAAATTCAGTAACTTTTTCCTGTCTGGTTTCACTATGGAAGACAATGGAGAAATCTGAAGGGAGAAAGTCACTGAATTTGCACCTTCTACATTTTTGCGTAAAGTGATGGAGAGGTGATGATTTATGTTTTATTTGAACCCCCAGGGACTGGTCTCAGATGCTATCCATAAATTAACAATATCAGATAAACTCTGAGTATTGCGATGTAAGGTCCATTGTACTTCCTAAAATCCCATTAAGAGATTCCATTATCCCATTAATTAAAATGTAGTGAAGGGACCTGGTCTTAGCTTTGTTACCAAGAAAGACAATATTAACACATTTTAAAAGAAAATATTGTTCAACGTCCTTAAATACAATAAAAATTAAATTAAAGCCTGATTAAATCAATTTTTATCAAATGTTCATACACAGCAAAATATGAAAAAGTCTAAGGGGGCTGAATACTTTTTCAACCCACTGTATACATGTATGAGCATGTGTGTGTGTGTGTGTGTGTGTGTGTGTGTATTCTGACCCTGGGGATGAGGCTGGAGCTGTTGACTCTGTGGAAGCGTCTCTGTAGCAGGTCGTACTCCATATCGTTCACATCGCCCTTCAGCTGCTCCAGCTTCTGTCTCTCCAGGAGAAGCTCTTTGACCAGACGCTCCATTCTTGCCCTCTGGTGCAGCAGGAGTGCTGTAGAGTTACAGTTACACAGAGAACCTCACAGTCAGTACCACTCAATGTCAGTCGCAGTCACACACACACACAACCTCACAGTCCGTTCCGCACAGTCACAGAGCGATCCGCTCAATCTCAGTTGCAGTCACAGACAGAACCTCAGTCAGTTCCGCAGTCACAGAGTACCACTCAATCTCAGTCACAGTCACACACAGAACCCCAGTGTCAGTTCCGCACAGTCAGTACCACTCAATTTCAGTCACAGTCACACAGAACCACAGTCAGCGCCGTTCAATCAGTCACAGTCACACGGAGTACCTCACAGTCAGTTCCCCACAGTCACAGAGAGTGGCGCTCAGTCAGTCACACACAGAACCTCACACCCATTCAGTACTAGGGTTGGGTCTGAAACCCACTACCACTACGGCACCGTTTAGGCCCTAGGACCGTTTTAAAAGCATGCACGCATGCTTTCTCCCTAACCCCCCTCACCCTGAGTGTACGCGTAGTCATCAGAGCCGGAGCTGGATCGGCGGGGCATGTGGTTGATCTGGCTGGCGATGTTGCCAGGCAACACGGAGATAGGCAGGATGGGGGCGGGAGCGGCCGGGTGGTCCCCCTGATCCACCATGTTGAGCAGTGACTCAGTCTCCATGGTGGGCGACCCCGGGGGGCGCTGCGCCCTGCCGGGCGACACCTTGATCTTAAAGGTGTAGGCGGAGTTCCCGGGCTGGGGGGAGGAGGCCGGGTGGGGGCGGGCGGGGCTTTGGTGGATGTACATTCCCGGGTGGAAGGCGGTCCCGGCGGGTCCGGTCAGGCTGATGGCGCGGGACGGCGAGCCGGGGGAGGGGCTGGTGGAGATGTACAGGGCGCTCTGGCCGCGCTGCGCCCCCTGCTGGCCAGGGGCCGGGGAGTTGCTGCGAGCCCGCGGGGCCGCCGGACGCTGGGGGCCCCCCTCCAGCGGTATCTCCATCTGGTTCTTCGGGTAAGGCAGGTAAGTGACGGGCTGCTGCTGCTGATAGGTGGGGGGGCTGATGGGGAGCAGGACGTGGGACGTCTGCTGGATCTGGTGCTGCGGCGAGCTGTAGGGGGAGGGGAACTGGGCGGGGGGCGGGGAGTGGTACACCGCCTGGGGCATCTGTTTGGAGGCGTAGGGGGCAGAGTAAGGGGGGGGCTGGTACACAGGCACGGGCGAGGGCCAGGGAGAGGGCTGGGGGCTCTGAGAGGGGGTGGGCCGGATGTACAGGGCGCTGCCGCTGTTGCCGTAGGGGCAGCCGGGGATCTGCAGCGCCTGGGGCGCGGGAGGGATGTTCTGCGACAGCGTGACGGTGATGGGGTTCATGGCGTAGCGCGGCACCGGGGCGTAGGCGGGGGCGGGGTGCGGGGGAGGGGTTCCGGCGGACCGGCCCTGCTCGTTTATGAAGAAAGGGTTGTACCCGGGGGAAGGGGCCATGGTGGCAGGCGCAGAGTGGGGCTCTGGGAACACCATCTGGGGCTGCTGCTTGGCGCCCGTACCGCTCCTTTGGGGCTCCAGGTGTCCGTCGCTGGAGCTGTGCACCAGCGAGCGCCCCACCCCATTGGCCTTGTTCCCCTCCGAGCGCGGGTACCCCAGATTTATGTGGAGCATATGATTCCGGCTCAGCCTGCCCTCCTCCGTGCTGTGGTACTCCTCATACAGGTAGCGGTTACTCTCCTGGGCCAGCAGGTGGCAGCAGACATCCAGGTTGTTGTTATTCTGGAGTGGGGGGGGGGGGTAGAGAGAAAAGCAGTGGCAGTTGACAGCGTAATTCTCTATTTACAGCCCCACTAATCCAACGCATCTGGCTTATTTTTACACGTGAGCGAGTGTGGCTGGAAGGCGGTATGATCGGTGGACTGAAACCCACTCCGCTGACCTAAGCAGTGAGAGCACTACTTTTGAAACTAAGCCATGTTCAGTGCACTGCATGCTGGGAAACACAAACGGACATAGGTGACGTAAGAATGTGTACAATTACTCTTTCTCTTCAATTGTATATGAATATAAATGTGACAGCCATATCTGAAAACACAATTTTGTGTGCAATTTGTTACAATGCCAAATAAATAAATAAGGGGACATCAACAGTTTAATCATTTTTTAAATCAATTAAGAGAACATTTAACTGCCTCAATGCAGAACCACAGGGTTATGGCAGAGGCGCTGCTTTAAAACAAACACCATTTTTCCCTAAACACTTCTCTAAACATAGATCAGATGTATTAGCCATCTGCTAATTGATAAAAACCTCTTTATTAAAATGTATTGTACATGCGTGTGTAAAAGCAGAAGCCTCCTTAATGAATAAAACATTATTACTGTGTGACCCATAGGATATGGAAGATTTTTAGTGACTTAATTAAATGCAATCGCTTTGCAATCGCTTTGAAATGTAATACATATCTGCGTTTGCTTTTACGTAAGCATCTATCATGTCATAATTAAAAACAAAACGCATACTCCATTGCATTTCATTGTGTGTTCTCTAAAAACACTCTTACTGAAATACAATACGGGGTGAATTACTTTTCAATGCCAGCTGCACGATTTTCGTGCCAAAATTGAAATGCAAACGAGCCCATTGCATTTAGCTTTGTCAGCATAGCGTGGAGCACGGAACATGACAATTCAAAGCAATCCTCGTGATTGTATTTATTGACCTGCAGAGCGGTCTGTCATTGCATTTCAACACCAGCTGCGTGGTTTCCGTGCCAAAATTGAAATGTAAACGGGGGCAGATTACATTTCGCTCTGTGGCCACTGTGTGCTGCACGGGACGTGACAAAATTCTAAGCAATACTCGTGATTGTATTTATTTGACCTGCAATCAACTGTCCAATCATAGTCTGTGGGGCGGGGTGGGGCATGGGGACGAAACAGTGCGAAGAAGTCCATCGTCCTCGGTTTAGTGTGTCGGGGTAGCGGAAGCTATCTTGCAAGTGAATCGATTACTTGAGATTCATGCTGTAGCTAGGCCTATAAGGTTTTTTTTTAATTGTATGATGTATCCTATTAAAACTAATGTAAATGAGAGTCCGGCGGTGGTGAATGAGAAGCCGGCTTGAATCGCCGAGGCTGGTAACTGGTAACTGCCTAGCATAGCTACCCACTGGATTTGCGACCGAATTGGCTGGTCACTAGCTGGTTACTCACGTCGGCTACCTAGCCTGGCAACCCACTAGATTGGCGATTATTTTACATTTATTTTTGTTACTATTTCTGACTTAACTTGTCTCATTTGCCGTTTGAGTCTGTAGCATCCACAAGGCAACGATTGTTCAAGGACTCAGAAATGAGTTAACCCTATTAAATTTGGCCCACTAGAAGTTATTTTCATCTAGGCCCTACTAGTTAAGTGTCATATCTCAAAAACTATTCACTGCACATCCATGCTTTAAAGTTTGAATTGAAGAAGAGGCTGTAGGCTACCATTCAGAAGTTTACAAGAGAATAAATGTAGGTTATGTCAGAATCGTCACATACAGTAGCCTAGATATCGGCTGCATAATATAGGCAACCCATAAAAATGTGTAGCCTCATGTTTGTAGATAGCTACGTAGGCTAAAAAAGGCCTACGTTTAAAGGTAGGCCTAGGTTTTACAACAACAGAAATGTATTAGCCTACAGCAGCAAGTGCGATCGGTGGTCGCTGTGGAAAAGTCAACTTTGCTGGAAACTGTAATAGCCTAAGGAGAACTCTTGAGTTAGCCTAACAATAAAACACTTGTAGCGCCAGACAGGATATTTGGTTCCTAACGTGTTTATATCGCGGATTTTGTAGGGCAAAAAATTAACCGTCTACTAAACAAAAATTTTAGGCTATTTATAGGCTACAACTTTTTAATAATATAGTTTATTATCGTTCCTACATTAGCATGTAGAAACGGTGCGTTTTATGCATTTATTGTCTGTGACAGTGGCAAGATGAAGGTTGCAGCGGAATTTTGGGGGTTTAAGATGTAAATAATTTCAGAGAAACATGTAATTGGGACGTTGGGACGTCGACAACTACCACTAGGGGGCCACCGTGGCTAAGATATTCATAACCAGCTTGTCAAATATTTTGTCATTTTAACCCATTAAAACTAAAAACCCTCGTTTCGAATTAATTACAGTCCACTGATTTCATTTCCGCGTTGAAAATTTGTTTAAAAATTTGAATGAGCAAAACCGATCGAGCATTACAATTTATGATAGGCCTATTCCACAGAATAGGCATCTTTCTCGGTAGCTCAGTGGAAAAACTTCCAGTTTACAAATCCAGATCTCGGTCTGAATCCCACATGGGGCAGAAATTTTTCTCTTCTGGACAGGGGCAATCCTATTCAACACTGGCTACCAGTATTAGACATTGTGTCATTGGCCTAGATGAGGTTTCAGATTTACTTTTGATTTATCCAATAGCTACTGCTGTCTAAAAGTAAGTCATTCGCTTGAATTGAATGACTGTTGCCTTGTGGATACTGCAGAGTCAAACTGCAAACGAGAGATAAGTTAATACAGAAATTGTAAAAAATAAAAATAGCTAATCCAGTGGGTTGCCAGGCTAGGTATGCTACATGAGTGACTAGCCGAATGCTATAGTGACCAGATAAATCAGTTACAAATTCAGTGGGAAGCTAAATTAGGCACCAGCCTCTGCAAATCAAGCGGGCTTCTCATTCACCACCGCCGACCTCTCATTTACATTAGTTTTAATAGGAAACATCATAAAATAAATACATTTTAAAAATCTTATAGGCCTACAGCATGAATCACAAGGTAATCGATTCACTTACAAGATAGCTTCGGCTACCCACACACACTAAACCGAGGACAATGGACTTCTTCGTCCCCACACCCCACCCCGCCCCACGGACTATGATTGGACAGTTGATTGCATTTATCGAAGTGCTCCGCCTTGTCAGTGACACAATTAAATGTAATTACAGACCACTCTGCAGGTCAAATAAATATAATCACGAGTATTACTTTGAATTTTGTCACGTCCCGTGCAGCACGCAGTGGCCCCAGAGCGAAATGCAATCAGCCCCCATTTACATTTCAATTTTGGCACGGAAACCGCACAGCTGGTGTTGAAATGCAATGACAGACCGCTCTGCAGGTCAATAAATACAATCACGAGGATTGCTTTGAATTGTATCACGTTCCGTGCGCCACGCTATGCTGACAAAGCTAAATGCAATGGGCTCGTTTGCATTTCAATTTCGGCATGAAAATCGCGCATCTGGCGTTGAAAAGTAATTCAGCCCGTATTGTATTTCAGTAAGAGTGTTTTTAGAGAACACACAATGAAATGCAATGCAATATGCGTTTTGTTTTTAATTATGGCACGATAAATGCGCATCCTTACGTAAAAGCAAACGCAGATATGTATTACATTTCACAACGTGTCGCTAAAGCGATTGCATTTAATTGAGTCACTAAAAATCTTCCGTAGTAGGAGGTGTGCAGACACAGTGCAAATGCTGACCTGGACAGAGTCACATTTTTTGATGCATCTCAATAACACTTTATTTTTTTCTAACCAATAACCAGCGGGGCCGAGAGTAAATGTGTGGAGGGGCGCCTCCCACCAGCTGTTCCTCAGACGATGGGACACCAGCAGTGTGAGGCCCGGCCCAAGGTAACACATTCACACACTCTCACGTGCAGCAGAGGTGACCAGGACAGCCAAGTTAAGCACAACTGTGGGGAAATTAGCTGGGTAAACTAAGAGCTGAAGGAATGTCGCTACTGAACTGCACAAACAGCTTTCACTCCCTGCTAATGGCAGTGGACCCATAATCCTTTGCATGTCCAATTCATGGCGTGGGAGTGTTTCACACCCAGTGGCAAAGTACACGAGTCATCTTAGCGCAGGCCTCACCTCATGTGATTCTATTTCCGCAGTACGGTTTCTGGTCCTGCTGGTTTTCTAATACATTTCTAATACAAAAAAATTTGTGATCAACTGTAACAGAAGTGAACGAGTATAATTATAGGTTGATGAAATGGTGTGTGTGAAATGGGACTGTCGTTAGGTGGAGGGTGTGTGTGTGTGTGTGTAAAGGTGTGTGTGTATAGCCCCTTTTCCACTGCAGGAACCTTTTCCAGAACGCAGGTACTCAGGAACTGAAATAACTTTTCCACCAGCGGAACGAGGGCCGATTTTGGTTCCTGGGGCATGGTCCCTATCCCCGTTTTAGTCCCTGGTCGCGGGGTAGTTTCCGATGGTTTGGAACTATTGGTGTGGAGCTTGCAATACTGAACATCGCTGAATGGCCAAATTCAATATTTGCGAGAATTGCCAAACAGACCACAGGCGCTGTTTTTAAATACCGGCAACAGAAAAACATTTAACAGCAGGCAGAAAAATAGCTGCAGTTAGACAGTAAGCAGCCTTCAAACAAAGGAAAAATGGAAATGTAAAAAGCCAGACAAAACGGACCAATGACGACGTGCAAGTTTTAAACAGTTGACAACTTTCGCGCATTTGACACGCCGTGAGAAGCAGTGCTTGCAGCGGTTGCCTCCTACTCCTTATTCTGCATCTCTAGCCAATTTCATGTGAAACTACTTTGATTTTATTCATGATTATGTTATTCTCACTATTGTGAAAGACTGTGTGTATGAAACTTTGTGTAGTAAATACGGAAAACAAATTCCATCCCGTATCAATTCAATAAGGAGCGCAACATTCTAGTCTTTACAGCCTACGGGCGATTCCTAGGCCAATTATAAGGAATGAACGAAAAGGCCTATCAAAATATTTATGTGTCTAGCGGAACTGGGCATAGACCACTCAGTTAAACAGTGCCGGGAAAAATAAAAAACAGAAGCAGGATTGCAAAAAAAAAAATAAAGACCTCAATACTTCTCAAATGTAACCGAGTTTTTTTTCCCCGTCACTTCCCCCTTTTGCCTTATCTTCACGGTTCTCGAGGTACGGTGGGAAAGCAAACACAAACACGCTCCAGGAACCGTCTTAGTCCCCGTTGTGAATAGTTCCTGCCCTCTTTAGTTCCTGCAACCCGGTGGAAAAGGGGCTAATATGTGTGTGTGTGCGTGAGTGTGCGCGTGGTGAAAAAGGGGCTAATATTTGTGTGTGTGTGCGTGCGTGCGTGTGTACAGGTGGGGGGGTTATACCTGCAGCAGACACTGAGACACCACACCCTCAGGGATCTCGGGGAAGCGCTGCTTCAGGTCGTGCAGAATCTGATAGTCCAGCTGGGGGCCGCCCTGCGCCATCCCCACGGTGAGAGAGTCACTGAGCCCCGCAGCACAAACTGCCCTGACGCCTCTCTCTCATCTTCTACTGGACACGCAGACAGACACGCATGCGCATATGCACACACAGACACAGGGAGACAGAGACATACAGGAAGAAGGGTTAAGGAATTTAAGGGAGGGAGTGTCATAATCCCAATTTGAAATCATTCCAAAGCCATACCAGAAAGGTTAGCCTCGCCAAAACAGAAATGCCAAAGCAATACCAGAAAAGCTATCGAATTAGCCTTGCTAAAAACAGAAACACGATTAGCTGTGTGCTCATCTCTGGGAGATACCGGAATTAGGATTCATCAGCTTGTGAAATGAAGCTCCTCTTAAGTGAAACCACTTGCACAAGCATGAAATGCCTAGATTGCTTCTCGAAAAACAGTTTCCGTTCTGATCTTCGTCAGTACTTTCCCAGCCAACCATGTCGGTGTGATGAAAACTGATTTCAATAAGTAAGTATCACTTCCAAATCCAGCACATGGACAGGAACATCACCTGCCAGAGCGCCATCCTCTATAGTGGCAAGTGAAGGGCAGACACCGTTTCTCTGACATGTTCACAAAGTCCAAAGGGTGCCGATTCACAAAGTTCCACGGACGCGATGGTCGACCGTGATCAATGCAAACGTGGAAACAATGAACGTCAATGACAGAAGACACATACGACAGTTAATGACAGATATGTGGTCTAAGCCAGGGCTGCAGTCTAAGCCAGGTCTAAGCCAGGGCTGCAGTCAAAATGTAGTCCTCTTCACATCAGTGATGCCATTAGAAAAGCCATCAGCCCTGGGGACAGAAAGCACATTCTTCTTCTTCTTCGTCTACGCAACTGACCTGGTCCTGACCCGTACTCCAAAGGTACGACTGTTCCCCATACCAGTAACGCCAGGCACAACTGCTGCTTCCAAATACCTAAGCAGTGGCATCATCAGTCTCGCAAATCATTCCACAAAATGCAATTTGATGCATCTCACTCCAGAGAGATTTAACACTCTGGAGGTTATTTATCGAAACTGGAGTGAGGAATGTGTGCACGTGTTACTCCAGCCTTGGCAGTTACACGGCCGTTTAATGATTAACCAAAAACTTGGGATATTTGTGATCATTCCTGTGCAAATATGACCAACGCGTTTCGCTTTGCGTCAGAAAGTCTCCTGACTCTGTTGTTTTGCTTTATCAAATGCAGCTCTTTTGTTAAATGGACTATGCAAAGCTTCTAAGGTACAAATCACAGGCCATGCCTATTTGTGTTACTTCACTTTTTGAATGAGGACACTTTAGCAATACAAAATGAAAGGTAGGTAATGGCAAGGAAGCACACAGAGCTGTGAGGAGAGCAAGGGGACTGTGTTTTCTTAGTGGCAGACAGAGGGCCCTTGCTTGTATTCCCAGTTCAGAATCCCCCACAGAGTCAACAATAAATGACTTTATAAAACACTGAACAAGTGCCCAAACAAGGCTCTTTCTGTCAGGAGATAAGTCTGCATTATTCCACTGAACAATGGGATTAATCTCGAGGGCAGAACACGCAGTCAAATACACGTGCACCCAAATGCAGTGACAAGCAGGAGAGACTGACACTTGAAAGTAAACCAAAGAATTTAATACCAATGTCAGTTTACAATTTCAGCCCTTTGCCACATGAGTGTGCAGCCACTCACACTGGACCAGAACCACAGTCTCTCCATGTGCACATCGTCACACAACACATTACACGGGCGCAGTCCGTAACGGCGTCTCCACACGCTCATGAGATCATCCACTACATGCCAGCCTCCCGGGTGAACAGGCGTAATCGCTGCCAGCGCAGTCACGGCGTGTGCCGATGGCACGCGTGACCGATGACACGTGTGATCGAGACGTATAGAAACCAAGCAGCGGTCTGAGCGGTGCGCTCATCCCCAGAGTCCTGCTATTCAGCGTCTTGAGGAGATGGCGGCTTTAAATATGGTACCAGGCCTGGGTCCTGGGTTCAGAGCGCTCGCTCTGAATGAGGAAAGACACGATCTGAAGGAACCATGGCCACGCACCTTACCAATGTAATTACCAAATCAGCACTCAACCTCCCCTTTTACACAAACAGGACCAGTAACCCAAATGCATTTTACCATCATGTTACTCACAAGCACGTCTCATAGCTGCCGCCTCATCACCGGCACACAACACTGGGGAGGCAACAGCTTCTAGCATGGACATTCTTATAGCAAATCCAAATCCGGCCCTGGTTTTCCTTGTCCCAGGTAATTAACTGAACAATTAGTGCTACTGATTGGCCAAACTGTCTTCACACCCGACTCCCAGGTAAAGGGAGGGTAGAAAAGCCGCAGCCCTCGGGTACTGTGATTTGAATACCAGGGGCTTGCAGTTTGTTTGGGGAAAACTTTTGTATTAGGCCTGGATAACTGTTATACTTACATTAAGGTTCAAACTTTGTGTATAGATCATTTGTCTCAGTGAATTCCTAAATTATAGCCCAACTGTTCCTAAATAGAGTTTTCAACTCCATTTTTATTTACATTTGTTAAATTTATGACCGGTACTAAAAAGGTCATGGAAGGTTAAGAGCCAGGTAGCAAAGAATGGTAGCCAGAACTGCTCAACTGCAAGAGATTGGTAGCCCTGGGCTACCATTAATATTGAGCCCTCACACCGTTAAGTCTTTGCCTTTTTTATTTCCACGTGATTCATATTGCAATACTTACAACAGTATGGAAATTATAACTGCCACTCACTGCCATAATATATGTATAGACTGGCCTGCCTGCATACACTAGACTTATACTAGTCCCAAGTACTTATTCAATTAGCAAAAAATCTGTACTATATTTCACATTCAACCAAGATATCCTAAGTTTAGTTATGATGGGACAGGTGATATAAGATATTATCTCCACATCAATTAAAATGTAATACTAGGTGAATTTATGAAAATTATATCTTGGTTTTCTTCTGTAATACGGCGCCTTGGTGGTCCTGCACAGTTCCAGCGCCTTTTCATGCTACAGGGGCCCTGCTTGTACAGAGACACTTACTGCTTGGCTTACTCCTGCCCTCATGCGACTGCCACAGCTCTTCTAGAACTCAAAAATAATATTTATTTTTCTTAATCAACATTTACATTTCATAGGTTTTTTAGGTTTTAAAAACTTGCATATAGGGTTGTAATGGGATGAGAAATTATAGAGAAACTTTCCAGATGCAGGTTATTTCTCCAAATTTGGTAGGCCTAGTCATATTTCAACGTCCACCCACTAGGATATATTCTATAAATACATGTCATATTCCAATAGCCAAAGCACACTTATGCATTAATTATTTTTTTTAAATGCCTTGTTCCCTATCTCATACATCTTTGGGACTGAGTACCTGAATCAGAATCTACTCTGCAGTTAAGTATTTAAAATACAAAACTTTCTGAAAGTTTTTTACAAAAAAATTTATCCAAATTATATCCAAAAAAGTTCACATTTATTTATTTTTGGATCAATCATCATTCACAATTCCTTTAATTCTATACACTATGGGCCTGATTTACTAAGGCCTTTAGCGTGTGCAGAACCTTTTAGCAAAAGTAATAACACAACCAATGATTGGGGCACAACAAATACCATGACCAATCACTGGTCATGTTATTTGTTTTGTATGTGCTAAAAGGTTTTGCACACGCTCAAGGTCTTAGTAAAGCAGGCCCTTAGTCTTGCATTGCAATAGCATATTATGATGCCCTGTGCAAATTATGCAGGATAATCGTGTCTACCAATTAAAAGACAACAATAACCGTTATTAATGTTCAAAATACAAAGCGTTTCGTTTTGATAGAACTTGGGAGCATTGTATTGAAAAATGACTGATTTGTATGTATATATATATATATATATATATATATATAATTTTATTTTACCATTTTTAATACACTTAGAATTGGGACAAAATTTGCATTGAACTGGAATTGGTGGCACTGGCACGAGAACAACGGACGTTTAGACCTGGTCTTTTCTTCAGCATTGAACTCAAGCCAACCGTGCAACACTAGCAGACAGGTAAACTCAAGCAGAACCTGACAATTATAAAATTTTTCTTCTTGTTTCTCGTTTCTTGGTGCGACCAGCCTTCATTCAAACATGAAGTTAATCCCTAAGGATTTTTGCTGGCATTTATTTTTTATGTCCATATAAGGCAATTTCGTCTGCCTGGCAGGTGAAGTTGTGAAAAACATATTTACCAATAAATGGAAAACTTGCCAGGCCCAATTACTGTAGGTTACGGAGGTTTTTGCGTTGGGTGTGGTGCGAGTTTGCATTCTTGCCAAATTCCCTGTCAGACACTACACCGATTAATTGGAAATGTTTCAGGTAGGAAGCTGGATGTGAAAACGTTATGGACCACGCAAAAGCGACAAGTGCTGCTATAGTACGCATTCCTCACGACAGTACAGAGAAGCCCTGCTGGAATTTCTGTTTTTTATCCCCTCAGTTGGCCAGCTAAAGATGACATTGCTTCTGACAATACCCATGACACAGACATCACTAACGTTAGGGCAAATCATCCACAAGAGAATGGGCAACACGTTAGTTATCTTCTATTTCAGCGACCTGCTCTAAAACTGGTTCATCATCATTTGAGCTGTGAGGCCTGTCCTACGCTAGCAGACTATAACTTACTGCTGTACAAGAAAGCGCAGCCAGGAAGACAAAGGCAACACCTGACTGCATGATCTATGGTAACGTTAACGCTAACTAATACAGCTTGCTACGTACCTAGCCGTGGCTAGCTAGGCCACAGCGTGCCACCAACAAAACACCAGCTTCTAAAAAAAAACAAAAAAACAATTGCGTCAGCTTATAAACGATCTAACGTTAGCTCAAAAATAAAGGTAGCTAGCTACTACCCAACATTATTTTAGATTAGATTTAAGAACTGACGAATTAACACGGACAACAGGGCTATCGCTCGCTGAAGTTAACCGCTGTTATGGCGCTTAGTTCCGTCAACAAAGTTCACACGGCCCGTCGTGTGTAGCCAAGCTAACGTACGTGATCATCCTGCACTAAGCAACGACATGACAAGAGGCATAGCTAACCGTCAACATCATACAACCAATTAGCAAACTGACACGCAAGCCAGAAAATGTAGCTAGTTTTAAATAGGATACGAGCAAGTACGTGGTTCAATCTATGTAAAAAGCTAATCGGTAACTAGCTGGGCTAACGTTAGCTACAGCCTAGTGTACAGAAATCGTTATGATGGGACGAACAACGTTAGTTAATGTTACTAGCTAACGTTATTTCGCTAGTTCGACAATAAATATACACTTCTCCAACAGCTAGTTAGCACTAGCAAGGTACTTAATATGGTTATCAATATGGCAAATGTAAATGAGCTAGCTCATGGGTTAAGTCAGCTAACGCGTGAATACATGCAGGCAACTGTGAGCTAGCCATAATCAATGAAAGCCGACGCTTGAAATTGTTACTGTTAGCCCATGGGCTAGTGGAGAATGTGATATGTGGAGTAAATGGACGCAAATAAAGACACGCTATCGTTAGACCCAGAGCAGTAACATTAACCCGAGTTAGACTGGGACCAAAGCCCTTCCTGTAATGTCTCAACACTGCGGTTAAGTTATGTGTGCGGATACGCATGAGGAAAATGCTAAATACACTTAGCTAGCTAGTAGGGACCTTTGGTTTAGGGAAATAATTAGTCAGTTAATTAATGTCAGTTAGTTAAATTAACTGTATTAAATTAAGCAAGCAGTGTCATTACTGTAAATATCTGACGAACTACAAATTAAACCCTTTACGCAAATTAGAACAAGCAACGCAAAACAAAACCATTTGCGATAGCTAGCTAGCTCGCGACGTTTCCCCTTCCTGGACATGACAGATTTTGTAGCTAGCTTGCTAGCTAACGTTAGCAAAATGCATTGTGATGACGAAGCTACAGTAACGTTCACGTTACTCCCCCTCCAAAAAAATGCTTTAAACTGGTTAAAACAGTTACGGTGATTTCCATCTCACCTTCCATTCACTCTCTCCCACCACTGGTCATTGCTAGGGCTCAGCAGTAGCCCTCGGGTTAGATAAATTCCGTGGCCCCGTACCCAAGAGGGTGGTTGTTCACCAGTTTGAATCCAGCCTTCCTCCAGAACTACAGGTTCTGCTGCAGCAAAACTGAGTGCCAACATAAAGTAGATTTACAATATGGCGCCTGAAACCAATAAAAATATCGCGAGAAAATGGGAGCGGTCAGAGGGAAATAAAACACGTGATTAGTGAAGCAAAGCTCCGAATATGTCCGTATAATTCATTCGTCTCCCCTACCAATAAACTACCAATTCAACTTATAGAGAGAAATACTTTGGCAGAATGTATATTACCACTAATGTCTCTGATTGAGTTAAGTAGTCTTCATGGATTTTTCTCAATTAATTCAACTGTAGGAATTCAATATACATAATATGAATTATACATCTGAATGAATGATAACCTTCTCAACACATATTACAAGAGTATATGAATTAGCAGCGACTTTTTTATATTGTTCCTCCCCAATGGCAAAACATCGTAGACTACCTTTTCCAATTATCAGCATAATTGAAGACAGATTCATTAAGTGTAGTGTCGTTTGCCACTTAATATCAGAATTTGAAAGACACCACTACCACAGGTTATGAAATAAGAGAAAGATTGTTATTGTTAAAGCTAGCACAGTATGGTGTATGTTCTCCTGTGCTTACAAATTGTAATCTTGAGCAAATTCTGTAGTACTGTAGTAGTCCACAGGTCTGACTGGGGGGATTGGCTGAACAGACTCTGAAAAACTGAAAAAGTAAGTGAGTATAAAAATGGGCCTATTGTACATATTATTATATTATACATATTGTACATATGTATTTCAATACCCTTGGAATCCCAGAGGAACATTATTGTCTTCTAAATTATTGTTATTTCATTTAATTCATTTTCTAAATTTCACATTAGAGTTAGTGGGATAATCTGTGCTGCTGGATATTGGATATTTATCATATTCTTGAAAACTTGGAATTTTTCTTAAAATGTTATTATAAATTGCTTGTCCTCACACCTTAAACCATGACCAAACTCTCCTCCACACATACACACACACACAAAATAAGAGAAAGTGCAGTGGGGGGGGGGGGGTGCTAATTGCCCCTCTCAGGTGAGGGAGGTAGTACTGGTGTGAACAGGGGATACACAGATACAGGGCCAATCATATTTTTATCGAGCCCACGATTGAAAATAATGTCCTTAGCCACCACTGTTAGGTAGAAAACATATTTTCTTGAACATTGGATAGTATGTATAAATAAAAGAAATGACAAATGTACCATTTTGTACAATTTCTCACACTGAGACACTGTTGTGTTTTATGGTCATATATGCTTTTTTTATTTTATAATTTCTGGCCTCTGAAGTGCAGAGTCCACCTAGAGGCCTAACCCCATTTCTGGCTTTCACTCTTCCTGAGTTATCGCAGTCACACAGCCTTATCATCTCTTTATAATGTTTGTTATTTATGTTTTGGATGGAAATAATTCGCTTATTTGATTATAGTCGGACGAAGTGTCTCTACAGATGTGTCTAGAATTCATCAGTCTACGAAACCGCTCTACATGAAATTATGTCTGAAATGCTGAGGTTCACTGTGATTTTGTTTTGGCTTTCCTTAAATAAGAGACCTGAAGACATTTGGAGTGCAATGTTATAAAATATTGATCTCAGGCTAAACAGTTATCTTTATTCACAATATAGAAATTATTTCCACTGGGTAATCTTATAATCTGCTGGCTTCACAATTCAAAGATGCTAAAAAACACAATGTGGTTAATGACAAATGACTGCTTTTATGGCACCTTGACTGGTTAGAGCTCTGGGACCGGTTGCACCAGCTATACGTAAATTCAAACGTAGGCTAGTTATAACGTAAGTGTTTACTAAATGAAGGTTACAACATTACTAAATAAAAATGGGTTGCACCACACAAACTAGTTTGTACGTTGAGCTTAGTAGCTACTAAATATTTACACCTACCCCTAAGGAGGTGTAAATTGTGGCGTAACCATAACCAACGGAAAACAAAATGAAAACATGGAGGCTCTTTCGGAGGCTCTTACCGTTATTCCTACTAAACCGTTTCGGAGGCTCTTACCGTTATTCCTACTAAACCGTTGTTTTGAAATCTTGTTGCCATTCGGTTGTTGCAAGCAAATATAAAAAAAATACACAAATAAACTGTAACCGTCTGTTCATCTAATTGGCTACCTCCGCCGTTTCTTCAGAAAACACTGTAAAAATAGTTGACGCGTGGAAAACGTTCAGTTTCAAAACAAAGTTCTTTATAGTTCAAAAGAGAGGCAAACAGAACACTCCCGTTATGTAACTTAGGTATGTAACTTGTAAGTGTCCATATATTTTCAAAGCACATAATGGCTGTAACATAAATAAATAGGCTAAACAAACAAATAAGGATATTTTGAATTTTATTCGTAAAAACATAAACATGCACACATTGTAATTCTGTTCAATGTTCTATTTTTTTCCATGGAATGCAAAATAGACGTAGCCTGTCAAACTCAATGCAAGTTGATTTCCGTGTTTACATTGTAGCTTGTTGATTGATTGGTTATGGATTTGTTATCGTCATGATAAAGCGACAATGTTTACCTTAGTATTGAACTAAGCATTACTTAGTTTTCACTAGCTAAGACATTACTTACGTATTGGTGGTGCAACCGAATTTAGTAAAGCGATAGTTTGAAACTAACTAGTAGCAACTAAGGACCTAGTAAATACTTTACGCGCAAACTTACGTATGACCGGTGCAACCCAGCCCTGTACTCTGGACCCCTGGGCTTGACTTCAATGTGTGACACTGCTAGTCTACCTTTGGTAGGCCTACTGAGCTTTTAATTTATTTATTATGTTTTATTATTTAAGGGACTCAGCTTTTTAACAGAAAAGTAAATATTATTAAAGTAATATTATTTCAATTATCCTAATCACTTGAGGCTCTCAAAGTTTATTTTTATTTTTTCTTTCCTTTTTATTGGTTCTGTAGTTTTGCTGACATTATACGGAAATACCGCACGTTCTCCCGCTCTTCGAACTATACTTTCCCCTTCTAAGAAACTATGGCACTTCGGTCCCAGATCATTGCACTTGTGTTTACATTTTAAGTCCCTCGGGATAAAGAGCGTCTGCTAAAAAAAGTAATAAGTAATGAACCATGAGAAAATTGTTCATGACCTCAACTCTGACATCTGCTGGTGAGAACTGACACTAGAGACTTTTTCCTGTGTTATTAAATGTTTTTATTTCTATTTTATATTTAAATAAAATTAACAAACTACCCACTACTTAAATTATACATACACGTAAACACTATATATATACACACACACACACACACACACATTGTGGGATACATTCTACATTGTAATTATATATATGGCTAACTAGATATAGACGGTATTTAAATCGCGTTCAACCGCTTTTCATTTAGAATTGCAATTTGTTTTTCAGTCATTCAGTATGTGTTATCTTAAGGGCAACTGGGGAATGTTTTGATTATGTCTTGTAATAAATACAGCTGACGAAAAAAAACGACACTTCCCATATTCCATTTCACCTACCATCCTTTTACCTTTTTTGAAACATTGGCAGATTGCCAGGCTATCTTAGCACAAGACTCGCAGGGGGGTGAGTTGTCGTCGTGTAATGGCTGATTCCACATATAATAGTATTTTCCCCTAAATTCGTTTGCAAGTAATGAGTAACTCTAGGCTAGATAGCTACAACAAGCAAAATCCATGAAGGTAGCTCGCCAGCTTGCCGAACCTGTTTATGGAGGCAATGCAATATAGCCATGTAGTCCGCCACCTAGCTAGCAAGTTAGCAGCATATTAAGTGTAGCCTCAACTTTTGCTCTGTCATGACTGCACATCTTATGGATGCTACCTTCAGAGCTGTCCTTCGATGAACCACATTCCTGCTAATTTTTCTGACTATTAAGAAGGAAGAAGGATTTTATGAACCAAGTAGTCAGTCACAGGAACGCTGCATGCTGGGATAGGTCCCCTTGTGCACAGCAAGCCCTCTGAAACCAAGATGGCAGAGATTATTTTATGGAAAACACCGAATGGAATAGGCCCGAAATGAAACATCAGCTCCCCGCGAAAGCAAGATAACAACCAGGAACGCACCTGCAGCAATAACCAGTATTGGCGAAATCGTGTTGAGAGGGACTTGCACACCCACACAATACACACGCTCACGCACAACTGAGAGAGAAAGTCTCGTATGAATTCCGCCGAGAAGCAGGACTGTGAGTGTGCGCCACCACAGGCCGAATCCACCCCTGCAGGAGGAATAGACAGGTCGGTAAGGGGTTTGGGAGAGCGTCGGGGATGTCTGGGAAACAGGCGAGAGAGACGAACAGGGAGTCGACCGGTTGCAAACGGCTAGCTCGCAAGTTAGCTGTTCCGAATCTAAAAATCGTCCGAATTTATTCTGTATCGCAGGTATTTGTTACATTCTCTGTTAAATTGGTGTCCCATATTTTGCTTTAACACAATGTTAGCGCGATGCCGTTTATATGTGCACTATTCCCGTGGTTCGGTTGACAGTTGTACAGTGGAGTGCTAGCTGGCTAAATTGGCAAGTTAGCATTAGGCCAGAAAGTGTGATTTCAATCAATCGTGTTGTGCAAAAAGCTAGATCAGCAGCCGTGGTTGTCTGCTGGAAAATTAATTGCATGGTCATGTCGCCATAACCCAAAACTTACACCAGTGACTGTTAATCTTGTTGTCCTGCAGTAACATGCACATAAATAGTTAACATGCACTGTCACTGTGTCTGTCAGTCACACCACGTACCCAAGACAACTAGCAAGCGTAATAGTATTTGGGTGGTATTTAACGTTAGTTTCCCGCAGTCTGACACTTGTGTTCAGCTAATGTTCTTACTCCATTTGAGGGAGACGCGAGTAGGATATCTTTTCTTGAATTTAAAGTGGCTTTTCCCGCCAAAGTGAAGTTTAATCCAGTCAAGCGAAGGCAATGACAATATTATTTTTGAAAACAAGTTTCCCTGGTTGGGTGGGACCTCCACTTTAGCATGTATCTTGATAATGTTAGATTGCACTTAGCATTGCATATTTATTTGACTGCAATTTTAATACTAAAATGCATTAGCCTTAAAACTCATTGTTGCTTTGCAAGGTCCTGCAGGGAAGTTTGAAGAACCGGTAACGTTAGCTTACTTGCTTGTGCTAGTTATGTTGAACTAATATTAGTTAGCTAACTGTGACCACAGTTTTTCCCGTTAATGTACTGAGCTGTGGCGACCCGCCACAGTTTCAAATTGATAAAAAAGATATCAAAAATAAAAAATTGCTGTATGTGCGTACTGTATCCCTGTCGCTTCAAAAAACGCCTCTCTGGCTCTTTCACTCTACTCGCTGCCCCTCCCCCTGCTTACACACAAACACGCGTGCATACTTAGTCACACAAGTGCGCGAGTGCAACTCTGAGACAGGCTGTATGTCCTTACGATTCTGAGGAGATTAGACGTGGTTAGTATGTTTGTGAAAGTTAAACCCTCTGTGGTAGCCTACACTATAATTGATATATTGTTAAAGCATCAAGCGAGCCAAGCTCTCGCCCGTGTTACGATATTAATTTCGTATAAGTTAATGTAAAAACTTTGTACGACTTTAGCTAGCAAGCTAGCGGCTATAAAACATTTTAGCCGCAACTAAGTCTCGCTTGCTAACGTGAGAAGCAAAGCAAAATAAAATATATACTAGTTTATGTATATTGTAACATCTCGTGGAAGATAATGCAGACGTTATTCAAGGGAGATACAGTTGAAGTCGGAAGTTTACATACGCTTAGGTTGAAGTCATTAAAACTAATTTTTAACCACTCCACAGATTTCATGTTAGCAAACTATAGTGTTGGCAAGTCAGTTAGAACATCTACTTTGTGCATGACACAAGTATTTTCTCCAACAATTGTTTACAGACAGATTATTTTACTTTTAATTCACTATATCACAATTCCAGTGGGTTAGAAGTTTACATACACTAAGTTGACTGTGCCTTAAAAATTTTAATATTTGGTCGCATATCCTTTGCATGCCATGACTTCCTGATGTCTGTGACCCAACAACATCAAAAGACTCTTGATATCTTATTTTTTGGTACTCTTACAAGCGATACTATAATGTCTCTGCATTGGATTGGATTTCTATGGGAATTGGGGGGGGGGGGGGGGGACTAGATTTAGCTGTAAATTACACTGGAACAGTATGGAAACACATGGTTGGCTAAATGGCTCTAAGTCATCAAGGATCTGACATATCAAACAAGCCTTAAACCATCACTCTGCTGCCAGAAATACAGTAGATATGGATGGATAACTTGAAGGGTTTCTTCTCCTGACTTATTTTTCCATAGAGTTCAATAGGAAAAACAACCCTTAAAGTGATCCATCCATATCTACTGCATATCTGGCAGCAAAGTGATGGTTTGAGGCTTGTTTGATACCTCAGACCCTTGATGACTTACAGCCATTTTACCAATCATGTATTCCATACTGTTCCAGCATAATTTACAGCTAAATCTAGTCCCACCCCCCAATTCCCATAGAGATCCATTCAAATGCAGAGACGTTATAGTATCGCTTGTAAGAGTACCAGAAAATAAGATATCAAGAGTCTTTTGATGTTGGGTCACAGACATCAGGAAGTCATGGCATGCAAAGGATATGCGACCAAATATTAAAAATTAAAAGGCACAGTCAACGTAGTGTATGTAAACTTCTGACCCACTGGAATTGTGATATAGTGAATTAAAAGTGAAATAATCTGTCTGTAAACAATTGTTGGAGAAATTACTTGTGTCTTGCACAAAGTAGATGTCCTAACTGTTTACTAGTTCCCTGTGTTTTCCTGTCTGTTTATTATAGTTTATAATAGTATTTAGAATAGAAGTGTAGTATTGCTGATTTACCCACAGCTTACTGTGAACTACAGTCAATGTTCATTACTAGGGATAGCTGCTACATTATGGGAAGGATGTGCTTTGTCTTGTCTGTTCTGTAGTGATCTTGATGATGTCTCTGTATGCACTTACTGTACGTCGCTTTGGATAAAAGCGTCTGCTAAATGAATGTAATGTAATGTAATGTAACTGACTTGCCAACACTATAGTTTGCTAACATGAAATCTGTGGAGTGGTTAAAAATTAGTTTTAATGACTTCAACCTGTTTACATAAGTGTATGTAAACTTCCGACAGCCTAGAGAAGACGAAGAGGAAGAATCAAGTTAGCAAACATTTAATGGCCAGCCAATCAGATTCAGCGGCTTTTTTGTCAACAAACAAGTATTTATTGAACTTATTATATTATTATATATAATGTTTTTTATTGTAGGCTAGTTTTCAGTTCCACTTAATACAAGGCTGAGGTTTAGGGCAGAACAGGTTTACATGCATTGTGGACCCCCCTAGACAGTTCAGGGTCCACCCACCACAGTTTCAGAAAATTCTGTGGGACACACTGCGTGACCCGATGATGCGTTTTGTTATGTGATGGTAGTTTTTGTGGCTGAAGCAGCATTAATTAGACCAATTGCAGAGCTGTTTTTAAAATACTTTTGGATGGTATTTTGGACGTTATTATAAAAGTTAAAGATAATATTTTCTTGTGAGAAAGTGGCTTGCTCCGAACATTAGCAGTTCGGAATAATTGTTGATTAGCATAGCCAAGCTACTTGATCATTGTGATGACAATAATTATAATGATCCGCAGTAGAGTAATTATCCATTTATCTGGTTGCAACTTATTTACTGTTTCCATACGTGGGCAATAATTTAAGTACATCTTTATATCAAGCCAGGTGTAACGTTACGTCATTTTATTGCCTAGTTATGTGTAACATTAAATTAAAATATATTGGACTTAAAAACCGGATTTATTTTGCTCACAAGAAAGTACATGCAGAAATTCAAGGATTATTCAAGGATTGTATTTTATCGCAGATACACAATCTCCTGTCACGTTAGGGCAAATATTCTGCCAAAGCCTTATTTATTAGCTTTTTTTTTTCCTGTAGCTGACTTTATTCACCAAGCAGTCATTGCATGTACTACATGCTGGTGCAGGTAGACCTGATCTGATCGACCACCCAATCAACCATCAGTCGCTTTTGCACTGTGTGACGGGGGCATAGGCCTACCTGACGACTGTTCAGTTTATTTTAAAAAAACTATGTTGCGCTTTATTTTGCACCCATCGACAGTTCGTTCTGAAGTCCTGCTCTCTCTAAGGCTTGAAAAATAGTTAAAATGTTCATATCATTTTATGTTGAAATTACTTACAAGTGTACTAATATTCTGTATATTATTGCCTTAAATACTGGGTGTCCCCAGTGATATAAGTCAGTAATATTGAATTTTAGGGCACTTTCACACCAAGGCCACACAGATATAATACACATCCTGGTGCACAATCAGATCATGCTTCTTATATTCAGGGCAGAATTTATCAAAACAAAGGGTAACTCTGTACACTTACGTTTGCTGCTAGAAGTTTGTGTGAGCACAAGAGATAATGTGTAGCTTGCGTTATCCAGAAGCAACCTGTTGTTAGCCTACTCTCAAGGTTGTTTAACAATAGATTTTGTATTGTTCATTTTAATTGGCTGCAGGCAGTTCCTCATGAATCGTGAAACGCCACACTAAACTAGATTTGAGCAACATTTCTTGCATTTCATTTGCGTGCTCATAAGGGCATTTGCCATTGTCCATAAACACAGTGTAAGGTATATACAGTCATGGACGAAAGTGTTGGCACCCCCTGTAAAGATGAGCAAAAAGGGTTATAAAAAATTCACCGTTTGGTGAATTAGCTTAATCTCACACTGAAAAAACAAGAAGAATCCCACCTTTAATTGACGTTAATTTATTATGAGAAAAAAAAATCCCACATCAAGAAATAATTATTTTTAACAAAACCACGTTGGCCACAATTATTGGCACCCCTGCATTTATATATAGAATAAAGTAATAATTTTTAATATTTGGTCACATATCCTTTGCATGCCATGACTTCCTGATGTCTGTGACCCAACAACATCAAAAGACTCTTGATATCTTATTTTCTGGTACTCTTACAAGCGATACTATAACATCTCTGCATTTGAATGGATCTCTATGGGAATTGGGGGGTGGGTCTAGATTTAGCTGTAAATTACACTGGAACAGTATGGAACACATGGTTGGCTAAATGGCTGTAAGTCATCAAGGGTCTGACGTATCAAACAAGCTTTAATCCATCACTCTGTTGCCAGATATGCAGTAGATATGGATGAATAACTTGAAGGGTTTCTTCTCCTGACTTATTTTTCCATAGAGTTCAATAGGAAAATTTGTCAGGAGAAACAACCCTTAAAGTGATCCATCCATATCTACTGCATATCTGGCAGCAGAGTGATTGTTTAAGGCTTGTTTGATACCTCAGACCCTTGTTGACTTACAGCCATTTTACCAACCATGTATTCCATACTGTTCCAGCATAATTTACAGCTAAATCTAGTCCCACCCCCCAATTCCCATAGAGATCCATTCAAATGCAGAGATGTTATAGTATCGCTTGTAAGAGTACCAGAAAATAAGATATCAAGAGTCTTTTGATGTTGTTGGGTCACAGACATCAGGAAGTCATGGCATGCAAAGGATATGTGACCAAATATTAAAAATTATTACTTTATTCTATATATAAATGCAGGGGTGCCAATAATTGTGGCCAATGTGGTTTTGTTAAAAATAATTATTTCTTGATGTGGGATTTTTTTTTCTCATAATAAATTAACGTCAATTAAAGGTTGGATTCTTCTTGTTTTTTTCAGTGTGAGATTAAGCTAATTCACCAAATGGTGAATTTTTTATAACCCTTTTTGCTCATCTTTACAGGGGGTGCCAACACTTTCGTCCATGACTGTATATATGGCCTAAGTACATGGCATAAAAGGGTTCCTTCATACAAACAGCACTCTTGGACTGCCTTCAGTCATGAGCTATGACAGACGAGAGAGTTTGTTGAAGATTTTCTTCACGTCTGTAAATGCCGAGCTTGCATGGGAAAATATATATTAAATATATATTTTTTTTAATCTTAGCCCCAATTCACATTGCTGATAGTTTTTACAAGTTAGCTAAGAGTCTGCTGCAGCTGTGGTTGCAACGTGGCAGAACCACGATAACATCAAATATGGGCTAAATGGTACTTTTATTCATCCTGGCATTCTCTCCTCTGGTCCCTCAGTAATCAGACTGCTTTCCCTTGCTTTACAGATCAATAGAGGAGTCTGACGCCGAAAACCCTGAAGCAGGCCGAATGTAAGTGAAAGTCCTTGACCCCACGTCTTGTCACACATTCCTTTGTGCACATCTGCCATCTTAACATCCGCAAACTTTGTCAGTTGCGTCTTGTGATTTTCATTCCAGTGATATATTGATAAACTAACATGCGTGTCATGTGTTGTCTAACAGAAGGATTTGTTTTGATTGTGTAATTATTACGTGGTTCAATAATAGAAAGAGGTTTTCCAGAACTTCCAGTAATGTAAATTTGTCATTGAATTCTTTTTTGGTAAAGGCAATCTTTTTTTAGCTACTAAATGGAATAGTTTGACACTGTATGCTTATCTCTGCTGGTGTGAATATAACCCTCAGAAGTTAATCAAACCCCTTAAAATTAATCATCAATTTATAATTAAACAATATGATAGGAGTGCTCAATTTGTGAATTCTGGGGCTAATATCAATAACTAATATCTGGCTGCCCATATTGGTCGATCCTGATACTGCTGCTGATACCTCCCTGCTTCACAAATGCAAACTGCAACCAGGGTTTCACTTTCATGGAGGAAGTAGATGAGCACAGATGTCAACTTATGAAGGAAAAATGTTAACAGATTGTTTTTATAACAAAATATTTAAACTTGCTTACTTGATCATTAAGCAGAGAGTCTATAGAGCTAATTGAGTGTGTGTATAGCGTTGCTTGTAAGTTTTGCTGGTAAAAAAATAAAATAAAATCCAAATTGAAAGCTGAAAGATTAATAGTAGAGGCTAGAGTCAGTCTGCTTCTCTTCTTGTATAGATATGCGTTTTTAGCAGGCAGAATATAAAAAAATCACAGGCATTTGTTTTGTATTTGATGGCAGGAGGAGTATAACGGCCGCTGGCGAGCAGCGACGTTCACAGGAGTGTGTTGTAGCTCGCTGCGTTAGCACTCGATAAAGCTGCTCTCTCGCTGTCATCACAGGCCCTATTACTGCGGGGGCCTCCGGGTTAAATCGATAGCTGGGCTTATTGATTCCTGCGAGGAGTGAACAGGATCTGATGGGTTCTGGGTTGAAGGCTTTTCTCTTGGAGGCGTAGCGTAGGGATCTGAGAGCTTCGCTGTAGCCCTCCCGGATATGAACTCCTCAGAAAGTTCTCCGAATGATTTCTTTTCAGCCTGTGGCCTCTCTTCATTCTGTTAGCAGTGTTGTTTGTGCATACGTTTCCCCCCATGCTTACGCATCACGGCTTGTCTGGAAATGACATTTACAAGCTCACAGTGGCTTGTGGGAATTCTGTAAAACCACACAAACAAGGAATATTTATTTAAATTGTGTCTGGAGGACCGTTAGCGGTATAACCATGCATTAATATACTACACCATACCACACTGTTCTATACCAGTATACAGTATTATACTGTGCATGGATGGTGGTTTTCATTACGTCTTCTGGGTAAGGTACTGAAGGCAAAGTGCTAAAGCTAATTACCTTTTCATAAACGTATGAATTTATTTCAGAAAATATATCAACTCTTCTAACAAGCAAGACTGCAGCAGTTTCAGCAAGGCAACAAAAGCAGCAGTTTAAGATTCTAAGACCGTAGTTCAGAAATGAGAAACAACAAATTGTATTTCAAATTTTAAAATGAATTACAAGAAGCGGTGCCTCCAATCTAACAATTCTTACTGTTATGGCTGATCCTAAGCGAGAACATTCATTGATTTTATTTCAAATTCATTCTGTGAAAATGTTTAATTCAAATTCAAACATTAAAGGTTGTATCAGCGATTTTGGGTGACGTCACTTCTGAAGCGAAATCCCAAACAAACAGAGCCAGCTTCAGCTCAGAGCCAATTATGTTATGTTTTAAAAAATAGTGTTCAAGCATCCAGAATTATAACCACGTTAATAACGTTTGTAAGAAACCAAACCGTTTGTAAATCCGTCAAGATTTGAGCGAGATAAGAGTATTAGTGTATTAGTATCACCCACCCCTTGTCGGTGATTGGTTGGAATACTGTTTATTTTGGTTTTGAGTGGTTGGTAGTACCATTTGTTTTTGTGTACGATCTCGGAGCATAGGCTGCCTACAGAGAAGCGGTTTTTTGACGGCCTGCTTATGGGGCGGGCAGCTAGCGGATCGTGAGGAAAAATCAGATGAATGTGATCATTTATGTTTCGACCCAAAATCGCTGATACAACCTTTAATTAAAGCCAGTTTTACAACCAGGTTGCACAATCATTAAATTGTTTTCCACGTTCTGTTAGAATATGAAAGTATAGGTTGTCTGTCACATGCCCACAGTATGATTTTTTTGCATGGTTATGTGTAGGGCTGTTCAGACCCAGAGAACAAATATGGATCGCCGTTATCTTGGCCTTTCGATCATTGAGATGAAGGGAAAACTATTATTGAGATGCATAAAAAATAGTGAATATCTCCATCTACATCTGTTCTGCACAGTGTCAGTATATTTCCCACGAGTGACAGAATAATTAGTAACCGCTATACATTTTTTTAAGAAGGCATCTATTTTATTTACACATATGTACACTCTTATCTCAGTGTATATCTTATTCATGTACTGTTTAATAAGTAGTATGTGGCCCATATGCACCAATAGAAAATGGTCAATGGGATGTAGTTGAATAGCACTTGTGCATCGGACTCATATTTTGTGGTCATACATGTACAAAAATAAGAATTTTTGGGGGACCATTCTGGAATGTTGCCCTTATCAGTGGTTGAGATTTAAAAATACATTTTTAATTCAATATCCCATCCAGTGTAAGGTTAAAACAACTGAATGTATAGCCATAGAAGTCATACAGTACTGTAGGCTACCGTATTCTTGCAAACGGAAAGGTAATTACAGCATTGGTTTCCTTTCGAAAAACCTGATGGACTAAGGTAGTGCTTAAACCATGAGCTGGAAACATGTCAATGTCATCCCTCCCTGTTGCACTAACCTTTAGTAATGCTTTACTAACATTCTGCCAGTTTCCTTTGATAGTCAATCATATAATATCATATAATAACTTCATTGCTTCATTCACTAAACAAAAAATGTTTCAATTTGAAATTACCATGAAAATAAGACAAACCATCCATTTATTTAAATTTCAATGTGCATTGAATATGTGATTATTTTTTCTCCATCGCCTACTATTTGGTTAATTGGGCAACGCTGGTTTTCGACTTCATTTTCCTTGGCATTTTTTCAACGTGCAAAGCAAAAATATAAGACATACAGTGGAAACTATGCAATTGGTTTATTTTGTTCTTCATACATTTGCTTTCCTATGTTTTTGTTTTGGTTTTCATTGATTTGGAGTGAATTTAATTTTACTTATTTTATTTATGGTAATCACAAAAGAAAAGGAACTGTGAAATCTTTCATTGTCATTTTTGTCATTCTGGCTTTGGCCAATGTAAAATTTATGTAATATAGGCCTGAATCATCATAAATCTGTGGGCTCCAACTTGAACATCTGAATTATGAAATTCAGTAGTTGGTGAAGTTGCATACCTTTGAAATAATGTTAAATGTATCTGTGAACGAAGCAAAATATGTAACGACCGTCGTAGATATGGAATTGTCTGTCTTTCATTGAGGAAAAAGACCCACATACCTCTAGATGACTTTTATTTAGATGGGGTTTTGTAAAACAAGCCTTTATTAATTATGCCACTACATATGCTATAATATGCTATAAATCTGTGGGTTTGTCTACAGCCTGGGCTCTGCCATCTTTGAGAGAAATTGATGATGGAGTTTAACCTGCACATTGTGTTTTTAGGCCCAACTGTTGGCTCATCCAAAGCCTTATATGATGTGCTAAGTCGAAATTTATTTTATCAATATTTCCTGTTCCCCCCCCTCCATTTACCCTTATAAATAGGGTTACGGAGCAATGAAGTGATGGTGTTCTGTTTTTACTGGGCTACCTACCCGAAGGCCCCCTACTAATCCTTGTGCTTCCTGTTTGAACGTTTTTTGTACAGGAAGCGAGCCGCTGCAAAGCATCTAATAGAACGCTACTACCACCAGTTAACCGAGGGCTGTGGAAATGAAGCCTGCTCGAATGAATTCTGTGCTTCCTGTCCCGGTTTCCGTCGTATGGATAATAACGCGGCCGCCGTCAAGGCTCTCGAGTTGTATAAGATTAACACCAAACTCTGTGATCCCCACCCCTCTAAGAAAGGAACCAGTTCTGCTTATCTAGAGAACAGTGCCAAAGGACCCCACCACAACTCTGCCTGCAGCGACAGGAAGATGAATCGCAGAGACCCACACCCCGCCAGGGACGAATTTAAAGGTGGGGGTGGGGGTGGGGTGGGGTGAGGTGGGGGGGGGGGGGGGGGTGCTCCTGCTCCCTGCGTCTCACGCTGCTTTTATTTTTAATCCTTGACTGTGCAATTCAGGTTTTATGTTTGTTGCCTGAAAGTTTTTCGGAAAGTCAAGAAGGCCGTGTTGATGATATTGAATCATAAGCCATAATCGGTGTTACTTTTTCCCCACATTACGTTCAGTGTGTACGAAGGTGTACTTAGTGGTCTTTAGTAGAGTACAGGGGACTAAAAATAGTTTTTGACTAATGGAGTTTGAGTTCTTTTGGTGGCTCTGACTGCGCTTGGCGCGTCAAATGTAGCGTACTGCAATTCTTTAAAAAAATATATTTTTAGGGCTTTTCAGCTTTATTGGACAGCACAGCGTAGAGAGACAGGAAGAGCGAGTGAGAGAGATAGAGAGAGAGAGAGACAGACAGACATGCGGAGAGACATGCGACAAAGGTCGACACACAGATAGAGATGTATGGGTATCAGTTTTCGCTTAATATTTTCAGGTACTGCAGACGTTGCTGATTTTGACATAAGCAGCCTGGTTTTTTTTGTGGGTAGGAGGGTGCAGGGGGTCATAAAGCACTCTGTCTGATATCAGAGCTGCTGTGATTGCTTTGTGTCCCACGGCTCCTGGACCGTTCTGTTATCTCTCTTCAGCTTGCCACCTCTTCTCCAGAGTGAACATTTATACTATTTTAAACCTGTAATTCAACAGCCCTGTAATAAAAATATATTGGCTGTACTTTGCACTTAAGTTCCCAGCAGGAGAGATCCATATATCGCACGCTCAACTACAGTGTGTTAGTCATGCTTACACAGTAGTAATGCAGCAAACCGGCGCTCGCACTCTCATGTGTGAAGTCAGCAGGTTCACAGTTGAGCCGCGGGAGAAAAAGAAGGCAGATTTGGAATGGTTTCTGTAATGGCTAGTGATGAAGAGTCCGCGGAAATATTGAGTAAACGAGGGTGTGCTTCGCTACTGGCATGCTGCTGGTTTAGTAGTTGTTTAGCAGTCGATTTATCGTAGTGTTGCTGGGATGGACAGGAGATTCATGTTTGTTTAGAAGAAAAGAAAGAGCCTTGTAACACAAAAATGGTGTCCTAAGAATATAATGTGATCCATAACAGGAAAGACCTCATTTTTATTTTTATTTATTCATTATTCATTTCTATATTTTTGACACCCTTATTGGTATAACTACTGTAATAGCTTGCCAGTGGAGTAACAGCCTTCCTGCATATTGCTTGATTGATTAGATTTTTTTTTTAAACATTGTATTTTGACAGATTTGAATTACCTGACCGAGGAGAAGGTCTATGAGATTCTGGACATATGCGGGGTGAAGGAGGACTACTCCCCTCTGATCCGCGTGATTGGCCGGGTTTTCTCCAGCGCAGAGGGTCTGGTCCAGAGTTTCCGAAATGCCAAGCAGCACACCAAGGAGGAGCTCAAGTCCCTCCAGACCAAGGATGAGGACAAGGACGAGGACGAAAAGGAGAAGGCCGCTTGCTCCACCACAGCCATGGAGGAGGAGTCTGAAGCCTCCTCTTCCAGGACAGTAGAGGGTGCCACACAAAGGGACAACAACGTCCAAAAGCTGGGGTCTGACGAGGTGTCAGTGGATGTTGAGGCGGTGCGGAGGGTCTATAAAAAACTGTTGTCTAACGAGAAGGTGGAGGCCGCGTTCCTCAACGCGCTGGTGTACCTGTCGCCCAACGTGGAGTGCGACCTGACGTATCACAACGTGTACTCGCGGGACCCCAACTACTTGAACCTGTTTGTAATCGTCATGGAGAACAGTAACCTCCACAGCCCAGAGTACCTGGAGATCGCCCTTCCTTTGTTCTGCAAGGCCATGAGCAAGCTGCCCCTGCCGGCTCTGGCCAAACTGGCGCGGATGTGGGCGCTGTACAGCGCCGAGCAGGTCCGCCGCATGACAGAGACCTTCCAGCAGCTCATCACCTACAAAGTAATCAGCAACGAGTTCAGCGGCCGCAACCTGGTCAACGACGACGACGCCGTGGTGGCGGCCTCCAAGTGCTTGAAAATCGTTTACTATGCAAACGTCCTGGGCGGGGACCTGGACATGGAGCACAACGAGGATGAGGACGAGGAGCCCATCCCGGAGTCCAGCGAGCTGACGCTGCAGGAACTGCTGGGAGAGGAGCGGAGGAACAAGAAGGGCCCCCGTGTCGACCCCCTGGAGACGGAGCTGGGGGTCAAGACCACCGACTGCCGGCGGCCGCTCATCCCCTTCGAGGAGTTTGTCAACGAGCCGCTCAACGACGTGCTGGAGATGGACAAGGACTACACCTTTTTCAAGGTGGAGACTGAGAACAAGTTCTCCTTTATGACCTGCCCCTTCATCCTCAACGCCGTCACCAAGAACCTGGGGCTATACTACGACAACCGGATCAGAATGTACAGCGAGAGACGCATCACCGTCCTCTACAGCCTGGTCCAGGGACAACAGCTGAATCCCTACCTGCGTCTCAAGGTGCGCAGAGACCACATCATCGATGACGCTCTTGTCAGGGTAAGTCACACCAGGTGGTTTAGTTTAAAATCCTGTTCTGTGCTTGGCCATGCTGTGGAAGTGAGGCTAATTAAGTGGAAGGCTTTGCAGCATTTTTTTATGGCCCATAACTGATGATATATAGTGCCTAGCTGGTTTGTATTCATATTGTCTCAAACATTAACATTTTCCAAAACTTATTCTAAGGAAATCTTATCCAAACGGGGCCGGTTTGGGCACTACTATGGAACTATGACACCTGATTCAACTAATTTACTAATCATGGTCTTCAATCAAGACCTTCATAAGTATAATCAGGTGTATTAGTGCGGGGCTAAAACAAAAACTTGCACCCACACCGGCCCGTTTCGGATAAGATCGCCCACCGCTGCTCTAAGGTGTGTGACCGATTGAATCATAAGTGTTGCAAAAATAACTTTACCGTGTAAAGGTTTGTCACAGGGAAAGGTTCCCATCTGTATTAGTTGGACAGTAAGAGCTGTCTTGGACATTTCTACTGAAAAATGCCTTGGCCTCATGCAACTTGTACCTCAAACTCTAGTGCAAGTCGCATTACCTGTTTGACATATTAACCTAATTAATCCATGTTCTAGTGACTGTTTTGACAGCATTAGTTCTGCACTGTTATTCTATCATATCTGCATTTATTATTATTGTATTATTATTATTCTTTATTATTTTCTGTACAAGCTGTGGATGGAGTGTCCTTGTAGAAGCCATACCCTTGAGCTGTTTTAGATGGATCTTTTAAACTGCATTTCTGTCATCATGTTAGGGGGGATGATGTGTACAAAAAAAAAAGTTTTTTTGGGTTCTAAAAACTCTTAACGTTGAAGTTTTTTCACGTTATATAATTAAATTGAGTAGTCCTATGCTTGAATAACTGTTAATATGAATAATTAAAATATTTTTTATAGTCAGGAAAAGTTGAGGCGTGTAATTTCATAGATGAGCGTATATACACACTAATATTGATTAATTCTATGCTGTACATTTGTTACTCGTTGAAAAGGTGAAACCATGGTTACCACAAAAAATTTCAGGATGTTATCCCGTCACAACCCATCTTGCGCAGCAAGTAACCATAGGTGACAAAAAAAATGTTATGGGGGTGTTGGGTTGAGAAGGAAAAATCCTTCCTTGCCTTGGTAATGGCGAGTCAATTCAGTCAGAAAAACACCTCACAGTTGATACAATTATAACGGTCTTTAATTCTGCAGAAAGAGTGTGCCTGCCAACAGTGTCAACGTCGTACTAAAATAAGAATTATTTACAGCGATCCTTTAAACCCGCTGAGAGGGGTTGTGTAACTGTGTGTGTCAGTACCAAGGACACCCACCTCATTAGGTAGGAAAGTAAAGCCTTCCACTGTCCAGCTACATACTCCCTTTTGCCTTTCACTCAAGGCCTGTAGGCCCTGGCCTGTGCTATATCGCTGTCTGACTCACACCTCTGATCAGACCAAGGATATCAAGCAATGTTGAATAGGACTGAACATATGATTTTATATAACTTGTAAAATAAAATGTAATAGTAATATGGATTAAAGAAACATGTTAATCACTCTGGAGGGAAATACTGTGCAGTTTAACTGCAGTTCTACTTCAATATACTGACAAAATCCATCACCATCTTTTGAAATATTGTTCCACCTAATGGAGGCTTTTCAAAGCGAGCAACACTGATTAGCATGTACCTGGCTAGTAGTCATAATCATTACAATATGACATTACAATCATCTTATCCAGAAGCACTTAACAGAAGTGGAGAACGTTGGTTTTAGTCTCAGGAATGTAGAAGTGTGATATCACCAAGAAGGCAAAGAGTGGCTTTTCAGAAAAGTTTGAAGGACAATCTCCGTGATTTGCATGTCATATTATGTACCAGTGACAATCTAAAATCTACATCAAATATAACATTTTTACAATTATTTTATCCAGCCATGGTCCTGGAGATTAGCCATCCAAATGAATCGTTATTTTGATTAAATCTTTTCTGCAATTTCAAGGCTATTAAGAAGAGCCGCAGAAGCGACTAGCTCTGGAGGTGAAGAATGCTGAACAGGGCGTGTCCCAGCATGGGCAAACGTGGGAATGAATTGGCTTGTGCTGGTGCGGTTTGTTGGGTTTGTCTTTGCTTGGGTGCACGGTAATTAATGATTTTGTGTTGCTCTGTTGCAGCTGGAGATGATCGCCATGGAGAATCCTGCAGACTTGAAGAAGCAGCTCTACGTGGAGTTTGAGGGAGAGCAAGGCGTCGATGAAGGTGGAGTTTCCAAAGAGTTCTTTCAGCTCGTAGTGGAAGAGATCTTCAACCCTGACATTGGTAAGAACCATTAAGATATTAATCTTATTCATAATTCATAATTTTTTATATTTTTAATTTAACTAAAAAATTTTAAGCACATTTTCTTGTCTCCTGTCTTGGGGTTGTGGTTGTAATCATAATGCCTCAAACATTATGTGGTTTTATGGTCGGTACTCGCGTTCTTGGCTTTTATGCCTGTCGCCTGTTTTTCAGGAATGTTCACATACGACGAAACCACAAAGCTGTTTTGGTTTAACCCGTCGTCTTTCGAGACCGAAGGCCAGTTCACTCTCATCGGCATCGTGCTGGGCCTCGCTATTTATAACAACTGCATCCTGGATGTGCATTTTCCCATGGTCGTCTACCGGAAACTCATGGGCAAGAAGGGAACTTTCCGCGACCTCGCGGATTCTCATCCAGTAAATTTCCAATGTGTCCAAATGTGAATTTGTGCACTAAATTACATTATACTGCCGTATAATTTTTTGTGCATGCATTTTGGCGAGACTGTGATTTATCGAGGAATGGTCAGTCTGCGTATGGAAAATGCAGAGTGTTATTCCCTGGCTCCTGTACAGGTCCTTTTCCAGAGTTTAAATGAGCTGCTGGACTACGATGGCAGTGTGGAGGAGGATATGATGATCACCTTCCAGATCTCCCAAACCGACCTGTTCGGAAACCCCCTCATACACGACTTGAGGGAAAATGCTGACAAAATTCCCGTCACCAACGAGAACAGGAAGGTGAGCCGCGGGCCACGTTCCTCACCTGCTTGGGAAACACCGCAGGGTGGTTCCGAGTGGGGAAGCAGGTTATATTGTGCTGTGGTTTTAATTCCCTTCGGTCTTTTGAATCGCAGTTTACAGTTTGGCCTGTGTTTTTCAATTATATTGATTTGTGACACAGCCACGGCTAAGGAGTGGTAACTACATGAAGGATTGATGAAGAAATTATTTGGTTAAAAGAATCTCATTCCTATAAGCTGAAAATGAAATGCTTAGGTGGCAGGTTGTGAAATTAACACACCAGCCACCAGCCAAATGCTGGTAAAGGTTTGATTGTGGCTGGTAAGATTTTTGCTCTAGCAGGCAATTTGTCTGGTAACCAATCAGGTTGTGTTATATTGTAAAAGGTAATGTGGCTGGTGAAATGTTTGGTGATTTTTAGAATCCACAAGCCACTTTGGCCAATGGGTGAAAAAGTGTATTAAATCCATACCCTATAATGTGGGCACAGTATTAGAACAAAGCAGTCTTCTCAAAATGGAGGTAAACCATGCCATTTTTTAAACATGTTTGTCGATTTGCAAAGAACAAAAATCAAGATTGTTTCTGTCCATGAAGACATTTTTACTAAATGGATAAACACTCATTTTGTTTGTGCCTTGCAGGAGTTTGTTGCTCAGTATGCAGATTACATGCTCAATAAAAGTGTGGAGAAGCAGTTTAAGGCGTTCAGAAGAGGTTTTCACATGGTTACAAATGAGTCGCCTTTGAAGTATTTATTTCGGTCCGAGGAAATTGAACTACTTATCTGTGGAAGCAGGGTAAGACCTCTGAAATCTTTTTGTCAACTTCCGCATTTTTGTCTATGAACACTTCTCATTTTATGCACTTGCTTGTTTTTCTCCGAACCCAGAACCTAGATTTTCAGGCGCTTGAAGAAACGACGGAATACGACGGGGGCTACAATAGAGACTCCCGCATCATCAAGTAAGGAGATCTTTTAGAGAGTGAAGGTGCAGTGCCTTTGATGCAGAGGAGATTCAGTTTTATTTGTATAGTGCTTTTTACAGTCACAAGACGCTTTGCAGGAAAACAGGAAATACAAAAAAAATTAATAAATAGGCAAGTCTGAAAGAAAAAAGCACTGGGGAGAGATGACCCTGATGTCTATTAAAAAAAACTTTTTTTTACCCTTTCGATTCTAGTAGACTTTCAATTTTCCTTGAGAATGTTGCTCTGTTTTTTTCCCGTAGTATCAGCTATATTCATTTGTGCCCACCCCAACCCTAGAGAATAGGTACAAGTAAGTGAGTCTGTGTACCTGCTTTGATTAATGATTCCCAGAAGGGGGGGCCCCCAAATTAAAAGTCAAATTATCACAAGTACCAGATAATTTACTGAACAGCTGTGACATCAGAGGGGTACTTTGTGGCAGTAAAGTGCTGGCACTAATTTTTCTCTCGTCAGTATTGATTGCGCTGTTGAAGTCAGTTTTAGTAAAATCCCAAGCAGTCAGTGAGATCTTATACTCATATGCACTACAGACAGTTTGCTAGGAGGCTCTTATATAAATTGATTTGTTGTACAGCAATAATAATAAAGACATTATTTCGCTATACATAATGTGTATAAAACAATATTTATTATTGTAATTTCCATTGCTGTTATAACAAATTAACTGTTTGGCTGATTTAAAGGATGAAGTCGATGACTGGTAAGAATGAAAAACACTGTTGGAAAGAGAAGGACAATGATAGTGATGATGATGATGATGATAATAATAATGATGATGATGCTGATGATCTTCTTGCACGCTCAGGGACTTCTGGGAAACGGTGCACTGTTTTGGGGAGGATAAGAAGAGGCTGTTTCTGCAGTTCACCACGGGCACAGACCGAGCCCCTGTGGGGGGACTGGGTAAACTGAAGATGATCATCGCTAAGAACGGCCCAGACACGGACAGGTGAGCCGTAGAACAGGCCGTTTCCACTCACGGATGTGAGAGAAACTATCGCTTGTGGTGAACAAGCCTTGCTTAACATGGCGTGTGCCTGACAGAATACCGGATCCTGTATCAGATGGCCATTGGTTTAAATTGTTTGTGGGACCATATTACCATATGCATGCGTCATCATATTAGCTCACAAAATTATTACAAAATGGCTGTCCACTAGTGCTGATGCATTTATTTTATAGAATGCATTATAGTCTTCACCACACACTCTCAATGTAATGTTTGATTTGTGAAGCCTAAGTAGTACATAACTATTATTTATTTATGATTGTGTGACATTGAAGCTCTTGTTTGCTGATTGGTTGTTATTGGTTATTATCCTGCTGCTTGTAGAAACAAATTGGTACACTTAAAGTCCTTTGAATAACTACTGTACACATGGGCGTTGTCTATTTTGATTTAGCAGGAGAATGAAATGTGTCTGTTGCGTGCAGTACCAGCTTTCAGCCAGTAAGTGTGCACACACATGGCCTGAAGTTTGCATAGAGGTACACTTTTTGTCCACAGTAAAAAAGTTTGCGCACTAATCTGTGTATGTGCCCAGTTAACCCTTTGAAGAGTAGGTTTTTTGGAATGTTTTCTAGGACTAGAAGTCAGTGTTCTAGAAATCCATTGCTTTCAATTACCAGTAGTGATTGTTCCATCAGAGTTAGAATGTTCAATTAAGAACATTCTAATCACCTATTTATGATCCTACACCTTAAAGGGTTAAATTGGGGGATCTCAAATTCCAGGCCTGGGGGGCCGAGGTGTCTGCAGGTTTTTGTGGTTTCCTTTCAATCAGCAGCCAGTGAAGGTCTTGGAAGCTAGGTGTCTGGACTCTTCAGCCAATCAAGGACTTGGCGCTGAAACACAGTGCAGAAACGCACAGAATCCCGGCAGACACCACGCTCCCTCCGGGATTTGAGTTGTGAGATCCCTGATTTAAATTTGAGCGGCCTGCGAGGTGGTGTGTAACGGCGAATCCGCGGCGGCCTCGCCGCGTCCTGTTCCCCTGTCAGGTTGCCCACGTCTCACACCTGTTTCAACGTCCTGCTCCTCCCCGAGTACACCACCAAGGAGAAACTTAAGGAGAGACTGCTGAAGGCCATCACTTACGCCAAAGGGTTCGGCATGCTGTGAGAGGAGGAGGCGTCGCCCAGGAGCGCTGAGCCCGCACGCTGCAACTCACAAAAAAAATAGGAGAGAAAATGACAAAAAAAAAAAAAAAAGAGGCGGGAAAAAAATGAAACAAAAGGAAGAATGTGAGCAGCTGAGCTCCAACAGCCCCGTGTCTATGGCTGCGTACGGCCGCGGCTCTGGCCCGGGAACAGCAGAGAAACCACCTACGATCAAACACTTTTTTTTTTTTTTTTTTTTTTTTTGGGTCCTTTGTCTTGTGTCTTGTTACATATCTCCCCCTTTGTCTTGTACAGAAAGATTTTTTTCCTTACTATTTATTTTGAGGGTTAAATCAGATCAGTTCTTTTGATGTGTGTCCAGAGCTTACTGTAACATCTTTTTCTTGTGGGGGCGTTTTATTTGTAAGAAGAGAAAAAAAAAAAAATGGAATTGGGGGGGGGGGGGAATGTGACCTCTTACGTTCACCCTCTAGCGACCCCCACAGGGTGGTTTTTGAGGCGGGTAGCTCTGTCCCAGGTAACCTGGACTCACCTTGTTTAAAAATGCTGCTGTCAAAGTTCCAGCCATCTCCCACAGAGCCACTGAATAACGGTTAGAGGGAAACCACCAAACCTACCTTCACCATCGCCCAATAATCACTCATCCCCGACCCAAGCTGAACCTACATTCGCCATCGTCCAATAATCACTCATCCCCGACCCCAGCCAAACCTACCTTAACTATCGCTCATCCACCGACCCACGCCAAACCTACCTTAACTATCGCTCATCCACCGACCCACGCCAAACCTACCTTAACTATCGCTCATCCACCGACCCACGCCAAACCTACCTTAACTATCGCTCATCCACCGACCCAAGCCAAACCTACATTCGCCATCGCCCAATAATCACTCATCCCCGACCCAAGCCAAACCTACCTTCACCATCACTCACCCATCACTCATCCACCAGCCCAAGCCAAACCTACCTTTACCATCGCTCATTATTCACTCGTCCCGACCCAAGGTTTCATGTACTCCTGTGACAAACTGGCCACACAAATGTGGCCACTTTGGCCTTTTATGGTTCATGTTTGCGAACGGGATAGAGACGACTTCTATAAGATGGTGTATTCTTCTGTCCCTCTCCCAGAAAAAAAGATGTATTTTCAACCCTGCAAGAGGTCCTGAGGAGTAAACGGATTGATGTGTTATCTTGCGTGTGGAAGTGCACTTAAGAAAATTCAGAATGTCAGTGAAGTGTATCATTTACTGCCTGTAACTATAATGTTTGTTTTTTATTATTATTATTATTATTATTTGCAAACATCAATCGGAAGTCTTCCTTGTTTACCAGCAGTGATTTCTTTAAAGGCACTTTGGGTTACTCTGAGAAATAAAAAAATTAGGTAAATTATATCATTTGGATGTGCTGCCAAAATGTATAAATCTCCCTCATAAGGGCTGTTGAAATTATATGTGCTTGGTGAGTACAACTCTACCCACTTTTCCTGGGATTAAATTTCGTAAATTACGTACTCGCTCAAATCTTAAAATGTAAATCTCCAGTTAGTCATACATGTGAAATTACTGTTTTAAGAGAGAACAGCGCTAAGTGCCAATTTAAGTTCAGGACGAAAGCTGGCAGAATACATATTCACTGTGCGTCTCACGGGATCCCTGTTAATCACACAACTGCAACCAATAGACACCATTTTGGCAACTTTTGCTGCTATGTTTGGCTGGTGTCCTACAACTTGATTTGCATTGAAGGTGTTTTGTGCTAAGAGATTTGGATTTCCTTAAGCTTCCAAAGCCTTGGCCCACACATATTTTGGATTAATAAGAAAGGTGTTTGTCTTTCGACAGTTCAGATGGCAAATTTTGTGCTTTTTGGAAATATTTCATAAGGAATGTCTTTTTTAGGACTCTAGATATTGAATATTAAAAAAAATAATTTTTGAAATGGCATCTACAAAAGTACATTGAACTGTGTTTGTTTTAACATTGTAGTGGCTGTTTGCCCAGTTAAGTTACAGTTTCTCTGTGTTCTGACCAAGATACTGTAATGTGTCTGTGAGGAAGACTGTCAAACAAATTGGATTATACCACTATACTCACACATTCAGAAATTGACCCAATGACCCCCTCCTCCCCGATTATACCACTATAGTCACACATTCAGAAAACAACCCAACGAACCCCCCTGCCGATTAAACCAGTGTACTCATGCGTTCAGAATGTGACCCAATGACCCCCTCCTACCCGATTATACCGCTATACTCACAAATTCAGAAAATAACCCAACGACCCCCCCCGATTATACCACTATGCTCACGTTTTCAGGAAATGTCCCAACAACCCCCCGCCTTTTTGTTTGTGTGTTTAGATTGTGCTGTTTTAATCTCATACACCTGTGGTTGTGTTACTGCTGTTAGTGCACACCCCCAAAGGCATCCCAGCTTGAGCCCAGCTAATTTAAAATGCGACATTTAAGCAGATCTGAGGGACGCAGGATAATTGTTTGTAGGTTTATCTCAGAAAAGTTATTCTCGGGGGCGAGGTGGGGTGGGGTGAGGGGGGGGGGGGGGGCGGAGCGGAGTTATTAAAAAAGGAAACCGTAAAAGCGTGTGTAATCATGATGCTAAATAAAAGTGACTGCATTTTTCATCATGTCCCTTGGGAAGAGTTGATTTAATTGAGGTGTGGTGAGGCTTTGTTAGATAAGCCACAACAGGAGGTGGGGCAGATCTGGCATTAAGCAGCCTTGCAGGAGCTGTGATGTGTATACCAGGGTAAATCATGAGATAAGCCTTTCTCAGTATACAGGGATGTGCACCATGTCCTTGTCTGCTTTTTGGACGATGCCACTGAAGTGTGAAATTCAGAGTTCCGTTCCGTATTGGGCCAAAAAAAAAGGAAGAAAAAAAAAAGGGGAGTTAAGTCACAATGGCTGTTAAATCACAGACAAAAATATACTTTGAGATGGGTGCCAAATAAAATATATAGCAACTTGTTTATGAACTATCCAGTAACATGTTGGAGAGTCACGGGTGACGCATGTTATAATCGCTTAAATATTAATTTATGTACAAACCCCAATTCCAAAAAAGTTGGGACAGTATGTAAAATGCACATAAAAGCAGAAAACTGATTTGTAAATTCTTTTTTACATATATTTAATTGAAAACGGTACGAAGAAAAGATGTTTAATGTTTAACCTTATCAACTTTATTGATTTTTGTAAATATACGCTAATTCTGAATTTGATGCCTGCAACACTTTCCAAAAAAGTTGGGACGGGCAAAAAAAAAACACCTGTTTGAATTAGAATTATGGTCAAATTTGAGCATTACAGTACTATAAAAAGAATACAAAAGATGTTATTCTTGGCAATGATGAAAGTGCCTGTTACCCTTGGGTCTGGTTTTTTTGACTGATATGCTGTAGATGCTGGTTAAATGAGAGGAAAGCCCCTGCTGTTGTAGTATTAGAGATCAATAGTATCCATCAATAGTAAAGAAATACTGAAAAATGTGACCCCCCATCAAAATTTAAAAAATGAGCAGGTACACCTTTAATCTACATAATTCAATAACACAAATAATATTTTTCCCCCTATAAGTGTGTTAAAAATAATTTTTTATATACATACTCATTTCCCTCCTAAACCGGAAGTAGCATTTTTTCTCACTTCCCCTCAAAAAAAACCTTTTTCCAGCCAAATTTCCACTTGAAAACTATTCAGTTAATATTTGGTCGCATATCCTTTGCATGCCATGACTTCCTGGTGTCTGTGACCCAACAATATCAAAAGACTCTTGATATCTTATTTTCTGGTACTCTTACAAGCAATACTATAACTTCTCTGAATTTGAATGTATCTCTATGGAAATTGGGATGGTGGGACTAGATTTAGCTGTAAATAATGCTGGAACAGTATGGAATACGTGGTTGGCAAAATGGCTGTAAGTCATCAAGGATCTGAGGTATCAAACGAGCCTAAACCATCACTGCTGCCAGATATGCAGGAGATATGGATGGATCACTTTAATGGTAGTTTCTCCTGACAAATTTTCCTATTGAACTCTGGAAAAATAAGTCAGGAGAAGAAACCCTTCAATCCATATCTACTCCATATCTGGCAGCAGATGGTTTAAAGGCCGTTTTCTCAAAATGTCAAATTTGCATAACCTGCCGCAGCAAAACGAATGGATCTCCGTAACCGAACATCAGAATTGCACCAACTTTTGCACAGATACTCTATGATACATGTTCCATTAAACCATAGAGCCATTTTTGCTATCTTGCATACTTTTTAAATTACAGCCTACTGTTTTTTGATTGGCTGCGGCCATTGCCATGGCAACAGATTAATCAATATTCGCTCTGTGGTTCAATGCGGAATTTACTGATGAAGTTTCATGAAAATCCATTAAAGCATGACAGAGTTCCATTTGTTTTGCTGTAGTACCATTTTACATTGAAGTCTATGGGAAATTTGCATGCATTTCTTTACTATTGATGGGCCCTTAAGACCCAACTTGGTTCTGGATCCCAAATTGCATTGTGTAGTGTACTGCATTTTGAGCAACAAGCAAGTGTATTTTTAAAGAATCTATTTTGTTGGGCTTTTTTGGACAGCGCAGTTTAGAGTGACAGGAAGAATGGGAGTGAGAGAGAGGGAGAGACATGCGAGAGCCGTGCAGCCAGACTCAAACCACCGACGACGTGGCTCGCAATGAGCACGTGGACAGTGCTCTTACAGGCTACGCCACACAGACAAAGTGCATAATCTTTTACACTCTCCACTTCCCTCCACCCTGATGGGACTTGGATGTGCCTATGTCTTTGCCTCGGCATGTTTTATTTAGGCCACGTGTTGAAGAAGTCCTTATTTAAGCAATATGACACGAGAGGGAGTGCTGTTGTGCTGTATATCAGCACGGCTGTGAGGCCACAGGCCGAGTGCCAATGATAATCACAGCCATGATATACAGTTCAACAGCACAACCTTGAGTGTGATACTGGTTTTTACAACAGTTCTACTTGCCTATAAATTATCAATCAAGTAATGATTGAGACAATAGATTGCCATTTTGACATTTATTTTGCACCGACAAATATTTAGTTCCTTCAGGATTCCATTTAAAAAAAATTTTTTTCCCAAGAATATGTCAATTAGAATGTAAATAAAGCAGAACGATACGTTACAGTAAAAGGTCCCAGTGCTGTTGTACTGTACATCAGCACTCATGGAATCAAGAGTTGTGACTGTGCCCATTTTTTATACACACTTTTCAAGGGCAATTCAGACCATTGTCTGACACTGATCATTAATGTAACCCATCATCTGAGGTTTCAACATTTGCACATATCACAAGAGAACCAGAGTACACCACAGCAAGCAGCAAGGTATGGGTTGTATCACATTGCATTTAATATAGAAAATTAATCGTATTTGTTCATAGGTCATTGCAATCAAGGTTAAAGCAGATTTTACAATTAGAAAGGAATTACAAGTTCTACAGAAAAGGCCAGTTTCTCAATGCATGACGACGGTCAAATAGCTGCATGTAAAATTTTTGTAAAATTTACGAAGGTGACGTTTATATTGTGAAAAACGCAGGCCAAGAATATTGTTTTATGGTCATAATTTTCTGTTTGGCGAAGTGCTGTCAACCAGTATTAGAGAAACAAATAATATCAAACTAATTTAATCAAGCAAACTTATAATATACATTATGTATATATTAGCACTTAGCTAGTGGCCTAAAATGCATAAAGCCTTATGAAGATTGCTACCAAAAACACTTAACTTTTGATGTGCCTATGACTAATGTTCCTCAACTTTTCCACTGCTAATTTAGGTAAGTATTACTTGAGTCAACCTTGTGTTATGGGTTTTCCTTTGTAGCTAAGTCTGCACTAATCTTTAATAACAATATTATTACTGTTAAATGTGCACATTGCTCTTGGTTGTAATGGACTGCAATTGCATTTAATTGACTGTAATTTAAATTGTTTTGGATTGATTGGGGACAGACAGAATATGCCAGAGTACAGAGACTTACTGGCAGATTTGCCCCCTCTGGCACTGGTTGAATGTGGCAGACTGAAATTACCCACACAGATGTCCAAGTACGTAGACGCGGATGATCAGAGCGAGGCCGAGGGGCCTGTTCTGCAATAAGGGTTGTTGTCCATCCAGTTCCTCTCCTCTCTGTTCTCCCGGGTGAGCAGTGCACTGTAGCTCTCCAGGATCAGGAGGTCAGAGGTCGGCTCCGGTGCCGATGGCGCAGTGTCCAGGCCCAGCATGGTGATGCTCCTGCTGGCCCTCTCGCTGCCCACCAAGCACCACCTGTCGCGGTCTTCCCTGTCCTCTGTGACCTGTAGGGTTTGGGCGGCTCGCTCCCTCTCCTCCCTGCTGCTCAGGCTCTCTGTGAGCTTGTGGGCGTAATAGTCGCTCATTATGCAGCCCTGATGCTTCATGTTCCTGACCTTCTCTACAAAGCGACTCACCTTTATGGTTAGGTCATGTCCTCTGGTACCAACGGCCCCAGAGGGCTTCTCCTTGCTCCGACTCTCCGCCTCTTCCCTCCTTGGGGTCTGTGCGGCAGGGTCATCCGAAGGCTTGTGTTTTGGGCTGAGGTCTTTTAAGCGTTTACTCGCTGGTGTTCGCGGGTCGTCTTTGACTCCCTCCCGCGCACGTTCCCCAGACTCCTCGTCTGTTGGCTGGGGTTGGCCTGGGGGTTTTTTGGTGTCCTGGAAGGCCACTGTTGCGGTTACTGGACGTAGCTTAACGGGCCTCTTTCGGGGCAGCAGGGCAGATGAGCTGAGGCGTTGCAAAGGGGTGGAAATTACTCTTCGAAATGACGGTTGGCTCGATTGTGACCTGGTCCTTTCCGGTGGAATAGCTCCCTCCAGCTGTGGTGATTTGCACTTTGTGTTCCTGCTGAGGACGGACCGGCGGGGTCTGCAGGCAGACTTTGAATGCTGCACCCCTGGTACTGCGGGGGTTCGTTGTCCGGAACTACCCAGACGATGACTGTAGGTGACCCCAGTGAGTTGACTGGTGGTCCTCTCTGTATCATTCGTGAGCGTGGTGTTGAAGGGGAAGTCTTCATCTCCCAGTCTCCAGATAAGCTCCTTGTTGCCGTTCATCCTCGCCCAGGCCAGCGCAGATCTCCGCAACTTGGTCTGGAAGCGGCTGTAAAGGATCCTTTGGTCCAGGCTGAAGGATGACTCTACCTGCCTCTTCATGGACTCCAATGTGCTCAGGCGTTTCTTCAGCATGGCTTCCTCTCTCCAGTGGAAGGCAATGATTCTCTGGGACTTTTCTAAGTCTGTGGATTTCTCCATCTCTTTACTCAGCTCTCACACTTTTAGATGGGGTGCACTGACCTTGTGTAAGTAAATCCAGGACGTTGGAACTCTCCGGTGAAGTGTTTGTGCTTCATTGCTCTCTGGAGTGGCTGGTTTCTGTTGTCGGACTGGTGTAGCCCCACCCAGGTGCATTGTTTGTTTGTGCAAGTGCTTGGAGACCAAGAGCCCTGTCACTTTTGATGGGCCCTTTCGTGAGAGTGGCTCAATGCAACTTCACTGTTTAGTGCACAGATCTTCGGATTGCAGAGCACAGGTTTTCTCCAACTGTGTACTGTGTTCGAGGCTGTGTATGATAATCCAAAGGCCTTGAACACACAGTACAGCCAGAACTGCATGTTTCTAATGGGAAAAAAGTGGCAGGGTATAACTAACAATCCAGCACTAGCACTGGTTTGTCGCGAGTCCACATTCCAGTCTATGTAGTGAGCCCCATATACTGGTAATGCTAGTAGTATCTAGGTAAAAATATGATACTGGAGAGATTTTTTAAAGTGATTTTCATTTGTTTACCAAAGTGTCTTGTGTTTACTTTATGGGAAAGTTTTACTTGTATGTGGTACTTCATATAGCCATGGAATACATAACATAAACTCGTGGGCCAGACTTTTTTGAACTGTTGTAAATTTTCGATTTTTACTCATTAATAGGACACGAACATTTATACATTTTCGTGTCCTATTAATGGGTAGAAATTGAAAATTTACAACAGTTCAAGAAAGTCTGGCCCATGAGTTTATGTTATGTATTCCATGGCTATATGAAGTACCACATACAAGTAAAACTTTCCCATAAAGTAAACACAAGTCACTTTGGTAAACAAATGAAAATCACTTTAAAAAATCTCTCCAGTATCATATTTTTACCTATCTACAAAGAGTCTTTAAGAATAGCGGCTTCTGGTACTGCATATTCTCTGGTCTGAAATCATAATTTGAAAACAGACAAAGTGATATTTATTTAGTATCAGAAAGCTTCTAGCATACTTTAAAAACTTTGATAAAAGAAAATACATTGCCATATCTAAACAAATGCAGGTATAGTTACTGTTAGACTAGATGAATGTGTGCATTTACTTGGCATCAGTATATAACATTCAGATTGATTCTTACAGGCTACCATCAAATACTGTAGAAAGGTCCCCAAGATGGCTATTAATGTCATGGTACAGAATGGTGTCCTCGATCTATGATGCATTCTTCTGAGGTGCTATTTGTAAATTTGTGATCCAAAGCACCTAGACCCACCTCAAGTTTTATTCGTAATAAATAAATAAATAATAAATAACAAAAAATGAAACTTCATTTTTTTTTTTTTTTTTTTTTTTTCTTCTCTAAGATGTCTATGAGAGACCAATAGGGAGATTTTGTGATACTTTGTGTTAAATGTACAGGCAGCATCCACAGTCCTCAACCCACTTCCTGTGTGGACAGATTTGGATTAAAAGAGATATCCCCTTCCCTAATAAGGTCTCTAAAGTTCATAATTCCTCAATAAATATGAATAAATAGATCATTTAAAAGGTAAGAATATAACTGCATGCTAACCATATTTACACTTTCATGTTGACAGACTTAATGAGATTAAAATCAATCTCAGTAAGATGCTTTGCTCTCAATAAAAGACTGTGACACTGGAACTGGAAAATAAATTAAGGATACTAGGATGTAACTCGATGGAATGATTTTCTGTATGACAGAGGCTTGCAAATACCCCCATAAAACTCAGTCTTGCTGGCCACAAGAAATCACAAGCATTTACAAACTTTAACCAACTTAAATATTAGGTTTGACATTTGATGCACGGTTATAGCTATGAGTACTGCATATTTAGAAATAAACATTTTAACACTGTCAAATACTGTACGATTTGCAAATGGTTATGCATATAAACAGTTTTTAAAAGTATCAAACTACTTTGTACAGATATGTTGCACATGCTACAGGAACGGAGAAATGTTTTATTTAACATTTCAGGTTCTGTATAAAATGCACAACGGTAACACCGTGCATGCGAGCTACTTGTCCTTTTTGTCTTCGACAGCTTCAGAGAGATCCTCATCCCTGAGGGTCTTCACCGTGTTCTCCATGTTTGTGATTCTCTGCTTGATCTTGCACTGGCCGGCCATGTATTCTGCCATGAGCCTGGCGAACTTGGTCTGCATGGCCTCCAGATTGGACTCCAGCCAGGTTATTTTCTCCTCCAGGTCTTTGGGGTCGGCGCCAGTATTGGTCACCGCCTCGTCAATCAGGTTGTCCTTCATCAGGATGGATTTCCCTTTTTCCTCCAGGGCCTTCTTCGCCTCAGGATACTCGGTCAAGGCCTCCATCAGGTCATCCTTGGAGAGGGCAAAGAGGTCAGAGTATCCCACACTTCGGATGTTGGCTGTTCTTCTGTTACCGGCTTTACTTCCTTTGATTCCCAGGATGCTGATCTCCCCGAAATAGGCGCCGTCGCTCAGCACCACAAACTGCGTGACCCCGTCATCCGCGACCACTGCCAGCTTCCCTTCTTTAATAATGTACATCTCTCGCCCGATGTCACCCTTCTTGCAGATGTAGTCCCCCGGGCTGAAGACCTGAGGCTGCAGCTTGAGCACCAGCTCGATAAGGAGCCCCGCCTCACAGTCCTGGAAGATGCGTACCTTCTTCAGAGTGTCCAGATGGACGTTGATGGCGATCTCGGCCTTCAGCTTGTCTGGTAGATTCTTCAATACTTCTTTCTCATCACAGGTCTTCTTGTTTGTCCAAAGGTAGTCAAACCACTTGATGACCCTGGCCTCCAGGTCCTTGGTGACCTTACGGAACTGCATGTACTGCTTGATGGAGTCGATTTTGGCCTGGAAATCCGCACGGGATGCATTCATGTTGGAGATCATGGCACCAACGTTACCGACGATGGTGGCAAAAATGAGCACGCCGATGAGAAAGTCGCAGACGACAAACAGGTACTCTACGTCCTTGACTGGTGGAGGCGTCTCTCCGATGGTAGTGAGGGTGAGTGTGGACCAGTATAGGCAGTAAATGTATTTGCGGGACAGGCGACCGAACTCTGGGTGGCTAATGTTGGGGTACACCCAGGAGTCTGTGCCAAAGCCAATGGTCTTGGAGATGGCATAAAATATGCAGGCATTCCAATGGATGATGACGAGGATGTAAAGGACAAGGTTGCTGATTCGGAAAATGTTGGGGTAGTTGGTTCTGGTCTCGGTACGGTCAAAGAACTCAAAGAGGCGTCCAATTTTGAATAGGCGATTGAACCTCAGCTCAGGGTAGTTGAACCCCACTTTTATCATAAGAATATCAGTTGGAAATATGGAGAAAATATCAAACTTGAACTGATGGGTTTTCATGTAGTTTTCTCTTAATTTCTTTGGGTCTTTTACAAGCAGCCCTTGTTCCAAGAATCCTATTTAAAAAATAAAAAATAAAAACTTAATTTAGATTTTCATTTATTTCAATTTCTATTTTCAGTATCTATTTTCAAAAGTATCAATTTTAAATGGACTGGTCAAGAAAAACACCTTCTTAAAGATGTCAGTGTAATTTTATGTTATATTGCTTAGATTACTCTTTTAATCCACAAAATAAACATAGAAATGAAACATTTGCGGTTATAAATTACTGCTCAATGACAGCAGGTGCCTCACCTGTTCGTGATTGTACAAAAGTATCGATGATGTAGATAACATCTGAGGAATAGTCCAGTGTCAGCCAGAGTGTAGTGAAGTTCTCCTGAAGCTCATTGAAGCACGCCCTAGGAGTTGATCAGAATGACATGAATCATCAGGATGAATCATAATTAAAGCAGGGCCCTAGGAGTTGATCAGAATGACACGAATCATCAGGATGAAGCTCATGAAAGCAGGCCCTGGGAGTTGAACTGAATGAGATGAATCATCTGGATGAAGCTCATTAAAGAAGGCCCGAGGAGTTAGTCAAAATGTCATGAATCACCAGGAAAAATGCAACGCAAATGACAACCAAGGTGATTATCTGATCAAAAAAAGAATTCCTGTCATAAGAACTGGTATTTATGTTTATAATTATGTATAAATGCTAGGAAATTAATCTGTTCATATGTACAGCCTCTGGAAACATAACGCTGCTGTGCAAGCTGCTTTGTAGGTACTTGAAGTGTAGTTTCTTCCTCGAGACCACAAACCCCAGAATGCCCTAAACCTGCCATTGTAAAGCTGACACATTGTCAGAAACGTCTTTAAATACCTAAATACCCTTTGTTGCACACACAAACTGGCAATTGAAAACAAACAATACAACTGAAATTGTATTTTTTATTTATTTTTTATTCTTTAAACCGAAAGTGAAGTGTTCCTTTAAGCCAAATGCTCTGGTACATGTATACAGACCTGGTCACAAGCATCATCAGGTTATAACAGGCGGGAGCAGCGATTACTGTAAGCCATCTGTAATACAGGTCTGTCGCAGGGTCCGCGATCCAGGCCTCTTTTCTGGAAAAAATAGGGACCAGTCATTCATTACATTACATTAACTCGGCATATGCTCTTATCCTGTGAGGCCTACAATGTGAAATTACTCCTTCAATCGATACTTTTATACGATCGTTCCAGTTCTCAGTATCCTTCTAATATTAAGCATAACATAGGCTTACGTGAGGGAACGTGTCCTATTATAACAGTAAATCAGTGGTCCCCAATCCTGTTCCTGAAGATCTACCAATCCTGTAGGTTTTCACTCCAACCTTTGCAAAGCACACCTCATACAACACCTAAAGATCTGGTTGAGCCGCTAATTAGTAGAATCAGGTGTGCCAAATTAGGGCTAAAATGATAACCTACAGGACGGTAGATCTCCAGGAGCAAGGTTGGGGACCACTACGGGAAATGGATTCTGAGACCTAAATCTATACCGTCTACTGTGCCTATGAGCATTAATCTACCACTGACCACCTGTGACTCAGTACTTATGGAGGCTCCTCCTTCTTTTTGCCATCTTTTTCATCATCTTTCTTTACTTCTTTTTTTTGCCATCTTTTTTTCCTCATCCTTTTCTTCTTTATTGTTATCTTTCTTTTATTCCATCTATCTTGTCCTCTTTTTTTGCTGAACATAATGTTTTCATATTGTTCAGCTGGACAGTAATGAAAGATTAACTAATTCAATGGGGTTGCCAGGAATGCTATGGCTGGTCTCTAAGGATCAGACTAAGTGAAAGAAAGCGATTCCTATGAGTGATTCAGCAAGGGTACTATCAGGATGACTACCACAGACCTGAGTAATGAATTCTGGCACATTGTGTGAATCATGGAGCTTTAATTAACTGTTACATTCATTACTTTCAAATGAAATATTTCCTTTGTCACACAACTTCACACTAGAGCAGGGGGCCTCAATCTTATCCAGTCAGGGCCGGTGTGGCTGCAGGCTTTTGGTCCAACCAAGCCGTTACACACCTGTGTCTACTTATGAATGTACTTAACAAAGACTCTAGTGGTTGATTAGTAGAATCAGGTGTGCAACTGCTTGGTTGGGACCAAAGCCTGCACCCACACCGGCCTTTTCAGGATAAAATTGAGGACCCCTGCTGTAGAGTCTTAGAAAAGCAGTTCACCTGGATAACAGTACAGGTTTTGGCCACCAGGGGGCAGAATAGTATGACAGCCTTCTATCTATCTAGTTATTTATGTGGTGCTTGCATGCTGCATGTAATGCTCCTGCCCCCAAAAGCAATAGCGATGTGGTTCTAACTGTTATCCCTCAGCTGTTGGCTTGAAGGACAGATATAACCTTACCAATATTTCAAATTTGATATGTAAGAAAAAACTATAAGTATTACATGCATTAAGTAACAGCATCACCTAGATAAAATAGTGAAGGGTGGTGTTAGATATTGAGTGTACAGAAAGAAAGCAAGTGTGATTGTGCCAATTGCTTCTTAAATTGTATTCACAGCATCTTTGTTAACTTACACATTATCATTTTCAATACCCACACAGCAGATCGCTTGTGTGGGTCATTGTTGTAATAGTTCAATGTATTCAAGATTTTATTTTCAGTTTAATTTTGTGTAAATGTGTGGTCTTTATGGTAGACTATACAATAAATAGACTAGAAAGTTGAAGTTGATAGCGAGCACCAATAATGAGGTAATGGTTTAATGTTTATTCAGCTGGTATTTGTAATTGCCCTGAGCAGAGAGTTTCTTTAGTTTATGTATTTAATTCCGCATTGGTTAAAAAAAACTAAGCCCTTTGACACTCACAAAATCAACTGTTCAACTGCTTACAATTAAGGGAATGTAGTAATAAAATTAGGAAAGAAATAAAACTGTCTAAAAGAGGGACTAGAGTATCTGAAAACTAATATACATCTACTGCTGGTAACTGTGTTGTTACAGTTGTAACATTGAGAGCAGCCAGTGGCCAATGACTGAAACGACTTGGAAAAATTGTGAACAAATGCATTAAGTCAATTTCTACGATGATCTTAACAATGGTACCATTTGCTGCCAACAAATTATATATATATATTTTTTCTTTTAATCTATATTTTTTCTTTTAATCTCCCATTTTATACAGTAATTCAAGAGACAATGCTTTTTCATCAACACCAAATAATCACATTTGCCTTTTGGCTTTTGAATTGTTTATGTTTTTTCTTTAATTAATTGTGAAATTAGATTATATTTATTTTTAAGAAATGCTACAATACAGCTAACATATTTTTTTTCAGTGTGAGAGAGAGAGAGAGAGAGATTGGGGAGAGGCCATGCACTCTCCACACTAACTGATGGACTCTCTCTAAATGCTCGGGCTGTGGTCGTCCAGTGCACGTTCTGCGGTGGGCACACGGGCCCTTGTAGCGGTGCAGCGACTTACTTCCTCCTGCGGGGCTGATCCGGGTTTTCCAGGGAAGACTGGACGTTGCTTTCCCGGCTGGAGATGTCCTTGAGCTCCGGGCCCCGGAATCGCTCCAGGAAGGAGTCGGGGCGCTGAGCCTCGTGATGCAGCCTCCGAGAGGCCCAGTTCCTCAGCATCAGTATGAAATTGGAGAGCCTGGGAGGGGAGGTGGGTAAAACGCTGAGACACGAACCCCACACAGCGCTGGGCCTCTCTTCAATCACACTTTATATAATGTGCATCTTTATAAAAACATGCATGAATCTTTGTCAGTATGCCATTACTACTCTGTAAAGTTCTTATATTGCAGTGATGGTGCTTCACAATGGCTGGGATTGTGCAATTTAGCACACATAGCACCTGATTTACTAAGACCTTTAGCGTGTGCAAGACCTTTTAGCACACGCAAAACCAATAACGTGATCAATGATCCGGTCACCTGGCCATGGCTCCAGCCCCAGTGAAAGAACTCCGGCGGGACTCTGGCAGTCTGCTGGTGGCCATGGAAACCACCCCCTGGAGCTCGGAGGATGTGTCGTCACATAGAGAGTGGGCCCTAGGACCACAGTGAGAGGGAGCGATTGACTAATCTAATATCTGCGCATTGTGCCGTACACAAAAACACAATTCAGTGCAACAACATTGTTATCTCGCATTCAGTACAATGCATTTTCAGTATAATGAATTGATTAAATTGATACTAATGATTACTTTGTTTTTTTACAGAGCATTAGGCAAGCTTTTTTTTTTTACCTGTGACTGCAATCCTATGAACCACAATGTGCTTAACAGCTACGTGAACATGCCCCCCCTGCCATAAGTGGAGTCCAGAGTTCATGCTTAGGCAAGCTGGTGAAGATATGGATCAATCGTAGATCATTGATCATTTCATACTTTTTTCATGTACTTGTAAGTCGAAAAAAATGTGCATAGGCATTTCATCTCACTGAAGTTTGTCATACAGTCTGTTTTATTGTTGTTTTCTGAAACGGCCGATGGCTAACGGGTGTATAACATGCATGCTTCCTGCATGTTTCATTCATCCGGCAAACTTCACAAACGGTTATCGCTAAATCTTAGCACTTCGAAGCCGTACAAAATGCTTTTTTTTCTGAAAAATATATATTAATTTGGTCATGGGGCCAGGCACAACCTTCTCAGAAGATTGAACATATTGAGCAAGTGCTTGATCTGATTGCAGGACAATAAAGCCACATGAGACGAACCAAAATAAGGGTCCCAGGAAGACCGCTAAGCTTCCATTAAGGTTCTGCTAAAACTTTAGCCTATAAGAGCACCGTCCACGTGTTCATTGCAAGCCGCAACATCGGCTGTACGAATCTCTCTCTCGCTCCCCACGCTTCCTGTCTCTCTACGCTGTGCTGTCCAATAAAAACCGTCTCAAAATCGAACAAGATCAAGCTGAATCTGGATCTTTTGGGTTTGCGATGTTTCTGCCACGCTGCTGACTGGCAGATGAATCCCCTGAATGCAGATTTGATTGGGCTGAATGCAGAATAGCTTCGGCATTTGTCACACGGCACGCTGAGAATCCATCACAGCCCACACAATCATTTTGTGTTGAAAAGTCGATGGGAAAAAAAAAAAAAAAGTTGTTCAAGTGAAAATCCGGCTAGATTTGGTTGAAGAGTGAAGGTTTTCTCGTCGACTAGGATGTAGCCAGGCTATATCCCCGGGTAAGACCTGAGCTATATTGGCGTTAACCTAATCTGTTTATGTCAAAATGTTTCTCAACCTAGATTTCCACCCCTCTGGACATCTAGATGTTGGCTTTTTGGCTCACTGGGAAGATATAGCATCACATGACCATCACTGCTAGACCGGAACCATCACTGATGATCCTCATATCACATATCTAATATTAAATATAATGTATTAGAGCTCATATCTAATATTGGTGGCACATGCTGTACTCTATAGACGTCTCTATTCCTTTGGATGGGCTCATCTGGTCCAAAGAGTACAAGATGTGTACTTGAGGTTAAGTGTCTTTGAACCAGCCTGAGGATGTCCTACCCACCCCCTGTGGATGGGTTATTAACATTCTAGTGGGGCTCTCAGCTTTGATGATAATGGAGTTCAATATTGCTACAGTCATTAAGAAGTTGACATGACTGAAAATAAATCTGGCTCAGCTATTGTTAACGATTCATTTTTTGACTGAAAAACGTCTATAACAAAAATGTCCTGGGATGCTAAAATTAGGCCAAAGTGGGTGTGACATGTGACATAAGCACTTGTATCTTGATCTTGATGTTCTCGTTCTTTTATTGTGTCTTTTGTAATCGTACCTCACTTCTATCTTGACTTAGCCATGGCTATACTGACTTAGCCTTAAGACTTAGCCATAGCTTTACTGACTTACCCTTAAGACTTAGCCAGGGCTATACTGACTTAGCCTTGAGACTTAACCATAGCTTTACTGACTTAGCCTTAAGACTTTGCCATAGCTTTATTGACTGAGCCTTAAGAGTTAGCCATAGCTATACTGACTTAGCCTTAAGACTTAGCCATAGCTTTACTGTGTGATCTAGACGTTATGTTCATGGCTTTGGATAGCTGCTACTTTTTGATGATTGTATTTGTTCCAATGACCTTATTGTATGTCGCTTTGGATAAAAGCTCCTGCCAAATAAATTTTACGTAAGTGTAACGTGTTGGTGAAGGGTGAGTGCGCCGAGTTTGTCGGACCTGCTGGTGCCATTCTCTAGCCGTTCCACGTCGTCCTCGGTTGGAGGCACAGACAGCCGTTGCTGGGCAGAGTAGGACTGCTCGGTGCAGATTTTCGCCATCCTCAGTCCTGAGGCTGATTACATCCAGAGGCTGAGAATCCACTGCTAATAGGAGAAGAGGTGTCAGTGTCCAAGGTTTGTCACATAGCAACAGTGTTCTCCATGCTGGTTTGCTCCTGGGTCATTCCGTGTCAAATCAACCAGTGGTCCCTGCATGACCCTCTCAGATTTTGATGAAACTCCATCATAATAATCCATTGTATGAAAAATGAACACACACAAAAAATTTGCCTCATATGACGTCGTTTCTGAGATATGGCCTCCTGAAATTTGCTCAAAACCTCCGTCTTTCGCGCTCGCGAGTCGTGAAAACGCGCGAATGTGATTTTTTCCCACTTTGGAAGCTTATAACTTAGTAACAGCTATAGAGCTGAAACTTGGTATCTTAACTTCCGTTTTGCACGAATTTGGCCTCCTTTCCTTTTCAAGTTATATGCACCCAAAGTAGCCACTTTGTTCAGTCGCACATGTTTTTGGTGATTTTCGAGGTCAGCCTGTGCCCATACGAGTGGACATATACATCCCATATCACAGATGTATTATCTATAGGTGTATGTCTATGGTCAAAAGCAAGTACAGGCTAATCAATTAATTTGTAAAGGAATGACATCCATCCAAAATTGGGTCCGGGTGATTAAAAGTCAAAAACACAACCGTCCGTCTTGTCAATGGATCACCATGTGGACAGTTAAAACTTTTTCCAGAAATTTAAGTTAAACAGATATATTAGATCTACTCATCAACCAAATTTCAGTTTGGTACTCAACTCCTTCATGGTTAGACCACATTTTGAAAAATACAAATTTTGCACAATTCCGGGGATACAAAACTTGAAATCGGCCGATCTATGTGCGTAAGGTCTGATCACAACATGCATATTTATCACAGGAGATAGGTAAAATAAAGTTAAGATGCCCCCCTAGGGCCTAGAGCTAAGGTTAGATGTGGGATTTTCCCATAGGGGCGGCAGTGCAGTATAATGGTTAAGGAACTGGACTTGTAACCGAAAGGTTGCAGGTTCAATTCCCAGGTAGGACACTGCCGTTGTACCCTTGAGCAAGGTACTTAACCTGAATTGCTTCAGTATATATCCAGCTGTATAAATGGATAAATGTAATAAGAAGTTGTGTAAGTCACTCTGGATAAGAGCGTCTGCTAAATGCCTGTAATGTAATGATTTTCCCATGTCAGGTAAATCCAGGGATAACCCATTATGCAATGATGGGATTTCCCATTACCAGGCAACAATATTTGGTCAATTTCATTCTAGCTCTATCATTCAAGAATTGAGATCCCATCAGTGAGCCTCGTCGATTACAGAATACATCCCAATTATATTTATTTACTAACTGTGAAACATGCGTGTGCTGCTGTTACTGTACCATGCATAGTTTTGTTTCCTAGGCCTACAATGCAATAACACTTATTTTGGAAGCAGTATTCATAAACTTCTCAAAATGTCAGGGACATCTTCCATGTCAGACCGCAGTATTGGTTTGGTGTTAAATGATGCTTGCCACAAAACAACCTTCAGAAGAGAAAGGGGTTTGATGGCTGCAACCGAGTTGTCACAAGAGGACATAAAACTATTGGCATGGAGAAGTGGAGTGACATTATCTGACATTATCAGTGTATGGTTTAAAGTACATGTACTATTCTGTTTGATGTCTGATGCATTATTTGACACTTAAGTGGTAACGTAACTCTTAAAACTTATGTGAATTCCCGATATGTTAAAATATGTGTACTTTTCAAAATGCTATCTAACAATGAAGGAGTTGAGTACCAAAGCTGAAATTTGCGCGAAAGACGGAGGTTTTGAGTCCATATCTCGGAAAATCCATATCTCGGAAACGACATGTCGTATGAGGCAAATTTTTTGTGTGTTCATTTTTCACACAATGGATTATTATGATGGATTTTCATCAAAATCTGAGAGGGTCATACAGGAACTTTTCAGAAAACTGGTTGATTTGACACAGAATGACCCTCCTGTCAGAAGTTTTGCTATGATTTATGAATTGCTGGCTATTGACAGCTTATGTTGCCCATGGTTACCCACTGGTGTCCTTTTACAACAACAGTGGGTGAGGTGAAGTACCCAGAGCCCAAATGCAATGTTATAACCAGTTTGTACATTATTCAAGGTGTGAATGAACAATTAATGGAGGGGCTGGGTGATGTTGTTAAAACAGTTTGCAGCTTGCATGTAATGCTGTGATAAGACAGCACTGTCTGATAATCCCCTCTCAAGTTCTGGTTTTTACATTCCTTGTAATCAGTCTATCAAACATGGACCACAGACAACCTGATGAACTAGGCTATGCCATGATATGAAGAGATTACGGTGACTTCATGTGGTTTCAGAAAAAACAATTTCCAAACTGACAAAGCCACTGTCTGAGAGCAGTACCTAAAAATATATCCTGATATTCGGCAACAAGGTCAGCCCTCTATCTCTGTAAGGTCATCTCGGTTTAATCCAACCTTATTTCTGTACATTACTACGTCTAGAGGTCACTGTCCAACAAAATATATGTTTTGAAATGACAGCTATAGGTGCTAATATGGTGTACGACTAATTATGTTATTTAATGATTTTTTTACTTTCTTCTGTTTTAGACAACGGACCAGATTGCACTGAATGCACAGGATTATCATATTCAAGGTAATTATTATGATACAAAGGCATTTGCCATTTTGCTTCATTTATTTTGCATGTAAATTAGGTTATTTTTAGTTTTCTTCCATGTAGTGGTTTGTATCAAGAGACACAATGATACATGAAATGGAGTGAAACGCATTTAAATTCTGTCCATTCACTGACACCCATTCATGGCCAACACAATGAGTTCTATTCATATTTTACTTTTTAATTCAAATGTGAAATTATGTTGTAACTTGAAATACTGGCAAATGCGTATGTAAGCTATCACCGTTCTATGAAAATGTTCAAGATTTAAGATACAGATGGATACATGCAGTTTTAACAAGATCACAAGATAAATAAGTATATTTAATTATAACATGATATCTTCCGTATTCCATATTTTAATGATATGCAATATTCTGCATTCTATAAGTATATAATTAACAGCTCGGATACTACCTTTCCAGTATTTTAATCTGTTACGTTTATCATACTGAGTAGTTTTTTAAATTTATTTTAGTTCTATTTAATTTCTAACTGTCAAATTATTCCAGAATAGGACTGTAGACAACTTGGGAAGTTTTGGGCAAAGCGCAAAAGCTAGTAAAAAATTTTTTGACATTATTGTTTCATAAACGAATATGACATCTCTATAACACATTGCATGAAATCAGCACTGACTCCAAAAAATATTTTTTAAGAGAGTTAAAACTGTTTGTGTAGATATGCAGGGGCAATGTGGAAAATACATTTCTATAAACTCCACAGGTATGTAGCAATGCAACAAAACGGCTTAGCAAATAGCTTTGGTAATGTTGTAAACCAAGGCAGTCAAGGGACAATATAACATAGTTAAAATGTACATGAGCTGGTTGGAACGATGCTGTTCAGAACAGTAACACAAGCAAGTGACCATCTAAATGAAGGGAACGTGACCTTCAGCTGATTTTAAGATGTAAGTGTCTTGCTCTGTACTGTGGCTTTTGCTGAGTCTAACTCCTCCAATAATTCAGGAACAACTGATAGTTTTGAATATTTTATTTTATTGCAAGTGATGGAAAATAAATTATTGCTCTATGTTTTTTTCATATACGTTTATGTGGGTTGGTTCAAAATAATGTAATGAAATAATGGAAAGGTTATTTTAAATTAGAGTTTACTAAAGTGCATTTTTATTATTTATTCTATTTGGTTTTTTATGAACGCAGTTTTGACGTAATCTAATCTATCCCTGCAGTAATTTACTCATATGGAAAGGGAAAGCTGGGGTAGCCTAGCCTACATGTCGCCGCTGGACAACCAGTGACATAAACCTGAAACCGATAACAACAGATTCAGTGAAAGGACTCGGTTGCTGGATCATCACTGGGCACAAATAAGCTAAAGCCTATTATTGTGTTAGCCTTGACGATCTTAAAATGTGAGGAAAAAATGGTGGCATTTAATCTTGATATAGACGGTACTAAACATGCGGTTCTTTAAAAAAAAAAAAAAAAAAAAGACGCATTTCTTTCTTCATGTTCAAATTTATGTTGCCCGGAATTATATTTATATAAAGGATTGACCATTTGGTTTAAGATGAAACAACGGAAATATTGGCCGGGTTAGGATATGTGTTACCTAGAAGAACTATAACTGACAAGGCCAAGAGAATCCCCATTGGCCACCTGAAATATTCATATTATATGCCCGCCTATGTCAATAGAAAACGTAACTTTTAATGACATTTTACGATTGACTGGATCTTAGTTAGTTGAACTCGATATAGTTTATAAAAGGAAGCATTTTACATATGTTTTGTAGGATTTTAGCCATTAAGTATCTAGACAGCCGTTAAAAGACAATTAAATTTAAGGCCTGCTAATTCAGCAATAATATAGATTATTATTTTGTATGTAAATGTATTTATTGCGAAGCACAGGGGGCCTTGATTACACGTGTAACAATGCTGTGTTCGTGCTTGCTATAAAAAAATAATAAAATAAATAAAATAAAACAAAAACAAAAGCATGTTCTCTGAGATAAACTGTGTTCATAAAATATGGTGTCTGAAAATAAAATAGCCTACACGATGTACATCCATTTCAAATCATTATCATATCAACTGCGTTTCAATTATTCATGCAATAATCCATGCTTCATTCTCACTAAAACGGCTGGGACAGCCTATGTGTTAGTTTAACAAATCTATAGGCTGTAGCTATAAACTGCATAGCCTGGCTGCAACAACAGGTTTATTAAATCCCCCCATAAACAAGTCAATATACTGTACCCGAATTCAGAACTGAATAAGCTTTGTCCTCAGACCCTTCAGCGCAAATTGACTCGGCAAACAATCCCTCGCAATTTGATGTTAAATAATAAAATTTTTGAAATACATATGTAATCCTCCGTTTTGTTCGGCCATCATGCTATTTCTTCGGTTGTTTCACACAATATTTCCATTGCTGTTCCCACTTTCGCGGTACTCTGACGCCAACAAAGACTTTCTGAGTTAGTTAACATAAGAACACCAATTGGCTTGTTCAGGACCCCGGACTACGGACAGCTCCGTTGACAGACAACGCAGAGCACCAGCGCGCGCCCCCCCTCTCATTCGCTCCGACAGCAAACTCTCAAACGTCACGAATCTCCTCCTATAAATATTAATCAGCGTGAACTTCGCCGCCGATGAAACCAAGATTGTGTTCCGCTCCGCTTCCTGTGGCCTCTCATAGTGATCACCGTCATGTAATCATGATTATAGTAATAACTTTCTTTGCTCTTTTACTACAATGTAACGTTGACTTTAATAACATAGCCTACTGAGGAAATGGTGTGATATTCTTGATACTCAGATATATTTAAAAGACTGTGCCTCTTATAGTATAAGATAAGCTAGTTTTGCCTGAGTACAAAGAAAATTTAGTTTATTCTGTAGTCATTCATTGTAGAGTCATTGCATGAGAATGGACAGATTATTGAAGAATGAAATTATCATACTAATTATGACAGCAGCTGTTTAAGAGCGAACAGAATTGCATTGTTTTAAAACCCAAATGTAACAACAGGTGTTCAGATTCCATGGTGTCAGTCATTGTAATGTCACAGCTATATGAAAATATTATTAATGAAGCATTAAATAATCCGAGTCATTCAGCTCGATGGCACATTAGCTTTGTCATGAAAAGTATGAGTACCACATCTGAATATGTATGAGTGCTGTTATGAATAGGATAGACCCTTCAGTCACTGATCGCAAAGACGATCGCATCTAATAGGGATTCAAATGCTCAACGGCGACTGTACATGCACGGCAAGAAAAACAAGAGCTTTAAACACAGAAAAGACAGAGTGTGCTATTCATATGATCCAAAAACAAAAAGTACTGGAGAGAGCTATGATGTTGTAGTAAGATTTTAAAAAAACATGTTTCCTGTATGGCCATGTTCAGTTGGATTTACCAAACACAGACAAAATCATAGTTTTTTTAACAGCCAAATATTTTCCGTAGATATATTTACAGTATATTTTCTTGAGGAACCTCAGTTCTATTTAAATTGAGTGGTGATTTGGGGACAGTCAAGGAAAGTGATGTACCTTTAGATTGCATGATGAAGATGTGAACCTCTACCTTGCTGAACACATGGGCTGTGTCTCAAACCGAAGGCAGCTGCCTCGCTGCCTTGTTACCTTTCTGCCTTGTTGTCTTGCTCCCTCTCGAGACACGCCTCGTTGCCTTCCTGCCTTCAAATGCTGCCTTCGAAGGCAGCATTTTTTCGGTTTGAGACACAGCCATAGCCTAACACAGTAGTCCCCAACTCTGTTCCCGGAGATCTAGGCTACTGTCCTATAGGTTTTCATTTCAACCCTAATTTAGCACACCTGATTCTACTAATTAGCAGCTCCAGCTGTTTAATGAAGTGTGTCTGATGAGGAGATCTCCTGCTGTTTAATGAGGTGTGCTTTGTTAGGATTGGAGTGAAAACCTTCAGGAGGGTAGATCTCCAGGAACAGGATTGGGGACCTCTAGCCTAACACATGACCTTTGACCCAGTTTGGGTGGTGGAGTGTGGGAATGAATAACACGTCCCTATGTAATGCTAATTATCAAAGTGATTGGTAAAGGTATGATACTGGCAATCTCAGTGCAGTAAGTGGAGATGAGAGGCTCTTGGCAGTGCAGCATAATGGCTAGGGAACTCGATTTCCAACTGTGAGGATGTAGGTTCGGTGCCCAGGTTATAATTGTGCCCTTGCACAAGGTACTTAACAGAGATATTCTTCAGAAATATTCAACCGTGTACAAATGGGTTGTACATAAAAGCATGTGAGCGGCTTCTTGTAAGCTTCTCTGGATAAGAACACCTGTTCTTATCAATACCGTAATGCAATGTCTCTGGCTTGAACGGATCACCTGATGAAGGTCAGTTGTGTTTGAAATGCCTCGTTTTGTGTATGGAAGTGAACCAATATCATACCAATATTTGCTCTTATAATGGACAGTCTGAAGAGTACCACTTGCTGTAAGTACATAGAACAGTATGCAATCGACACAAAACAGGGTTCCACTACAGGGACAAACGAAGAACTCTTGTGTAGAACATGGACAGAACGTGGGATGTGTTGTTCTTTGGTACTCACAGATGATTGGCAATGATGTAACAGCAGACCGTTCGACCAATAGGTCCTTCAAGACTGGAGACCTGTAAAAAAAAATCTGAGATCAAGGCACTTGTGCTGTTCACTTGAGTCCACACTGTCCCTCAACTAAGCAGCTGAGGCTGATTACAAGCCCTTATCATTTTGTTCATTATTATATATGGACTGACACACGCTGCCTTGTTATGCAATTTTATCCCTTTAACCAGCTTTTATTTTTTATGCTGGCTTCATATCTCCTATTTGTTATTCATTTCTGCCCAACAAGAATTGTGTTTCTAAAAGCTTTTAGGCCATTTTACAGCAAAATAAATCCATCTAAATAAATAATTTATACTTTCAAATTTTAAAAATGTCTACTTTAAAAAAAACAAACACAAAAGTGCTTCCCATGTAATCTTTAGTCATGGTTTCAGCACTTAAACAACAGCAATTGAAGAGTGTTTTCCCAAAACTCACTCAGGCCACTTTTGGTCAAAATCAAACTAAGCACTTTTCTGATAAATGGCTATATATTAGCAGTTTACACTATTATTCCTAGGGATTTAAGTATTAAAACATGATTTTTCAGTGCAAAAAGACTCCACCAATTTATAATGAGCAAAAATTTAGATTTTCTCAAAATTGGTCGACGTGGACTGAGTGAGTTTTGGAAAAAACACTCTTAAATTCATGACTTTGCAAGGCTGCGTTTGAAACGCACCCTTTTAACATTCCAAACTGACTCCCGGGCTTGTCCGAGGGTTCAGATGAGCAAGTACTCCGAACCTCCTGAGAACTCAGTGAAAACACCATATGGTTTCTCTTTCCAGATGGTTTAACCACTCCATGCTTCATCACCGTAACCTCTCCTGCCATCGCAAATAAAAGCCCCTGAGAAATCCTCGGGCCAATCTTCAGAGCAGCTCCGCTAATCTCTGATTAAGCCTCGGGCCACATCTGAGCCTCCTAATGAGTCTTCTTATACAGGGGGCTTAAGCGCATGTACCTGCTGCAAGGCTTCATTCAAGGGTCTTGGAGACTGTGCTTGTGTGCGGCGCCCAGACGGTGCAAGTGTTGCTGTTTCCATGGCAAAAAGGGCAACTGCAATCACGTGGTTCTAAATAAAATCGGCCAAAATCGTACTGAGATTACTGCATTTGGAGAGTGGCCTAATTTGATACCAACGATACAGGTTAACCGCCTTCGAGGAATAGTTCATGAGGAGTAGCACGAGAAGTGTTTTTCTTCCAGTGAGGAGAGAATTATGCCAGGGCTAAATCTATGGTTCACACAAACAAGCAAACAAACACGCACACTTGAGTCTAACATTTTAAACAAATGTGACTTTATTTTGCTTTAAATCCATGAAAGTCACTTTCAGTTTTTAAAGGTGCTGGCTTTTCCATACATACACATAGTGCTCTAATATCAGCAGGCTACACATAGTGCTCTAATATCAGCAGGCTACACATAGTGCTATAATATCAGCAGGATACACATTGTGCTCTAATATCAGCAGGCTACACATAGTGCTCTAATATCAGCAGGCTACACATAGTGCTCTAATATCAGCAGGCTACACATAGTGCTCTAATATCAGCAGGATACACATAGTGCTCTAATATCAGCAGGCTACACATAGTGCTCTAATATCAGCAGGATACACATAGTGCTATAATATCAGCAGGATACACATAGTGCTCTAATATCAGCAGGATACACATAGTGCTCTAATATCAGCAGGATACACATAGTGCTCTAATATCAGCAGGCTACACATAGTGCTATAATATCAGCAGGCTACACATAGTGCTCTAATATCAGCAGGCTACACATAGTGCTCTAATATCAGCAGGATACACATAGTGCTATAATATCAGCAGGATACACATAGTGCTATAATATCAGCAGGCTACACATAGTGCTCTAATATCAGCAGGATACACATAGTGCTCTAATATCAGCAGGATACACATAGTGCTATAATACCAGCAGGCTACACATAGTGCTCTAATATCAGCAGGCTACACATAGTGCTCTAATATCAGCAGGCTACACATAGTGCTCTAATATCAGCAGGCTACACATAGTGCTCTAATATCAGCAGGCTACACATAGTGCTCTAATATCAGCAGGATACACATAGTGCTCTAATATCAGCAGGATACACATAGTGCTCTAATATCAGCAGGCTACACATAGTGCTCTAATATCAGCAGGATACACATAGTGCTCTAATATCAGCAGGCTACACATAGTGCTCTAATATCAGCAGGATACACATAGTGCTATAATATCAGCAGGCTACACATAGTGCTCTAATATCAGCAGGATACACATAGTGCTCTAATATCAGCAGGCTACACATAGTGCTCTAATATCAGCAGGATACACATAGTGCTATAATATCAGCAGGCTACACATAGTGCTCTAATATCAGCAGGATACACATAGTGCTCTAATATCAGCAGGATACACATAGTGCTATAATATCAGCAGGCTACACATAGTGCTATAATATCAGCAGGATACACATAGTGCTCTAATATCAGCAGGATACACATAGTGCTCTAATATCAGCAGGCTACACATAGTGCTCTAATATCAGCAGGCTACACATAGTGCTCTAATATCAGCAGGCTACACATAGTGCTCTAATATCAGCAGGCTACACATAGTGCTATAATATCAGCAGGCTACACATAGTGCTCTAATATCAGCAGGCTACACATAGTGCTCTAATATCAGCAGGCTACACATAGTGCTCTAATATCAGCAGGATACACATAGTGCTCTAATATCAGCAGGCTACACATAGTGCTATAATATCAGCAGGCTACACATAGTGCTCTAATATCAGCAGGATACACATAGTGCTCTAATATCAGCAGGCTACACATAGTGCTCTAATATCAGCAGGCTACACATAGTGCTCTAATATCAGCAGGCTACACATAGTGCTCTAATATCAGCAGGCTACACATAGTGCTCTAATATCAGCAGGATACACATAGTGCTCTAATATCAGCAGGCTACACATAGTGCTCTAATATCAGCAGGCTACACATAGTGCTATAATATCAGCAGGCTACACATAGTGCTCTAATATCAGCAGGCTACACATAGTGCTCTAATATCAGCAGGCTACACATAGTGCTCTAATATCAGCAGGCTACACATAGTGCTCTAATATCAGCAGGCTACACATAGTGCTCTAATATCAGCAGGATACACATAGTGCTCTAATATCAGCAGGATACACATAGTGCTATAATATCAGCAGGCTACACATAGTGCTCTAATATCAGCAGGATACACATAGTGCTCTAATATCAGCAGGATACACATAGTGCTATAATATCAGCAGGCTACACATAGTGCTCTAATATCAGCAGGATACACATAGTGCTCTAATATCAGCAGGCTACACATAGTGCTCTAATATCAGCAGGCTACACATAGTGCTCTAATATCAGCAGGATACACATAGTGCTCTAATATCAGCAGGATACACATAGTGCTCTAATATCAGCAGGCTACACATAGTGCTCTAATATCAGCAGGCTACACATAGTGCTCTAATATCAGCAGGCTACACATAGTGCTCTAATATCAGCAGGCTACACATAGTGCTCTAATATCAGCAGGCTACACATAGTGCTCTAATATCAGCAGGCTACACATAGTGCTATAATATCAGCAGGCTACACATAGTGCTCTAATATCAGCAGGCTACACATAGTGCTCTAATATCAGCAGGCTACACATAGTGCTCTAATATCAGCAGGATACACATAGTGCTCTAATATCAGCAGGCTACACATAGTGCTATAATATCAGCAGGCTACACATTGTGCTCTAATATCAGCAGGATACACATAGTGCTCTAATATCAGCAGGATACACATAGTGCTATAATATCAGCAGGCTACACATAGTGCTCTAATATCAGCAGGATACACATAGTGCTCTAATATCAGCAGGCTACACATAGTGCTATAATATCAGCAGGCTACACATAGTGCTCTAATATCAGCAGGCTACACATAGTGCTCTAATATCAGCAGGATACACATAGTGCTCTAATATCAGCAGGATACACATAGTGCAGGCTACACATAGTGCTCTAATATCAGCAGGCTACACATAGTGCTCTAATATCAGCAGGCTACACATAGTGCTCTAATATCAGCAGGCTACACATAGTGCTATAATATCAGCAGGCTACACATAGTGCTCTAATATCAGCAGGCTACACATAGTGCTCTAATATCAGCAGGCTACACATAGTGCTCTAATATCAGCAGGATACACATAGTGCTCTAATATCAGCAGGCTACACATAGTGCTATAATATCAGCAGGCTACACATTGTGCTCTAATATCAGCAGGCTACACATAGTGCTATAATATCAGCAGGCTACACATTGTGCTCTAATATCAGCAGGATACACATAGTGCTATAATATCAGCAGGCTACACATTGTGCTCTAATATCAGCAGGATACACATAGTGCTCTAATATCAGCAGGATACACATAGTGCTCTAATATCAGCAGGATACACATAGTGCTCTAATATCAGCAGGATACACATAGTGCTATAATATCAGCAGGATACACAGTGCTCTAATATCAGCAGGATACACATAGTGCTATAATATCAGCAGGCTACACATTGTGCTCTAATATCAGCAGGATACACATAGTGCTCTAATATCAGCAGGATACACATAGTGCTATAATATCAGCAGGCTACACATTGTGCTCTAATATCAGCAGGATACACATAGTGCTCTAATATCAGCAGGATACACATAGTGCTCTAATATCAGCAGGATACACATAGTGCTCTAATATCAGCAGGATACACATAGTGCTCTAATATCAGCAGGATACACATAGTGCTATAATATCAGCAGGATACACATAGTGCTATAATATCAGCAGGCTACACATAGTGCTCTAATATCAGCAGGCTACACATAGTGCTCTAATATCAGCAGGCTACACATAGTGCTCTAATATCAGCAGGCTACACATAGTGCTATAATATCAGCAGGATACACATAGTGCTCTAATATCAGCAGGATACACATAGTGCTATAATATCAGCAGGATACACATAGTGCTCTAATATCAGCAGGCTACACATAGTGCTCTAATATCAGCAGGCTACACATAGTGCTCTAATATCAGCAGGCTACACATAGTGCTCTAATATCAGCAGGCTACACATAGTGCTCTAATATCAGCAGGCTACACATAGTGCTATAATATCAGCAGGATACACATAGTGCTCTAATATCAGCAGGCTACACATAGTGCTCTAATATCAGCAGGCTACACATAGTGCTCTAATATCAGCAGGCTACACATAGTGCTATAATATCAGCAGGCTACACATTGTGCTCTAATATCAGCAGGCTACACATTGTGCTCTAATATCAGCAGGCTACACATAGTGCTCTAATATCAGCAGGCTACACATAGTGCTCTAATATCAGCAGGCTACACATAGTGCTCTAATATCAGCAGGCTACACATAGTGCTCTAATATCAGCAGGCTACACATAGTGCTCTAATATCAGCAGGATACACATAGTGCTCTAATATCAGCAGGCTACACATAGTGCTATAATATCAGCAGGCTACACATTGTGCTCTAATATCAGCAGGCTACACATAGTGCTCTAATATCAGCAGGCTACACATAGTGCTATAATATCAGCAGGCTACACATTGTGCTCTAATATCAGCAGGCTACACATTGTGCTCTAATATCAGCAGGATACACATAGTGCTCTAATATCAGCAGGCTACACATAGTGCTCTAATATCAGCAGGCTACACATAGTGCTATAATATCAGCAGGCTACACATAGTGCTCTAATATCAGCAGGCTACACATAGTGCTCTAATATCAGCAGGCTACACATAGTGCTATAATATCAGCAGGATACACATAGTGCTCTAATATCAGCAGGCTACACATAGTGCTATAATATCAGCAGGCTACACATAGTGCTATAATATCAGCAGGATACACATAGTGCTCTAATATCAGCAGGCTACACATAGTGCTCTAATATCAGCAGGCTACACATAGTGCTATAATATCAGCAGGATACACATAGTGCTATAATATCAGCAGGCTACGCATAGTGCTATAATATCAGCAGGCTACACATAGTGCTATAATATCAGCAGGATACACATAGTGCTATAATATCAGCAGGATACACATAGTGCTCTAATATCAGCAGGCTACACATAGTGCTCTAATATCAGCAGGATACACATAGTGCTCTAATATCAGCAGGCTACACATAGTGCTCTAATATCAGCAGGCTACACATAGTGCTCTAATATCAGCAGGCTACACATAGTGCTCTAATATCAGCAGGCTACACATAGTGCTATAATATCAGCAGGCTACACATTGTGCTCTAATATCAGCAGGATACACATAGTGCTCTAATATCAGCAGGCTACACATAGTGCTCTAATATCAGCAGGCTACACATAGTGCTCTAATATCAGCAGGCTACACATAGTGCTATAATATCAGCAGGCTACACATAGTGCTATAATATCAGCAGGCTACACATTGTGCTCTAATATCAGCAGGCTACACATAGTGCTCTAATATCAGCAGGCTACACATAGTGCTATAATATCAGCAGGCTACACATAGTGCTCTAATATCAGCAGGCTACACATAGTGCTCTAATATCAGCAGGCTACACATAGTGCTCTAATATCAGCAGGCTACACATAGTGCTCTAATATCAGCAGGCTACACATAGTGCTCTAATATCAGCAGGCTACACATAGTGCTCTAATATCAGCAGGCTACACATAGTGCTCTAATATCAGCAGGCTACACATAGTGCTATAATATCAGCAGGCTACACATTGTGCTCTAATATCAGCAGGATACACATAGTGCTCTAATATCAGCAGGCTACACATAGTGCTCTAATATCAGCAGGCTACACATAGTGCTCTAATATCAGCAGGCTACACATAGTGCTCTAATATCAGCAGGCTACACATAGTGCTATAATATCAGCAGGCTACACATAGTGCTATAATATCAGCAGGCTACACATAGTGCTATAATATCAGCAGGCTACACATAGTGCTATAATATCAGCAGGCTACACATTGTGCTCTAATATCAGCAGGCTACACATAGTGCTCTAATATCAGCAGGCTACACATAGTGCTCTAATATCAGCAGGCTACACATAGTGCTCTAATATCAGCAGGCTACACATAGTGCTCTAATATCAGCAGGCTACACATAGTGCTCTAATATCAGCAGGCTACACATAGTGCTCTAATATCAGCAGGCTACACATAGTGCTCTAATATCAGCAGGCTACACATAGTGCTCTAATATCAGCAGGCTACACATAGTGCTATAATATCAGCAGGATACACATAGTGCTCTAATATCAGCAGGCTACACATAGTGCTCTAATATCAGCAGGCTACACATAGTGCTCTAATATCAGCAGGCTACACATAGTGCTCTAATATCAGCAGGCTACACATAGTGCTATAATATCAGCAGGATACACATAGTGCTCTAATATCAGCAGGCTACACATAGTGCTCTAATATCAGCAGGATACACATAGTGCTCTAATATCAGCAGGCTACACATAGTGCTCTAATATCAGCAGGCTACACATAGTGCTCTAATATCAGCAGGATACACATAGTGCTCTAATATCAGCAGGCTACACATAGTGCTCTAATATCAGCAGGCTACACATAGTGCTCTAATATCAGCAGGATACACATAGTGCTCTAATATCAGCAGGCTACACATAGTGCTCTAATATCAGCAGGCTACACATAGTGCTCTAATATCAGCAGGATACACATAGTGCTATAATATCAGCAGGCTACACATAGTGCTCTAATATCAGCGGGCTACACATAGTGCTCTAATATCAGCAGGCTACACATAGTGCTATAATATCAGCAGGCTACACATAGTGCTCTAATATCAGCAGGCTACACATAGTGCTATAATATCAGCAGGCTACACATAGTGCTATAATATCAGCAGGCTACACATAGTGCTATAATATCAGCAGGCTACACATAGTGCTATAATATCAGCAGGCTACACATAGTGCTCTAATATCAGCAGGCTACACATAGTGCTATAATATCAGCAGGATACACATAGTGCTCTAATATCAGCAGGCTACACATAGTGCTATAATATCAGCAGGCTACACATAGTGCTCTAATATCAGCAGGCTACACATAGTGCTCTAATATCTGCAGGCTACACATTGTGCTCCAGTGGGGTCTGCTCCCCAGTGCAAAGTGTGAAGCTATACTCTCGTCTGTGCAGATCTCTGATTTACTTCATCCCAGAATGCATTGCTTCTTTTATCTGGAGAAGAAGCAGCTGCGATGCGATTGCTGTTAGTCTTTTGCTGCCATTTTGATGCTAAATAAGAGATTTGTGGCAGCTGCAGCTCTCAGGAAAGGAGGGGTCTTTCTTGGTGCCTGAGCTGGAGAAACACTTCAGTCTCTCTCTCAGAATCACAATCTCGCTTAAGCACCACTTCTCCCACACTGTCTGCCCAACTGAGGCACTCAAAAGGGTGATCCTTAACACCCCCCCGCCCAACACGGTGGTGTTGTCATCTCAACCATGTTTTGTAAAATTCAAAATGCATTTTCAATTCCAATTAATTTACTGAATGGTGAAAGAAAAGAACTTGGCAAACAAAAGTTGAAACAAAATCAGTTCTGAAGTCAGACAAGAGAGACAAATTTGAACCATAATGCAATCACCGTACACCCCCCCCTTTCAATTTGTTCCTTTGAAACGGAAACAGAAATGAATGAATCCCAGTATGTTGGTATGGCTGCTCTTTTCTTATTGGCCGCCCTCGTTGCTGTGCCATGACCAGGTGCACTGGAACCAATTAAAAGCCTTTTTACACAAGCACCAGCGGACCGCAGCAATGACCAATAACCCCCGCCACCCGTATGCCTTTTTACCATTTTTACCAAGACGTTCCAGAGATTTCCATGCTTTTTTGAAAGCTCTCTATCTCCTGGAGTCTATTACACTATCTCTTTGTAACCAGCTTATTAACTGTGGTTTGAAGTGCACCATTCATTTCCATGCTTTTTTGCATGGAAGCTTGAATGTGGCAGTGTAGTATAATGGTTAAGGAACTGGACTTGTAGCCGAAAGGTAGGACACTGCCGTTGTACCCTTGAGCAAGGTACTTAACCTGAATTGCTTCAGTATATATCCAGCTGTATGAATGGATAAATGCAAGTTTTAAGTAGAAGTTGTGTAAGTCGCTCTGGATAAGAGCGTCTGCTAAATGCCTGTAATGTAATGCAATGTAATGTAATTGAAGTTTGGATTACAGTGCTAGACTGAAATATGTTAGGACCAATTAGAAGGTGACACGGTGCCGGGAAGGAAAATGGAAGACAGTAAGCCAGCAGCCTGTGTTTCTCTTGTATGTTTGCCACATGGCATAGTGCCACAAGGCCTCGAGAGTAATGGGAAATGTTTTAAAATGTCTTACCTTGACTTGTTTCAATGGTTTTCTATGGGAAAAAGAGTGAAGAACCTGTCCCTGATTTGTATCAAAGACACAAATGGTGGAATGAGTTTTCTAGAAGGCTTGGTCTTCATTCAGTTTTATGAGGAAATTGAGATGATTTGAAGTCGGCAAGAAATTAATGCGTGCGTTTTATCAGCATACTCTGTTTTATTTTGCTGGTGTTGAAACATGAATACATTTGTATGACAAGAACAAACTGTTCAGCCTATCAAGACTCATCATCTACCTACAGTCTGGAGAGTATCCGGTACTGTGTCATGCCATCATAAAGGAGCAAACTAATCAGGGAAGCTGCTCCTACAACACAAATCATTATGTCTAGAAGTGTCGAGTGTTCAAATATTTTACTGTGTGAGATGCTTTCTTTGGTTGCTTTGGAAACCTGAGTACCTATTTAGTGCCTGATTCTGCCAAGGTGCTCAACTGAACATTTTTTACTCATTTTGTTCCCACTGCCATCAGTTCAGCTTCAACGTTTCATCCCTTCGGCTGTTTTTAAAGGTTTTAGTGCAAACTGCAAGACTAAACTGCAAGACTAAACAAGCCTACCCTCTGGTTGGTGAATCTGTTCTTTCTATATCGAGTAAGAGCCAAACTGGAAGCTTCTATTCATGTGTGTGAAATGCCTCATACGGGTAGACCTGAGTATCAAATCTGTGACCCTGTTTCATAAAAAAACCCAACACTCAAACTGCACACAACAATAACCATCTGGACCATATACTGCTTTTCACCCGAAACGCAGAACACGTACGGCCCATGCAAGCACTCCCAGCTGTTTATGATCAATATGATGGGAGTTGTCATGTAAATCAGAGCATTGTGACTAAACATGCTCTGTGAAATTAATTGGATACATGAGGATTTTCCTCAGAAATAAAGAGGAATTAATTAGCGGGGAACAATGAACCCCAGTATAATTGTCTACACTACAATACAGTGTATAATTCAGCTTAGGGCTGCTTCATTAATTAGTATTTTTGTCCTATGTAACAGGCAGGGCACTCCTGTGGCTGTATTTTTGTCCTATGTAACGGACAGGGTACTCCTGTGGCTGTATTTTTGTCCTATGTAACGGGCAGGGCACTCCTGTGGCTGTATTTTTGTCCTATGTAACAGGCAGGGTACTCCTGTGGCTGTATTTTTGTCCTATGTAACAGGCAGGGTACTCCTGTGGCTGTATTTTTGTCCTATGTAACAGGCAGGGTACTCCTGTGGCTGTATTTTTGTCCTATGTAACAGGCAGGGTACTCCTGTGGCTGTATTTTTGTCCTATGTAACAGGCAGGGTACTCCTGCGGCTGTTGCGTTAGAACACAGTGGGTACATCTGTCTACATTCACTCTGCCAAGCATTGTTGGGGTTCAAGCGAGCGTTTTATATTAAACTATATATTTTTATTTATTTATTTATTTTCCTCTCTCTCCTTCTATTTTTCCTCTCTCTAAAGTCTATTTTTAATTTTGATATTTTATTTATTTATTTTGCTTCTTTCTATTCATGTAATGTTGCAGACTGGTGTTATTATTCGCTTAACCTAAAGAAAATTATAAAATTGATCACAAAAAAAAAAAACTAGAACCAGGATCAGTCCAATTTATTGGGACAATTTAACAATCTTTTTGTCTAATAAGCATTTTATTTTTTTAAAACAGTTTTAGCATTTTCTAAGGAAAATTTACTTTAAAGTTAAATGCAAAATTTCAGACCAGAGAGTGGGCGTTTTGTGAGAATGACAAACTCCTGTCCTTCTCGGGCCTCCAGGGAGTCTTGACTGAGCCAGGGCCAAAAGTTAATCAGCAGCCAGGGGGCAGTGCTCTGGAAGGGACTGGGTTTTCTGAGATACCCTGGGTAGTATTCCAGAGAGGAGGTTTGCGTCGCTTTCTCCTGCCACACCAGAACAGTCTGGGAGTTTTGTATCACAGTGAAGGAGGCATAGGAAGACAGGATTGTGTAACGGATTCCGCACACTGATACGCGTGCACGCACACACACATGCACACACACACACATGCACACACACTAAATAAGCTTATCCATCAGAGAGCCGAAGTTGAGGGCTAATTTTTTTCAGCGGCATTGGCCTAGGAGCACATGCAAATCTGCAGCAGGGCAATGATACGATGCTAATGCTAATGCTAATCAGACTTCAAAGGAGAAAGACCATCTTCTTTACCACAGAGCCTCCTGCAGATGTAAACCTGAGAGGCCACTTCTCACTTCTTTGCCCTCCTTTCTTCTTTTCAGAATGGTTTGATGAGAAGGCTTTTGTTATTGTGATTGGATGAAACGCTAGCTAAAGGCTAACTGGGAGGTGTTGACTTGACGTGGGCTGGCTGACAGGGAATTACTAAGAGGGCATGCAGAAATTGCAAAAGGTCTTGATTAAACATGATTAAAGAGACTTGCGTTCATCAAACAAAAAGATGAATCGGGGCCTATTAATCTGTTTTGACTTTATTCAAATTAACCTGGAGTAAAACCATAGTAGGCATTGGTTTTCTGTTGTTTCAACTGTCAATATCCTGATCTTATCGGTCTGTGTGATGGTGGCCCTTGTATGCATGCAAGTCTCCATTTATTGGACATCAGTGTTCAACTAAACCATGGCTTTTTCACTTCTGTTCTTACAGTGCATTTACAAAAGGTAAGCAGAAAATAGGGCATCAAAAAATTGGCTTACACACTTACATGGATTCACATGCCATCTCAAAGTAGACAAAGGCATGATGCCCACATGTACACACAGACACATGCCCACATGTACACACAGACACATGCCCACATGGACACACAGACACATGCCCACATGGACACACAGACACATGCCCACATGTACACACAGACACATGCCCACATGTACACACAGACACATGCCCACATGTACACACAGACACATGCCCACATGTACACACAGACACATGCCCACATGGACACACAGACACATGCCCACATGTACACACAGACACATGCCCACATGTACACACAGACACATGCCCACATGTACACACAGACACATGCCCACATGGACACACAGACACAAACGTGCAGTAATATTTTTAAGCGTTCAGAGTGGGACCTGGAACTAGTTTTTTTTTTAGAATCATTTTTAGAATGTCTATAATATTTATACTTAACAAAGGTGAAATTTTTTAAATGTTTTTGTTAAATTTACAGTATATCTACTTGGATGTATGTAGTATGGATCACATTGAGGTTACATGCCTTATGTAATTTAAATTAAATGACCCTGGGCACAAATACTCACCAGGTATACTTTCAGAAGTCTTTCCAGGAGGTTTTTCCCATGGGGGAAGCTCTACAGAAGGTGAGTCCAACAGGCAACTGTTTCACACCATTTTGTTTTCCATTCGATTTTATTTGTATAGTACTTTGTAAAAGGCCATTGTCACAAAGCAGCTTTACAGAGATCTGGGCCTGAATCCCCCACCAGGAGCACGCCTAGGGCGGCAGTGGCAGGGAAAAGCTCACTGGCTGGTTATAGGAAGGAACTTGAGAGAGGAGAGAGGGGGGGGGGGGGGGCTAGCACTGGTAGCACTAAATAGGCTAAAGGCTAAATATGCAGAACTAAGAAAATAGCAGTACATAAATATAATTAGAGCCAGGCAATGATTACTCTGGTCATGTGGCCAGATGGGCTGGTACTGTAGGCCACTGGGTGTCACTGGGTTTTGGTGACTAGTCTGTGAAACACTGCAGGGAAGATAGCCAATGATCCCGGGCTAATTATGGTTGGTTTAGGCACTTAAGGGTCAATTTTGGCAAATGCGCATTGTAAATGTTTTTTGCACGCGCGGTTTTATCTACAGGACTGGCCCAATATCACGGAGCTGAACAGCTGCTATTGAGCTTTGCAGATGTTCATACATGTTTGATGATGTCATAAATGATAGTGTGGTACTTATGATTTAGGAAGGCTTTGTGAATGATACTTATAATAATGTTTGATACCTATAATAATGTGTCATAAAAATCACAGATAATGAGGCTGCTGGTTACTTATCCGATTAAAAAAAAAAAAAAAAACAGGAACAGACAATGAAAACTTTACTGAATAGGGAGATGGAAAAACATGTATGCTTTTATCCTATCCTAGCCACATTGTTAGCTATTAGACTTCAGGCACAGTTCATTCCTGCTATTTGTATTCCAATCCCGAGCAATACACAACAGTTGTGTTTGTGGGTTCTGGTCTTTAGGGAGTTACTATGACAACTCCTCGGGCAATGCGATCACCTGAACCCTCAGAATTAGAGAGAACAAATTGAAACATCTCCCCCTGGTGGAGGGGAAAAGCACTGCGGGAGAGTCCTGACTCGTCTGATCATACAGCATGGAGCCAGTCTTGGCTGCTAGTACAAAAATAGGGAGTGAGAGAGTGAGACCCGCCGACGTCGCATCTCGCAATGAGCGTGTGGAAGGTGCTCTTACAGGCTACACCACTGAGACACCGCTGCAAGCATTTACTTAATGTCAGTCTTTTGATCTTCTTGGTGTTACAAAGTATGATGACTTCAATAAATTGTCTTTGCAGCTCTTTAAAGCTGGGTGTGATTTACTGAAGGTCTGTTCACCCCCATCCAATGGTGTCAGCTATCTATGAGAGCTCAATGTACTTCACTGCATGGTGCTCTGTGCACTGGAATCACAAGAGCGTCTCGCTACCAATTACTGTCTGATTGCTGTCTCTCGCAAGTTTGTGTGCGCTTGTGTGTGTGGTGTGCGTGTGGGTGTGTGTATGTGTGTGTGTGCACCTGTGAGCATGCGTGTACTCGTGTGTGCACGTGTGTAGCGTGTGTGTGTGTGTGTGCGCCAATGAGCATGTGTGTGTCCGTGCGTGTGTGTGTTTGCACACCTGTGAGCATGTGTGTGTATGTAGCATGTGTGTGTGTGTGTGTGTGTGTGTGTGTGTGTGTGTGTGTGTGTGTGTGTGCCTATGAGCGTGTGTGTTTGTGTGTGTGTATGAGTGTGTGTGAAGCAGCTTTTCTGACACACATCATTAACCTCTGCAATGGGATGCTGATTGCCCATCTGCAATCCAAAGTTTATAAAAACAAACTGATTTACTGCTCACAGTATCAGACAGAGGAGGCAATGGGCTGCCACTTTACTGCTCACAGTATCAGACAGAGGAGGCAATGGGCTGCCCGCTTTACTGCTCACAGTATCAGACAGAGGAGGCAATGGGCTGCCTGCTTTACTGCTCACAGTATCAGACAGAGGAGGCAATGGGCTGCCGCTTTACTGCTCACAGTATCAGACAGAGGAGGCAATGGGCTGCCTGCTTTACTGCTCACAGTATCAGACAGAGGAGGCAATGGGCTGCCCGCTTTACTGCTCACAGTATCAGACAGAGGAGGCAATGGGCTGCCCGCTTTACTGCTCACAGTATCAGACAGAGGAGGCAATGGGCTGCCCGCTTTACTGCTCACAGTATCAGACAGAGGAGGCAATGGGCTGCCTGCTTTACTGCTCACAGTATCAGACAGAGGAGGCAATGGGCTGCCCGCTTTACTGCTCACAGTATCAGACAGAGGAGGCAATGGGCTGCCTGCTTTACTGCTCACAGTATCAGACAGAAGAGGCAATGGGCTGCCCGCTTTACTGCTCACAGTATCAGACAGAGGAGGCAATGGGCTGCCCGCTTTACTGCTCACAGTATCAGACAGAGGAGGCAATGGGCTGCCTGCTTTACTGCTCACAGTATCAGACAGAGGAGGCAATGGGCTGCCTGCTTTACTGCTCACAGTATCAGACAGAGGAGGCAATGGGCTGCCCGCTTTACTGCTCACAGTATCAGACAGAAGAGGCAATGGGCTGCCCGCTTTACTGCTCACAGTATCAGACAGAGGAGGCAATGGGCTGCCCGCTTTACTGCTCACAGTATCAGACAGAGGAGGCAATGGGCTGCCTGCTTTACTGCTCACAGTATCAGACAGAGGAGGCAATGGGCTGCCTGCTTTACTGCTCACAGTATCAGACAGAGGAGGCAATGGGCTGCCCGCTTTACTGCTCACAGTATCAGACAGAGGAGGCAATGGGCTGCCTGCTTTACTGCTCACAGTATCAGACAGAGGAGGCAATGGGCTGCCCGCTTTACTGCTCACAGTATCAGACAGAGGAGGCAATGGGCTGCCCGCTTTACTGCTCACAGTATCAGACAGAGGAGGCAATGGGCTGCCTGCTTTACTGCTCACAGTATCAGACAGAGGAGGCAATGGGCTGCCCGCTTTACTGCTCACAGTATCAGACAGAAGAGGCAATGGGCTGCCCGCTTTACTGCTCACAGTATCAGACAGAGGAGGCAATGGGCTGCCCGCTTTACTGCTCACAGTATCAGACAGAGGAGGCAATGGGCTGCCTGCTTTACTGCTCACAGTATCAGACAGAGGAGGCAATGGGCTGCCTGCTTTACTGCTCACAGTATCAGACAGAGGAGGCAATGGGCTGCCCGCTTTACTGCTCACAGTATCAGACAGAGGAGGCAATGGGCTGCCTGCTTTACTGCTCACAGTATCAGACAGAGGAGGCAATGGGCTGCCCGCTTTACTGCTCACAGTATCAGACAGAGGAGGCAATGGGCTGCCCGCTTTACTGCTCACAGTATCAGACAGAGGAGGCAATGGGCTGCCCGCTTTACTGCTCGTTCATTCATTACAACTGACTAAACATTCCTCTCCAGTTATTTCTGTATTTGCGAAACATTCCCAGTCATCCATTCTCTGCATTACAAAATTTCCTTTTTTACTTTTTTATAATGCAAGGTAAAATGTAAGTAAAATTTATCCAGATGTTTTGCTCAAATCAGTGGGATACAGACTTGAACAAAAAGAGGGCATATTGTTCAGGCAGTATTCTTGTGTTCACACTGACAAGAAAATGGTCTGTCTGCACCACAGGGAAAAATTAAAGGCTTTAAAAGGAAACTGGGGAAGAAATGTTGGCTCGGCTGAGATGAGCAGACCAAAAAAGGACTTGTGTACGCTCATAAGCCCTGAAATAAGCATCCTACCTTCCAAGGCTGCTCTGGCTGACAGAAATATTTAAGGGAATTTAAAGAAAATAAATAATTTAAAATGAAGAAAAAAAAGTAAAACAAAGAATAGTAATAATAATGATGATAATCATAATAATAATAATAATAAAACTGAAATGTAGTGGTAGACATGCACTGCTCATGTGGCAGCCATTATGGAAGTTACAGAAGTGCAGAGACAAAGAGAAGCCAAACAAGAATGTTCCATCAGTAAGGCTGATAACTGAGACACTGGGGATTTAAATCATGTCCTGTATATATAGAACATCAAACCGTTTCACTCCTACTGTGATATGGACATAGCAGGAGAAGGTCTGTGCCAGTCAGGGTATATATTTCCCATTGGTGCCTGATTCAAAGACCTTTGTAGCTGCTGCAGGTATCATATTGCCCTCTAGTGGTAGCATTTTGTCATCGCCGTCCCCTGAAATGAGAAAAGAGGCAGATGACAAGATTGTGGTTTTTGTGTTTTACAGGCAACTAGATCAACTGTATAAGGTATTTCATAGCGTAACGCCTAGCATTGAATCCATTTGTTTCAGACCAAGCAATAATACAATGCCGTTTCAGGGAATTTCAGTGCTTGACTTAACATAAATTTTTATATTCAAAATAAAATCCAGAGCCAGAGCTTGGTTGGACAATTTAATCCCTCTGAGGGCCATTCTCATTGGTACATCCAACCAAATGTTAATGTTTGCTCACTCCTTAAAACAACGAGAAGTTTAAATCATATTTTTGAGTAAAACTAATATATTTGTTTATGTGAACAGTCCTTGATACCTCCAATGGCACTAGTGATGTGCACAGTTCGGTCTATTGTTAGCACGTTTAGCATTTTCATGTTCCTGTAGCTCTATGGCAACACTTCAACCTTGCTAATTCACCGGTATTTGACTTTCACTAAAGTTGGAAATACAACTGCACAACCAATTCTTATTTATAGTGATGATTGCAAGAAGTAAGGAAGGGGAAGTAATGCAAACATATTATGCAGTCATCATATGACCAGACAGAGAAACAGCTGTTACGGAATTCAACTTAGTTTCCCAGTGACTGTATTATATCTTCTCTCTGATTACTGCCATAGGATTTTTATTGAGTGCAAGAAGTCAGATCTTTAGTTAAAATACTCAATATAGTCAAGATGGTGTACACTTCACTCAACTAGGTTCAGAGTGAACCTAATGACCAAGCAGAACCACCAATTTGGTTGCTATTTTTTATGTTGGGCTTGTGAAGGTGTTATGCTTATAAAGTTGTACTTGTTAGAAATGTGTCTTAAGTTTGGAGACAGTTTGTGTAAGGTAGGTTACATTCTGAAATTAAAACAGACTCTGTCTTCTTTCCTTAATTAGAACATCACTAACAGTCCATGGGAAGAAACACTTTGCTTTTAGAGAAGCAAGCTGTACCATTACAGTGCTTTATAACCATGTGAAATCGATAAGGCCATGTGTGTCAAAGAGGGAGAAGAGGAAAACATTGATAGAGGTGTGGTAGGTAGGTACATCATTGATTCCTGTTGGATAGCTGTTTATTTGGTCTGGATATGAATATAAACTTGGGTCTTTGAGGTGAGGTCTATAGGGACCATGACAGCATAATAGCCCGACTCTCAACAAACAATGATATTTGCTCTGAGTAAATAGGCTGAGAAGCTTTCCAGGCAAAAACGGCGCAAATGGCACAGGGGTCAAAGGTCAAACGCTAGATCAGAGGTTTTTAATTTTAGCCTATTTACAGTGTGTTTCATGTTTTGTTCATCCATCCACACATTCTGTATGTCCTTGAATGTCACAAATAAATAAATTCTCACATCTTACATTTTTAGTTTTAAAGCTCAATGGAAAATGTACATTATGCTTATAATGAAATTAGATTGTGCACATTCACCTTTGTGATTGGGCATTTAAGTTTGGTCAGCTGTGTCCTCTCTGCAATGCTTTGAGACTTGGCTTCTTGCCCATTTTCTTTCTTTCGCTTCTTCTCTTGGTGTTTGGCTGTACTTCAGAGAAGTCAGCAAATAACCCTAGGTCAAAAGCAGACGCTCGCCACATCAGATCACGGCACTCTCCTTTTGATTATGCCAGCCAAAAAAAAAGTCACAATGGCTTCCAAATTGCAGTTCTTCACCTTGTAATAACGCATCAAACATTCAGGAGAACGACCAGTTGAAGGAGATTATCCCCTTGGGACCCAGGTAATTTGGTGTTTTTATAATCACAAACATGACATGAGTCATTATACACGACACAAAGTGTTCTGATTAGACCCAGAATTACCCCTTATTACAGACAGGGCCATTTGTAGCACCCGGACGGCCACCAATAATTTCCTGATTTACAGGAGTCCTTCCACTGGTCTCCTTGGTATCCAGCATTAATAAGCCTTCCACTGGTCTCCTTGGTATCCAGCATTAACAAGCGTTGCCTGTAAGCATCCTTTGAGGGTGTTTAAATGACTGCTTTGACTTTGGTCGGGCATTTGTTGTCGCAAAAGCGCTGACAGGAAAATATGTGCAAAAGCATAATGTCAGAGCTCAAGACGGGTAATAAACCAAAATCCCTTACGGAAAAATAGTCACATTTCGGTTTATGGGATGTACTATAGCACCTTCAATCATATTATAAATGTGAAATGGAAAATATACTGTATATTACGCTATTCTATATAAACAGACAGACTGTACTCCGTACAATACTCATTTTATCATAAATTTATTATTCAAACAAACCCACAATTGTACTGAATTCTGACCACAGCACAAATGCCACAAGCCAGTGCAATGCTGAAGGACATCATAGCTCTCATATATAATTAATATTTTGACAAGATCTATAACACACACGCTGATTTATCATGCTTTAGCACAGTGGTTCTCAACCCTGGTCCTGGGGACCCCCTGTGTATGCTGGTTTTCGTTCCAACCACAATTGCAATACTTTAATTTTAACAAGCTGTTCATTTTTCTTAATTAGGTGTTTTTAATGTTTAGAGGGATTATTTACATTCTTAAGCCACATTATGTTAGTAATAGCTATGCATGCCATGAAGAATAAAAGTCCAATATTCACATTGTGCTGTATTGTAAACAATTTAAAGGAGGTAAAAAATGTTTTAACTGATCAAATTAAAGACTGAGGTGAATCAATTGGCTCATAATTGGTGAAATTGTGGACACATGGCCACTAAAACTAACCGTTTGGTAAATAATGAAGAATTCAAAGACAAAGCAAATGATAACGAGCCAAACCTGCATTGTGTTAACAAGTTTAAGGAAAAAATTATGAAGGAACTTAAACTTGTGTTCAATTACCTAAGTAGGAGCCTATTCACCTGAGTTCTTACCTCTTCTTTGTAATTGTTTGCAATATAACACAATAAGCATAACGAACATGGGATTTTTTTTCTTCAAAGCATGCATAGCTATTGCTAACATAACGTGGCTTAAGAGAGTAAAGAGTTTAAAGTGTTCTCTCTATACAATGTGAAATAAAGTGCCCGAAACAGCTTTGTCCCTACAGCTGTTAGACTGCTTAATGACACTGGACATCTCAAGACAGTAAAGGCAGATGAGGAACTGTTTTTGCTTTTGATTATCAATTTTTCATCATAATGAATAATGAATTAATTTAATATAATATAATTTTGATCATAATGAAATCATAATGTATGCCACTCATACCTTCACTATAATGTCAAACATCTTGTTACGTCCGCCACTCCCTTCCAGTCCACCTTCCTCTCGTTCTCCTTGTTTTCCCCATTCCTCTTGTTTCATGTCATGTTTTTACTTTGACGTCGTCTGTCTCTCCATGTTGTGCAAGCTGGCCATGTTGTGCAAGCTTCCCTGCTTGTTTCCTCATTTTCTCCCCAGTTGTCCCTCAGCCAATCACTCGTCTTCCCCGCTCGCATTCCGCACTCACACGCATGACCTATTCACTCTCACATACATTCCTTATGCCTCCTTCATTACTGATCCCTCATTCACCTGCTCCTCACCTTATTTATATCTCCTTCTCCATTTGTCTCATCGCCAGTTCGTTCCGTCAAGTTTTGTATGTTTGACGTGTTTTTTGGCCATTGTTTGTTTGTCAAGTAACCTGTCAGTTTGTTTTCTGTTCGCCAGCCTGCTTCCCCGCACCTGCATTCTGTCTGTCTCCAGCCCTCCTGCCTGTTGCCCAGCTCCTGTTCGTTCCTGCCCCGTCTCCTCATCTGCCCTTTGTTATTTGTCACATAGTTCCCCAGCTCTCTCGTTTGTTTGTCCATTTATAATAAATCACTCCTGCCGGAGTTTCTGTGAGTCTGTTTCCGAGTCCTGCATTTTGGTCCATTCCAGTTTTGGGGAACATAACACATCTGATTCAATTGAATCTCTTTAACATGTTTATGTTTTGTGGGTCTGCCCCACTGTCTGTCTTTATTTTTTTTAAACTGCTGGCAACTACAACTCAAGTTCTATCACAGGAAAATAAAAGTTATTCTATGCTATTAGTTTAGCACTGTGGTACGCAACCCTGTTCCTGGTCCCGTAGGTTTTTGAGCATACCTGTTTCTACTAATTAGCAGCTCAATTGAGATCTCTAGCTGTTGAATGAGGTGTGTTTTATTTGGGTTGGAGTGAACGCCTACAGGATGGCTGATCTCCAGGAACAAGGTTGGGGACCACTGGATTAGAATGTAGTTAACTGAACATTCTAATGCCGATGTAACAATCACTCCTGGAGTTCTGGAACACTGACTTTAGAACACAGAAAAAACTGGTTTAGCATGTGTTCTTTTCCAGGCAGACCTTCCATCTGTGATACTCTGACCTGTTTCCCTTTGTGGGCACAGGAGTCACTGCTTTGTCTTTGCTTTCCAGGAATATCCGGAACACTGCAACAGCCCGCAACACTAACCCCGTTATGTTCAGCCTGTTAAACCTGTGGCACTCACCAATCATCTCAGTGATCAGTAAGCAATCGAAGAGTGTTTTTTCAAAACTCACTCTGTCCAGTTTTCATAAACCGTAAGGTGGGTATTATTTTTCTGATAATTAGAAAAGTAATTGCACTTTTACTAATTTACACTATTATTCTTCAGAATTTAAGTATTAAAATGTGAGTTTTTCATGCAAACAAATCTGACCAATTTAAAATAAACAGAAATGTTTGATTTTCTTAAAATTCGTCAATGTCGACTGAGTTTTGGAAAAACACACTTCAAATGGGATGACAGCTGTCTATCATGACCTAGCTTGGTGTGTGTTTATTACACCATCAGCAGGAGACCTCAGAACTCCATCCTCTGAAGTTCGACACTGTTTCTCTATGGAGCGATACACAAACGGGAGACATGAGGATACATATATAGCTAAAGACAGCCATTACAGTTTATACAACATCTCACCCCTCAAAACAAGCTTTGTACACACACATTTGACTGACACATTAATTTTCCATATGAATAACATAACGTTTGTACTACGTGTGGCAAATCTGTTAAGTTCTTGCTAATAGAACCAAATTCTTAAAGTGACAGTTCTGTTTATTTTGGTTCTGTACACAAGAAAGTTCTTGAAACATAGCCCAGTTACTGCCTCGTTGGTAAGCGCAGATACTCGCTTGCAGAACTTTGACAGGTATTTATAAGAGTTAAGACATTTAAACACAATGGCTTAGGGCCAGAATCCTCAGGGGGGATTGGGTCTCCTCCAACACACAGACCTTTACTTTAACCCTTTAATGGCCAGCTCAGCCGTTTGGGAGAGCACATTTTGAGTCTCGATACCTTCTTGAAAAATATGGTTGAGGCCATTAAAGGGTTAAAATGTGATCTTTGAATTGAGATTTCAATGAAAACTATGAGAACAAATTCCTGCCGCTCTCTCTTTATTTGACTGCTTCATGAACATTACGACTTTTCACAAAAAAAACGTTCTGCGCTTGTTCCGCTGTAAACGGTGACAGAAACACCGGTAAGAAACAGAAATTGCATCATTTCCCAAGTGACAAGCAATCTCTGGGTTTGCCTGTCACTGAGAACAAATTACAAAAGCCAAGCTTCCCAAGGGATGGCATTAGAGGAGGAAGTAATGTGGTGAGAGAGGGAAGAAACACTATGCCTAATTCCTGCGGATCATTTTCAGCTGGAGAAATGGGAAACTCCTCGGCTGCACAGAGCCAAGGGTGTCTGTGTAATGAAGATTAAGATGACTGTGAAAAGGAAAGACGACTCTCCAAACTTTGACTTGAAATGCCTTTGGAGAAAATATTAAAACCTGATTGACTTCATTTTTTCTTTTATCACGGTTTGCTGGTCTTGAGCTGTCCATGTGGATTGCGGTTGATTAATGATTCTCACACAGCCGATATGCTAAACCGATAGCTTGGAATAATAACGTCCCTTCGGGATGCTGCCTTCTCCATAACCTGAAAGTATGGTTGGAGAAACAGTGAGGTGACCTGTCTGTACTTATGGTTTGAAATAAATATTGAAAGCTTTCATTGTCGGGTTGGTAAGAATTCACTCTAAATGAATATCTAAGCAAAAATTAATTGAATTGATTAATGGAATTGATTAAAAAAATGTAGAGAAATAATCAGGGAAAATCAGTGGACCTAGAGTCCTGCAAATACATTGTGAGTCACACATTATCCATAGCAATGGCTTAGTTGTAAATGTATTATAAATACAAATCTCCTTAAGCTAAAACTCTGGGTTTACAACCACAGCTACTGAGGCAGTGCACCCTTCAAAGTGACAAATCCACAAATAATACCACTATGGTTTATCTTTTAATTACTTTCCTATTTGAGCTGCCCTGAACCCGTCTTATTAAAACAATCTGTTTCGATTGTCAAACTCTCAGGCTTTTACAGACCTAAGGCCTCTTTAACTGATGTTAGCAGTCCCCTCCATCTAAAGTGCATGGCGTGTATCTCTGGGTATGTTAGGCATCGAGAAAATCAATTGAGGCCTCCGATCTTCTCTCTTGGCATTGGATGACTCATTTCGGGTGGGCCTCACGTTCCTCAGCAGTAACTTCAAGCTGACATTTCACAGCTAATAGAGGAACAGTCTGAATCCACAGTGTACTTTTGAATATTTGACATTGATCTGTATGCCACAGCGGTTCAATGCGGCGTGAAGGATCTGACGTGTGTGATGTGATTACAGTGCCAAAGATCATAATGGAAGCCATAGAAAACAGGGAATTGTGGGAGATGTGCACTTTTGTGCCCTGTGTGTGTTTTTTCCCACAGAGATGTAGTCAGCAGATCGGACACATTCTGAGCAGCATGCTTATCAGGTTTTCTGAACAGGTTTCCCAAGGACGCACGGACCTCAGAGCCTGTGATTCACAGCTCTCTCTCCACAGCTGTGCGGAAGCCTCCTTCGACCGCACAGCTGTAATGTTGACGAAACGGACGGGCAGCCATTACTCGAAAGACGAGGTAAGAAAAAAAGCCCAGGAGCATTGTTTTTGAAATAACTAAATAATTTGAGGCATTAGACTTAAATTGTGTATTAACTAAATAAATCAGCTTCTGCATTCCTGTCACAGAGCTCATCACGTTTGCCGCTATCCTGTTATCTCTACAATCCAGGCAGAGCCGGTTGCTGACATAAACACTAAGCAGTCATTTACAGGCCACAACCATCCCTGGGCAACTCATTTCAGGTTTTTTCCCTCCTTTTTCTATGTTGGAGAACTTTTGTGGCCACAAAAAAACTCTAGGGCCGGCTCTGCATCCAGGAATTTTAGTAAGCAGTGCAAAGTCAAAAGAATATAATTATCTGGGGGGTATTTAACAAAGCAGGTCTACTAACTTAGCTGGATAGCGACACTGAGCAAAACCCGGAACCCTCCCAAATCTGGAACATGGACTGAAGTAAAAAGAGCTCTTCCGGGTTTTACTCAATGCAGTTATCCAGCTAACTCAGTAACTTGTGAAATATCCCCCAGGTGTCTTTGATTAAAAAAAATAACACAGCGAGCAGGTATAGAGCTTTGTGTTGATCTTAGCTGTAATATAACCTAAAGGTCTAATACCACAACTTTCCCTGTCTGCTACAATTCTCTGCCATAATTGTTGTGGTTCGAACACTGGTTTGGACCCAAATTCAGGACTCAGAGACAGACTCAGGCAAAACTCCGAAAGGAGAATATTTATTAGAGTGGTCAGCAAAAGACAATGGAACAGGGAAGGCTAGGTGACGGACTGGAAACAGCATTGGCAAAATAAACAGGGCTGGGCAGGAGACGGTGCAGGAGCGAACAGGACGGGCAGCAAGCAGGACAGGCTGGAGCGAGGAACAGAAAACAAACAGGTTAGGTAGAATTGCAAAACAGACAGAATGGCCAGGGAATGTCTAGATGAAGCTGAGACAAACAACGAACTGGCAGTGAGTGAATGAAACTGGGGAGTTTAAATAGAGTGAGGAACAGGTGAGAGTACTGATGGAATAATTAAAGTGTGTGCGGAATGTAAGCAGAGGGGGAGAGTGATAGGCTAAATGATACGGGGAGAAAACGAGGAACAAAACAGGAGGCAGGCAGGATGGGCTGGAGCGAGGACAAACAGGCAAACAACAAACAGGCTAGCAGAACAAGCAAACAAGTAGACTGGCCGGGGAATCTCGAGACAGAACTGAGATAACGAACTGGCAGTGAGTGAATGAAACTGGGCAGCTGTGGAACAGGTGAGAGTACTGATAGAATAATTAAAGTGCGTGCAGAATGTAAGCAGAGGGGGAGAGTGATAGGCTAAATGATACGGGGAGAAAACGAGGAACAAAACGGGGAACCATCGCCCAGCCTGCACAAACACGGAACAAGACAGACAGGGTGAACTGAAAAACACGACATGAAACATGAAGAATGGGAAAACAAAAGAAACGAAAGGAAGGTGGACTGGAGGGAAATGGCGGATGTGGCAATAATGAAGAATTCAGAAGATTCCAAGATTTGGAATAAAAATGTGTTATCTGGTTTGGAACTTAAAAAGTAGTTTTAACAAAAGAGACACCCAGAGTGGTTTCTCTATGTCGATAGAGTATTGTACTTCTAACATATCAAATTATGGGCCATCTCTGATTAAGTTGAAGCTAGCATGCAGATGACTCTGAGAGGCCATTTTGGAGATTATTACAGACAGTATTACGATATACTGTACATAAATATGTAAATATATCCTGCCACGCCTACACAGTCACAATATAAACAGCACCTTCTTCATTTCTAAAACAAGCCACATAATTGGTATGTTCACAGGGTGAATGTATTCTAAGGGGGAGAGGTACAAGCATCATAATTCCAGCCTTGTTATTTTGAAGATATATTTCATATTTCCTATTATCATTTGATACATATAGATTTACCATCTTGGATACTGTTAATTTACTTCCTTATCTTGGCTACTGTGTATTTTAAATTGATGTATTTTCCTACATGACTATCTTCTGGAAAACTAAACACACCAATTATGGTGGAGGAAAAGCAATGTACTCATTTGTATCTATTTCACTATGCGCATGGACATGTTCTGGGATTTATGATTATGATAACTATATTTACTGTATCATTGCATTAAAAAACATTTTTTGCATCTTTTCTTTCCGTCAATGCTATCACAGGAAGGGGAGACACATGTATTCAGTTCACATCAAACATGATAAATAAAAAGTTCAGTTAACACAGTCAGTCAACAGTTTGATCAAGCAGCTCAAGCATTTTGAATAGACATTTTGAATAGACGTTTGAATAGACTTCTGGGAAAAAAAAGAAGAAGTAAAACTCTTAAAGAAAAACGGAAGCTAGTTGTTCTGTTCTGTTGTTCTCCTAAACGTTCTTGTTTTTACTATAGAATTTCAAAAATACAGGTGACCTGTGCTGTAAATGGGACACCCAATCTGGTCATTCTATATCTGTGTGGGGTGTCGGGATTGGTTTTCACATCGGCGTACACCATGTGGTTCACTGCACTTAGTGAGCTGAGCTGAGGTGGGTGGTCACCTGATACTACGCACATATTTACGCTACGCAGATGTGTACATTTCAAACAAGTAGGGGTGAATGGTAGAGGATGTATGCGTGAAATAAAGCAGAAATAGGTTACATAAATGGTCTGTATGTTAAGCGTGTCTGTAGTCAGACACCTCATGTGACCTTGGAGTAACCTCCAGTGTCGAACCAGGGGCCTGTTTCACAAAGCAGGATTATTGATTTAGCTGGATAACTGCACTGAGTAAAAACTGGAAAAGCTCTTTTTACTTCAGTCCATGTTCCACAGATTTGGGAGGGTTCCAGGTTTTACTCAGTACAGTTGTCCAGCTAGCTCAATAATCCTGCTTTCTGGAACAGGCTCCAGGGCCCAGTTGTTCAGAAGTAATCTGATCGGATTTCGGCTATCGGATTGGATCAAATCTTGAAAATGTGTTGTTCAAAAGAAAAAAAAGATTCTGAAATCGGATTAGATCATGTAATCCAGTCTTCGTTTTGATCTGGATCAAACCTTCAGTATGTGTTGTTCAAAACATTTTAGTAGGATTGGGATACCTTTGATCCAAAAAATCAGGATTATCCTGATCCCAGCAGAAAGGTGGATTCAGGGTGGATTTCAGGAACAAAATGTAATAAAACTTTAAAATTAAAATAATGTTCCAAAGATTTGTGAGGGTTAAACATGACACTGCGCTGTGCAGGGTATTCGCATTAGCATAAACATGACGCTGCACTGTGCAGGGTATTCGCATTAGCGTAAACATGACGCTGCGCTGTGCAGGGTATTCACATTAGCGTAAACATGACACTGCGCTGTGCAGGGTATTCGCATTAGCATAAGCATGACGCTGCGCTGTGCAGGGTATTCGCATTAGCGTAAACATGACGCTGCGCTGTGCAGGGTATTCGCATTAGCGTAAACATGACACTGCGCTGTGCAGGGTATTCGCATTAGCATAAGCATGATGCTGCGCTGTGCAGGGTATTCGCATTAGCGTAAACAAGACGCTGCGCTGTGCAGGGTATTTGCATTAGCGTAAACATGACGCTGCGCTGTGCAGGGTATTCGCATTAGCATAAGCATGACGCTGCGCTGTGCAGGGTATTCGCATTAGCGTAAACATGACGCTGCGCTGTGCAGGGTATTCGCATTAGCGTAAACATGACACTGCGCTGTGCAGGGTATTCGCATTAGCGTAAACATGACGCTGCGCTGTGCAGGGTATTCGCATTAGCGTAAACATGACGCTGCGCTGTGCAGGGTATTTGCATTAGCGTAAACATGACGCTGCGCTGTGCAGGGTATTCGCATTAGCATAAGCATGACGCTGCGCTGTGCAGGGTATTTGCATTAGCGTAAACATGACGCTGCGCTGTGCAGGGTATTCGCATTAGCATAAGCATGACGCTGCGCTGTGCAGGGTATTCGCATTAGCGTAAACATGACGCTGCGCTGTGCAGGGTATTCGCATTAGCGTAAACATGACACTGCGCTGTGCAGGGTATTCGCATTAGCATAAGCATGACGCTGCGCTGTGCAGGGTATTCGCATTAGCGTAAACATGACGCTGCGCTGTGCAGGGTATTCGCATTAGCGTAAACATGACACTGCGCTGTGCAGGGTATTCGCATTAGCATAAGCATGATGCTGCGCTGTGCAGGGTATTCGCATTAGCGTAAACAAGACGCTGCGCTGTGCAGGGTATTTGCATTAGCGTAAACATGACGCTGCGCTGTGCAGGGTATTCGCATTAGCGTAAACATGACTCTGCCCCTGCAGGGTATTCGCATTAGCGTAAGCATGACACTGCGCTGTGCAGGGTATTCGCATTAGCGTAAGCATGACGCTGCGCTGTGCAGGGTATTCGCATTAGCGTAAACATGACGCTGTGCTGTGCAGGGTATTCGCATTAGCATAAGCATGACACTGCGCTGTGCAGGGTATTCGCATTAGCGTAAACATGACGCTGCGCTGTGCAGGTAAGCATGACGCTGCGCTGTGCAGGGTATTCGCATTAGCGTAAACATGACGCTGTGCTGTGCAGGGTATTCGCATTAGCATAAGCATGACACTGCGCTGTGCAGGGTATTCGCATTAGCGTAAACATGACGCTGCGCTGTGCAGGTAAGCATGACACTGCGCTGTGCAGGGTATTCGCATTAGCGTAAACATGACGCTGCGCTGTGCAGGGTATTCGCATTAGCAAACATGACGCTGTGCTGTGCAGGGTATTCGCATTAGCGTAAACATGACGCTGCGCTGTGCAGGGTATTCACATTAGCATAAGCATGACGCTGCGCTGTGCAGGGTATTCGCATTAGCGTAAACATGACGCTGTGCTGTGCAGGGTATTCGCATTAGCGTAAACATGACGCTGCGCTGTGCAGGGTATTCGCATTAGCGTAAACATGACTCTGCCCCTGCAGGGTATTCGCATTAGCGTAAACATGACGCTGCGCTGTGCAGGGTATTCGCATTAGCGTAAACATGACGCTGCGCTGTGCAGGGTATTCGCATTAGCGTAAACATGACGCTGTGCTGTGCAGGGTATTCGCATTAGCGTAAACATGACGCTGTGCTGTGCAGGGTATTCGCATTAGCGTAAACATGACGCTGTGCTGTGCAGGGTATTCGCATTAGCGTAAGCATGACACTGCGCTGTGCAGGGTATTCGCATTAGCATAAGCATGACACTGCGCTGTGCAGCGTCTCCGCGCGTAGCTTTTAAAAGCACTGTCCACATGTTCGTTGCGAGCCGTGATGCTGGCGGTTCGAATCCAATCCGACCTTGTGACCTTTGTCTCCCTCTCTGTTGCTCCCCATTCTTCCTGTCTCTCTACTCTGTGCTGTCCAATAAAGCTGAAAAGCCCTAAAATATAACTTTTAAAAAAGTGAAACTGTGCAAAGGCTATATGTGCTGCTACATGTGTCACTCCCGCCACCATCCCAGCTACCACATCTGGACCGTCTAGCTGCTGCAGATTCTATTAACGTGAACATTGGCTGATTGACCATATGTCGGTCATTAAAACCTAGACCCTGAGTCGACCAGAGGAGGACGGGTTCCCCCTTGAGTCTGGTTCCTCCCAAGGTTTATTCCTATCTACCACCAGGGAGTTTTTCCTTGACACTGTTGCCTTTGGCTTGTTCTTGTGGGGGTGTAGGCCAGGGTTTTCTGTGATGTGTATTGTGACATTTGTGAAATGCGCTATATAAATACATTTTGATTGATTTTTTTAATTGATTGACATGTCTGATGGCTTCACACCCAGGGCAGTCACTCTTCCACAGCTCTGTTAGAGCCCCCTGAAAAAAAGGAAATATTTTCACTGGCCTCTCTTCTTTATCAAGTTTTACCACCAAAATGAAATGCTCCGTACTTAAGAAAAGGACCATTAGAAGGTCAACAGCCTAGAGTGTCTGTAATTACACCACCCATGTCTGTGGGTAATTGTAAAACACATCTCAGGTTTCTCTTAGGAAATGTGTTTATTTTAAATTAGGTTTTGGTCACACTACATGGACGGGTGAACCAATTTAATGATAATAACAATAATGATGAACTATAATGGTTTCATGCTTTTCAAACATGATGTGCAAAGCTGTGGAAGAAACAATAAAAATATTAATAGAAAAGGAAAACTTACAAGTTTCACAGATCTTTTACTTTAGCTAGCAGTTTGTATAATCGATTCTGCTATAGATCAACTGTGTTTCAAGTCAATGAGCACAATCCCAGTTTGTAAGTAATTACAATCCAGTAAAGGGCTAATTATCTCATCTCACATTTATCGAATCCAGGCCCTACTACGTGCATTCATTTTGCAATCCATTTCATATTCCAATACAACCTGCCCTACATGCAAATGATATACTTGAGCTCGCAGCTGCATTTTTACAAGATGACAGCTGAAGCATAGCAAATCCCCCAACTCTGAACATGTTTGCATACCATTATTTTCAGGGTGTTTACATTGCAGGGAAATTGTAAATACATATATTACTACATTATACTTAATAAAAACTGATGTCATTTTAAATCATGATAATAATTAAACACTATTAGGGCCTGATTTACTAAGACATTTAGCATGTGCAAAACTAATAAAACAACCCATACAATGACCAATCATTGGCTGTTACTGGTTTTACACATGCTAAAGACCTTAGTAAATCAAGGCTCCATGTTATTTGTAAACAGAAAGTTGGCACATAGTAAATAGCCAACTGAATAATTACATTTTTACTCCTATTACTATTCCAATTTAAAAATGCTGAGCTGTTATCTTAATTATTGATATTTACACTTTAGCCAAGGTGGCAACAACATTAAACTTTTTTTAGTTGTTTATGACTTGTCCACTATTGTATGATTAGCCATTTAAAGGTTTAAGCCATACTTTAAATGTTATGGTGAGAACACTGGTTTGGACCCAAATGCAGGACTCAGAGACAGACTCTGGAAAAACTCTGCAAGGAGTGTATTTATTAAGGCAAAAGACAGATACTATGAACAGAGAGAACTAAGGTGAAGGGCTGGAAACAGGGTTGGCGAATTAAACAGGGCTGGGCAGGAGTCGGGGCAGGAGCGGACAAAACGGGAGGCAGGCAGGATGGGCTGGAGCGAGGAACAGAAAACAAACAGGTTAGCAGAACAAGCAAACAATCGGACTGGCTGGGGAACCTCGAGACGGAACAGAGATAATGAACTGGCAGTGAATGAATGAAACTGGGCAGCTTAAATAGAGTGCAGAACAGGTGAGAGTACTGATAGAATGATTGAAGGGTGTGCGGAATGTAAGCAATGGGGGAGAGTGATAGGTTAATGACTGCGGGGAGAGAACAAGGAACAAAACGGGGAACCACACCCAGTCTGCACAAACACGGAACTAGACAGACAGAGTCAACAGAAAAACACGACATGAAACATGAGGAATGGGAAAACGAAAGAAACGAAAGGGATGTGGACTGGAGGGAAACGGCGCATGTAACATTAAAGTGCCTATGTACAGTGGGCCACCTATTGTTTGCAAAATAAAACCATTTAAAAATATTACGGATTTATTGGGGATCGCCCCTGCCCAAGTGTAACTTCAGACTAAAGGACGTTAGCAAGCTATATAACAAAAGCACTACTACAGAGCAGTTTAGGCTGGTATTTATTTACATTAAATAATTGTGATATAATGCTTGGTTATTTGGTAGTATATGTGTTTTCTATAAAGTTTTGGTGCAGTACATGCCTTAAAAGTTAGGCTGTGTCCAAATCAGCACACTTCCACACTATTAGGTAGGCTTGTTGAGTAGACAGGATGAGAAAGTCATTAAGTAGGCAAAATCTTCTGGAAATGTAGTATACTTAAAACCCCCGTATGATATAATTACTTCCGGGGTTTCGCTGAGTATATTCGGGAGCACATTTTTGAAGAAGTACACAAACATTTTGGTCACATAAATATGACGCGCAAACAAACACAACATGTGACATGGCCGCGCAAGGGTGGGACGTCTTACGACACTTCCACAGTATGGTTGGAAAACAATATTTTCTGTGTACTGCACATTGGGTACTAAACAGTGCACAACACACATCTGCCAGTACACTGTACACAGGAGACAGGACGCAGTAGATAGGTCTCCGATTCGGACACAGCCTTCATCTGCATTATCCTGGCAACAACTGTGAAACAAAGTGATGCCTCACGCATAACCAGTGGGATTCGGGCACTAAATGCTATGCACGGAGAGGGCCACAGCTCTTAAGGACATCTTTTCTGGTGGCACACAGTACATTTCAAGGGTACTCAGCTAACCCAAGGTCATTACCCTCAGAAGACATTCCCAGATTGTCTTTATGCGACAGCACTTGCCGTTGTATTTGTTTCTCTTGTTCGTTTTCCTTGTTTTTATCAGTCCATCAGTGGAAGAGTTGTCTTATGTTATCTCGCAACGGTTGAATTATTAAAATTTGAAGCAGTTTGTTTCAATATGACCACTCTGTGTTAAAACCCTGCTGTGTAGGCTACTATATGCACTTCTGAAAGGTATTTAAATGCATGTTAATATAAATAAGATTTTCTTATCACTTAACTGTGCCTCATTTCAATGGTGTCTCTCTCTTCTGGCACTCTCATGCCCAGACTATTGCAATACTCTTCTCGTATGTTTCCCTGCTTGTGTCACTAAAATCCTGCAGCTAACACAGAATGCAGGCACACATCTACAACATTCCCAAGCATGCACAAGATCACACCTCTCTTCATCGCATGTCACTGCTCCCCCATTACAGCTTGCATCAAGTTTAAAATCATTAGTACTAGCAGTAAATGGAGCAGCCCCACTATACCCACATCCATGATGCTACACTATTGCTGGCAGTGTAACATAATGGATAAGGAACTGGACTTGTCACCCAAAGGTTGCAGGTTCGATTCCCAGGTAGGACACTGCCGTCCTAACCCTTGTAACGCTGTACGTTGTACCCTTGAGCAAGGTACTTAACTTGAATTGCTTTTGTATAAATGGATACTGTGTAAAAAAAAAAAAAAAAAAAAGCAAAAAGTTGTGTAAGTCATTCTGGATAAGAGCGCTGCTAAATGCCACTAATGTAACGTAATGTGTACCTCCAAATCAATGTTAAAACCCTACACCCCAGCCAGATCGGCTCGTTCTGCAACCTAAATGCTATTTGCATGGTTGCTTCTCCCAGTTACGATGCCTGTCCGTACTGGCCACTCAATGTTGGAATAAACAGCAGTATCATTGGCCATCTTCCAACACAGACTGAAAACTCAGCATTTCAGATTACTTCACACTACACCATTCACCTTCCATTCCCACCCCCGAGTACTCCCACCTTTTGTATTTACTCGGGCTATGGTATTTTTATTGTTTATGTTTTTCTTCTAAGGGAATAATCTGTAATCTGGATGTATGGATGTAATCTGCATGTATTCAGAATTTGTATTTTGGTTCTTGGTTAGCATAGTTAACTTGCAATAGTGTTGTCGCATCTATTACTCTGGTCTGGAAATGTTGTTCACCAGGTCTGGCACTATATTGCTCATATTAATCAGGTGAATGCAACTTCTCGTGTGTTTTAGAAAAATTGCTAAATCTGATTCAGTATTTTTCAAGAGACAGGTAACTGTGCTGTCAGCAGTAACATGGTTGATGGCACAAAATCCAAATGTATTGTGGTTGATTTTTCAACAGGTAAGTATGGGGCAAGTATATCAAAAGATATTGTTAATAAACCCATTACCTACTACATCATTGGAAATGTTTATATGCAGACATGCAGATCACGTTACTGAGAACTGGTAATAGGGTTGACGATTCAAGTTGATTGATGATGATCACGCCAGAAATGTTTTACATAATTGTTTTGCATTGCAACACATTTCAGATTTTATGGAAAACGTGTTATCTTATTCAGTTGCCAAAATAAATGCCACGGGAAAACCAGGCCACAATGTTTAAGGCTACTTTATTATAACCAATCCTGCAAATGTTAACAAAAATTAAACATTCATTCGTGGAAGACAGCCAGTGATTTTGAGGACATAGCCTATATATGCTTACTGTAGCTATGTTGAATGAACGTGCTTCGGATGTATTTAGCTTGGCAGTGGACTGAAAGCCTCAATGTTCAATATGACTATGGTAGTGTTCCCAATAGGCTACTAGCGGAATCTCTAAAACATAGCCTACTTTCTAATACCATAACTATAAAGAGGTCATCCTTCATCAACCCCATGCAAAAACGGCATAATGGCTAAATCCTCTTAAACACTATCAATGAACATTTTGAAACACATTGTTAGGCTAGTTTGCAAATTTTATGGCGACATCATTTAAAGCAATTTCGACGGAGCCTTACGACAATTATAATAATAATAATTTACTGAGTTTGATTTTGCACCTGTAAATGTGTTATTCAATGAAAGCTATGGAATAGGCTGATACGGCCACGAAGGTAAAATGCGGTAAATGGTGTTAAGCAGCAGTACCACTCTTATCCACTTGGCGTCTCTCTTTGTGAATGCGGCAGTGTTTATATCAGCATGCGAGCGCTTACACCTTCATTATGATACTGACACAGCAGCATGGCGAGTAGGGGAACAATTCACACTTTCTCTTACTTATCAATGGGGACAAAAGCAACATGCCTGGGAGTCCTACGGTTATTATTTATCGCATTTTCTCACGTAGTGCAAGCCAACAAACAAGGTTAGTTCTTTAAATATTACACCGTGTTTTGTCGAGGAAACATAGCGAACAAGCAAGTCAACTGGAGGTAGCCTAGAGTTTGGCAAGGGAGTATTCAACGGCTAATGTCGCTAACGTTAATGCTTGACACTGTTAAAGAGAACATGCTAGCGAGCCGCCTGACATTAGCCAGGGATTAGTTTAATGCACGTTAACGTTAGCTCAATGAAAGACCGAACGAGAACAGCATAGATTAAGGTGTGATGCTAGCTACCGAGCTGTTGTGATTAGCTTGCTCACCATTCTCATTTTCTATCTGGGTAGGCTATGTTAGCAAGCCGCTTGCATACTGAAGTGGATAGTTATCTAGCTTGCTAATAACACCTAAGCGGCAGCAAGCTGACAAGTGAACTCGCATGAGTTCAGTTAGTTAGGCTACGTCAACGTAGCAAGCTAGACTGATTCATCTTGTGTGTGTGGATGGAGCAAAAACCAGGTTGTGTACTTTTTAGGCTACCAAGCAAATGTTCGCTATGTTAACGTTACGGTGACTGCTGCCGGCCAAATCGCGAGCTGTGTCTCCGTGTCTGCTTATTTTTTTTCCGGGTGAGCCCGCAAATTGAGACCCAGGCTTCTTCTGGGCCTGAAATCCTCACCAATGTCAGTGTTTGGCATTTAGCTAACTGCAAGTTGTGACTAGTGGGGTAGGCAGATGCAGTTTTAATTTTATTTATTTTAGTAAATAAGATTTTAGATATTCACTCGGCTGAATTCTATGTAGACATACTTTAATAGGTAGTTTTGTACAAGAGCGAAAATTTCAAAGGAATTGTTCCAAGTTTGAACCCGATTAGATACGTTAGCGCTTTCTAAGTTGAATTAATTTTACAGCTTCACGTCACATTTATTTGTGATGTAGGGAGAATATATGTTAACATATTAACATAACACATGTTAACATATCTTGTGTTTATTCACGTCCTGTCAGTCTGTTTGTTGTCATTCGACAGTGTTGTTAATGTTTGTATTTATTATGTTGGCCAGATAGCCCTTATGGAAAAAGAATATACTGCAGTATATTGTAAATGTATCTAAATTATCGTCACAATATATTTAAAATATACTGCAGTATATTACATTTCCTGATAAGGGAGGTAGCATTTTGACAGTTGAATTGGCAGCCGCTGACTTGGCTACCTGAAGGGTAGCTAGCGGTACTGTTGCTGAAAAGTAGGCAGAGGGTGGGGTGACACGTTTTCAGTTTTCATAGCGCAAACACTCGTTAAGTTAGCTCAGTAATGTGCTCATGACTTATTCGCTCCCGACAGCTGAGCATTTAAAGCGGCTCATCCTATGTGCTTTAACCAACGATACAGAATTATTACTTTTCCTCACTTGGCTAGGTCAGGAATTGATTTGTTAGTTACCAAAGTGAGAGTGGAAATTTGGCTAACAGAGTTGGAAATCCAGGGGGCATAAAGTAAAAGTCCTACCGAGTGTTTCTTCCGCCCATAGACTCAGCCAGCTGATTTCACTAATTGGTTATACCGCCTTGCTGAATAAATAACTATGTTAATTAGCAAATCCAGGTGATTGGAGCAAAAATACTGGGGAGGACTTTTACTTTATGTCCCCTGGATTTCCACCTCTGCGCTATCCACATAGCAACGTATAGAACAGGGTAACTTGGGTAACCCTGGTTAAAAAAAATAATAATAAATTTGCATTGCACTAGCTGTCCCGTACCTGTCCACGTGTAGTAATTGAATAACATTAACTATGTTATTATCGATTTTTTTTGCATATATTTTACAATGATACAGTACTATACTATTTAGTAACATATACCACCGAGGGTGGCAGAATTGGTGCCTTTAAGACAAGAACAGTTTCTGATTAAACTATGTATTAACAAATTGATGTTATTTAGTGACTCCTAAAAAGACTGTCCATTGTAAACTTACTGCACTGGGGGCAGTTAATTTGACTGGAGTGGAGAAGCTGCTGCGTTCACAGTTAAATAGGCTGGATGAACGTGACGTCGTCACGCTACAAATGATAAGATGTAATGTTATTTAGCCGCTGTCTGGGAGACACGGTAAAGGTACCATAACACACAAAAACTAGAACGGACATGTCGTCTTGTGTGCTTTTTTTTTATTTTTTAAGTTTAATGCGTCCTCAGTCCTGACATATTGGTGATGTAACTCACAAGAGTCAGAACTTATGCGTGGGGCTTTTGTGCTTGTGAGGTTTGTCTTTGCCCAAACCTTTGAACTTTGAACTCCGCATGACAACGAGTGTGTTCTGGAGATTTTGTCACTTATTTTGCAGTGGGTTTGGTCAGAAGGCTGCTTTGTTTAGATGGAAATGTGAGCTCATCATGAACTAGAGCTCGGAATGACTGACAGGAAGTGACAGGTGTTGACAGGTGTTCGAAGTTCAGAGGGCCCTGTTTGGAGATTTGCAATTTCCATAAGTCTGGTTTCAGAAGTGTCGCTTGTTCCACCCTCAATTTCTCCACCTCAATTGCAGTTGCACAGGGCTCTTTTGTGTGAATCTGCTAACCACATAGCCCATTGTTTCTTATTGTCTTAGTGACTGCTAAATTTGAGGGTTTAACCTGTCAAAAAGAGCTGTAAGAAAAGCCCTGAGAAGCAGCAGAGGTCACTGATTTCCCAACACTCGTCAGTCACACCCTGCAGAAAGCCAGCCCTCTGGAAGGCTGCCGAGTCTTGCAGTGAAGTTGTATTGGTTTACTCTGCAGTCATTGAGTGTTTGTCACTCCAGGTCTGCATGCCGTTAAAGTCAGCCACAGTGTGGCTTAATCCTCCAGATTACTCTGACAGACTGGCATGCCTCAGCACTAGGTCAGCTAGACCTGAGGCAAACTTGCGGTTTATTTCCATAGCGAGCTGACCTGGGCTGACAATACACAGCCCAGGCCAGCATATGTTTTTAAGGTGGCTGGCTGCTGAGGTGAGTTGGAGAGAAGAGGCCCGTTTGTCCTATTTTATCATCGTGACGTCTGTGCCCCTGAAAACGGATTGTTTTGCAAGCTATCGGATACAAGAGCAATCGCTTATATGTTTAACAGGGTATTTCATAAATGTGGCAAACAGGAGTGTCATTTCTAGTGTGAAGCACGGTTGCAGTAATGGGATATCAAACAATGTTTGAGCTTAGCAGTCCATTCAATCTCTCATGGGTGGAGGCAGTGTGCAGTCATAGTAAATGGCAGAGAATCCTTGAGAGATGGTGGCGATTTGTGGGACAAGGAGGGAAAAAAAGAAAAATACATAAAATAATAAAGGTACTCTGATAGATTCAACGAGAACCATTACATAGCTTTTGCATTGTACAGTTTAAGGGATTTAAACTGTACAGTGTTTCCCCTTCAATACATTCGGCGGGGTCAGCTGCCCCACCTACAGCGTTTTCTGCCCCCCCTAAAAATATCAAATGTCATTGTTTTAAAACTAATTTACTATCATTTTAAAAAATCAAGAGAAAATGTATTAACATAAGCGCACCGTTTTGTGATCAGTCTTTGGAAATGATCAGCGATTCAGAAGATTTGTCCGAGCGTGTGGAAGCAGTCAAAACACCGGGAGTCTGTGTGGAAACTGGCCCGGCTTGAGGACTGCCACTACAAACCATGGCGTTATGAAACAAGCCTTGGAGAGTAACTAACTCATCACTAAAGCTTGCAGTGTTCGCTAGATAATGAAACTTCTAAATATCCCAATCACAGAGCAGAGTTTAAACAACGCCGCTTTAGCCAGATGTTTTAACGTAACGCAAAAAGTGAAGAGGATATTTTATCCTCTCTCCTCGCCCCTTTTTTTCATTATTTTCCGGTCTCTTGCTTTCTTTGACGTCTCCGATATGTTGAAGCACGTTTATTGATGAAGCCAAATGACATTTAAGATGACATTTTCAATTTAAATAATACAATTCTGACTGTTGTAGGGATGCTCTGCCACTTGTGAAGGGAGGCAGGGCAGAAAGGAGTTTTATTGAGGTGCCTGCTTTGTACTGTGTACCCAGAGTGAAAAGATTAAATGAGAGTAATGACCCCGCCGGTCCACGATGCCCCCCCCCCCCCGCACACATGTAGCATTATAGTGAGCAAACCCTGGACGTTTCACCAGTATGTTGATGGGTCTGTCTGGTCCCAGAAATGTTCTAGGATTACCAGCAGTTGGAGAGCTGTTCAGACCCTGTAGTGAAAAACGGACATTCTCATTGCTGTGGTGGTCAGTGGATGTTTGGCTGAAATAGGAAGGAAGATGTATATGCAAATGAATAATATGTAACTTTCATCACATGGAACATTAAAAAAACGCATCTAGGGAGAATGACCTTGTTACATTAATGGGGGTTTGCAGTCAGGCTACATTAGTAGTGTACCTGCTCTGCTGGCAGTCCTGTCCAATGCATAAGCCTCTAATACTGACTCTTATCACTACCTTGTATAAAACCTCAGACAGGTTTTCCTGCTTTTTTTATCTCTCTCTCTGGTGATTTTCTCAGCAGGGGAGGCTGTTGGTAAGACGGCTGACTTATTTTGCTGCGCTAGATCATTGTCGGACGGAATAAAACCACTTTTCCGGATTTCTGTGAGAATGCGGTTGCTTAGGAACAGACGTATGGCGGTAGTGTGTTTGCAGACAGCAGCTATGGAGGGAGCGCTGGTGGTGAACTGGTGATGCCTGGTGACACGCTATGGCTGATGCTTGGTCTCAGTAGGTCTACTTGGACCTGTGAGGTTCTCTGATTGCTGTGAGGCACAAAGAAGAATTGGGGGAGGCATTGAAAGCAACAGAAATGTACTGTGTTACACATGAAGAGTTGTTGAGTTGTCTGTAACAGGCTTAGAGGTAAACGACTAGGCCTTACTGCAGGGCTGACTCTTCTTTGATTGGTGTCTGGGGAGAAATGCTTTCCATGTGTGTTTAATGATGTGTAAAATGTGAGCCCTGAAAACTCAAGGTGAGTGAGTTTGCTTTTTTTTTTTGCAGATGAAAATGGAAAGTTGTTTTATGGCCCCGTCATGACTTCCTCTGGTGTTTATTTGCATGTGGCTTAAAGCACCGGTTCAGATCTCACCCACACTGCAGAATGTGTAGAGATGTAGGCCAGGGGTAGGTAACCCTGGTCCTGGAGTGCTGGGGACGGTCCTGGTTTTTGCTCCTTCCAAACCTATAACTACATATCTGGATTAATTTTAATTAATCGGGTGTAATGAATACCGGTGACCATATGCTGGAGGCACTCGGCATTTTACCATTCAGAATATTCAGGCTCTGACTTTTAATCAAACTTTTATTCAAACTCTTGCGATCCAACTCAGATGTGAGTAGGGTATATTCTTCTGTTCAGCAACAGTACCATCAATTCCTCTCCATAAAATCCTCTTTAGTTGGTTAGTTTGCTGTGAAATTGTCATTTAGTTTTTGCTGAGTTGAGTTTCTACTCAGCGGAACCACACAACCATTTAAAAAGGTTTTTCAGGGTCCCTCAGCTTACTGGAATTTGTTGCAAACAGAAATTTCCAGTTCATTTGAGAAGGGGAAGCAAAGTTGGAACTGGACTGATGGGGAAGCTGTTGTACCTCAGATATATTTACCTGCCTTGAGTCGTTTCAGAGGTGGTTAACTGGCTGAGATTACTGTTTTCTGAAAGTTGAAATAGTGTTAAAACTGCAGTGAAGAAGCGCTGTACATTGAAGGACAGTGTTTACAAAGGATGTCCTTGAAACCGCCAAACGTGCTGAACGGTTTTTTTAGACCCAAGTCCCTGTGGACGTATCTACGGTTTCGGTCAGGTGATTTTTCCAGTGCGTTCACACGGGCTGTAAACCTCCAGCGATTGCATTGAATAGGACTGATGCAATATTCAGGCACTGCAGGCCAGCCCTGTGGCGCAAGTATAGTCTGACCTTACGAGTGCAAGAACAGCGCACACCCTCAATTGGCCTGGATCGTCCTGTATGAGCCTTCAGCTAACATCTCCCTCGTGCTCAAGTGCTTGGAATAATATTGTGAGCTACAAACTTGATTCTTCAAGGGCGTATTTCACAAAGCAGGATTACTGAGTTAGCTGGGTAAATGCACTGAGTAAAACCCGGAACAGCTCTTTTCACTTCAGTCCATGGTCCAGATTTGGGAAGGTTCCGGTTTTTTATTCAGTGCAGTTATCCAGCTAACTCGGTAATCCTGCTTTGTGAAATACCCCCCTGGTGTTGCATGTAGTATGAGGGACTTGAGGATCAGGGACTTGCATCATGGAAGGGGAAGTCCGCTTTTGCCTTCTTGTGTTCCTGCGTTTCCCCACAGGAACACAGTTGGTCTCAGTGGCGACACGCTTGACGGCGTGGCGGGGGTTTGGTGACGCAAGGAAAGAGAGCCTTGCACACCTCTAAGCAGCTATTTCATTCAACAACATCTGGAGCTGGCTGGCTAGCTCATTATTGGCCAGGTCTTGTGGAGTTGTTTATGTACTTCGCTTGCGAGCTTACCATTTAACCGCCAATTTCATTTGGCTAGCAAACAATTTTTAAAAGCTTTCATACGAGCCATCTTGCTGGCTATTCAGTTATTTACAAAAATTACATGGACCAGCATTTTATATCTATTTTTTAATACTCTATTATGTTATTTCTCCATCTGCTTGAGAATGGATTATTAATACTTTATTAAATTTCCATCTTTTTTTGCCATTCAGCGGGTTTTGGTTAATCAAGCCTAATATTATGGCTATGGGAAATCTGAGCAGGGTGTGAAAAGTTTACCAGCCAAATACTGGTTAACTTTTGATTGTGGCTGGTAAGATTTTCTACTCTAGCAGCCACTTTGGTAGGTAACCAACCAGGTTGTGTTATATTGTAAAAGGTAATGTGGCTGGTAAAATGTTGAAGATGGCTGGTGATTTACAAGTCACTCTAGTGGCCAGTGGGTGAAAAAGTTAAGGCCATGCACTGCAGCTGAGTGTGAAGTGCTCTATTTATTGTGGGTGGGGGCATGTCCAGCTAAAGCACTTGTTCTCAATGCAGTGTTACACCCCACAGTCTGCAGTGTAAGCCTGACTTTGTCAGCTGTCCAGCAAGGCAGTGAATACTTGCTGTTGGTGTCACCCAGAGACGGAGAGTTGCACAGCCTTACTTATTGCTCAATGGCGCCATCTTTGTTCAGGAGGACTCATGCGGCCTGTTCCCACCAGGTCCTGAAGTTCTGCAGTCCTCCATGGCTGTGACTGCATTTAGCTGGAGGAGTGACAAGTGTAAGTAGTGGCAGATAGCTGTGTGTATGTGTGTATTTCGCTAGCGCAGTGGTTAGCACTGTTGCCCTGGCCGGCCCGGATCCTCTTTGCGTGGAGTTTGCGTGGAGTTTGCGTGATCTCCCTGTGTTCATGTGGGTTTCTGCCGGGCACTTCGGTTTCCTCCCACAGTACAAAGACGTGAAGCTTAGGGACTATGCAGGTCATCATTGTAAATTAACATTTTTTCCTCAATTGACCCTCCTGGTTAAAGGTTTGTTAGCGCATGTGTGTAGTCCATCCTCTCCAGATTTGATGGAGGGTTGATGAAGATGGCGTGTTCATGTGGAACACTTTCTCTCAGTGTTGGCTCAGATCTCACTGTGAAGGAGGCAGATTAGAATCATGTGAGTTAGACTTGATTAGATAAGATCCCAGGTCCATGTTTGGAGAAGTGGTGTCCATTTACACACAGTGTATGTGATTCAACGGAAGAGGGTGCTTAAAACTGGTTTCTCGTATCTGTTACGGGAGTATTGCGGCTTTGTAAGACTGACACTAACCTTGAGGGTAAAGCAGGATTTGGGCTTCATGCTGAGCACTTTGAGCGGGCTGCAGGCTCTTCCTTTCTCAATTAGCATTGCCTGTTCTCATATCGGGACAGATCGAAATTGATCCCTTTACCCAATTACAGTAGTAATGTTGGGGTTTTAATTACCCAGAATTCTCCATGATTCCTTCCTGTAGGTTTCAGCATGTGTGCACTGCCTCGAGAGGGAGAAATAAGAGGGGAGTCTTACCCTGTTGCATAACTATGTGTTTTTCTACAGGGCACAAGGTGTTCTTCCTGTGTGTGTGTGAGTGAGACTGCTGCACAAGCTGGTCTCTGTTCTTCACTGAAATGAACTTAATGTTTTTTTTAAAACCCCTTCCCTTTTCATTTGCCTGCATTGCGGGTGCAGAAGGTGATGTGGACGTGGAATAGCGCTCCTTTTTTGGAAGGGGCTGGATTAGTGGGAATGCTGGGAGGTTTTCATGGCCACCATAGAGTTTTTGCCACTGGAGACATTGATACTGTCCAGAGCAGCTTCCTCCCGTGTAGAGTGTCGCTACTGGGGCAGTAGAGTGTCGCTACTGGGGAAGTAGAGTGTCGCTACTGGGGCAGTAGAGTGTCGCTACTGGGGCAGTAGAGTGTCGCTACTGGGGCAGTAGAGTGTCGCTACTGAGGCAGTAGAGTGTCGCTACTGGGGCAGTAGAGTGTCGCTACTGGGGCAGTAGAGTGTCGCTACTGGGGCAGTAGAGTGTCGCTACTGGGGCATAGGGTCTCCCGTGACCATGTTGATGGTGGCCCAAAGCAGAGCTCTGCTGGTTCATGGATGGAATCGATATGGAAGCAATACTCAAAAAAATTAGGGATTTGTTGAAAAAATGAGGGACCTTTCAAGGAAATCGGGCTTCCCAGGGAGCAGCGGCAATGAGACCACAGAAAGGATATCTGTTTGCGCGCAATATAATTTGACTTGTTGACGGACGCGTTTATTGTTTTACGGTGCTTGAAGCGCTTTAGGTTGAGCTGGGTAAATGGAAGCAGCTTGCAGTACTGAAGCTGCTCCTTTCCTGAAACCGCCAGAGCCAGATCCCTTGCTAGCTATGAGCTCACAGTCTGGCTGCGTGTAGGCCTACCTTTTCACATACTACTTCCTCAGTCCTTAACTTTGTGTCTCTGAAATTGATGCCTAGCCAACAGTCTCATTTTGACATTTTGTTTTTTATTTTGACATTTGGACACGGTCTTACATTAGTCCACCTTCTAATGTATTTTTGTTCCTCTTTATTCAGATGGGGAAAGCAGGGAGGGTTACAGATGGAGATGGGATCCCGTGCCGTGGTGGGGAATGGAACCCCAGGCCACACGGGTGGGGGGGGGTGTATATGGGTTGATGGATAGCTGCCTTATTGACTGCACCACATGCTCTCCCTCATTTTGACATTTTTAACTTAATTTGTCAAGTTTTTGTTTCTGGGATTGCTGCAGGGAACTTGCTGCAGTTGCCGGCTGCACATTTGGGTGATTCGTATGGTTCCTCTGTACAGTACTTCAGTTACGCCGCAGCCGCTAATCTGTAGAAGCCACATCATACAGCGCATGGCTCTGCAGGTGTGTGCTGTACTCGGTATAACTGCTAAACTCTTAAGTGTATTCTTCTTTGTGTGTCAAGGCTTCAATGATTGACGTGTGACCTCTGTGTCCGTGTCAGTCTAAGAAGCTCCTGTCATAGTGTCACCATAGTGTCATGGCTCCTGTCACCATAGTGACCGTACCTGCGGCCCCTCTCTCTCCGAGCTCATCAGTGAGCCTCAGTGATAAAAGTGTCTCTCATGCAGCGTTCCGGAAGGTTTCTTCACCTCCTGATTTTTGAGATGCTTCCCATGACTGTAAATTGTATGATGTCATTCAAATCTTATAAATATTTCACAATGTGTGAGTGCATCTCTGTCCACACTAAAAGGCTCATAATAAGCACACAGTCTTTTAGTATCTGAGGAGATGAGTTTCTAACAGGGTACTCATCCACGGGCCGGAGTGGCTTGTGGATTATAGAAATCACCTGCCATTTTCAACATTTTACTAGCCGCATTATCTTTTACAATATAACACAACCTGGTTGGTTACCAGTCAAAGTCGCTGCTAGAGTAGAAAATCTTACCAGCCGCAATAAAACTTTTACATTACAATACAATCATTTGGCAGACGCTTTTATCTAAAGCGATGTGCTATAAGTGCATACTGAAGGTCATTGAAGCGACTACAAAGCAGATCCGACAACGCACAACTTTCTCATAACGTAGGAGCCATCAATAGTAATGAACATAGAATAGTACACAGTCAGCTATACATTCTGAATTATAAAATAAAAAAAATAAAAACGACACACGAGGTAAATAGAAAACAGGAAGCAAGTACTATGGAATTGGCCCTATATAGGTAGTTCAGTCGAGGTGGAGTCTGAAAAAGTGCGTCTTCAGACCACGATGGAAAACAGACAGTGTTTGAGCTGAGCGCAGCGGAGTAGGGAGTTTTTAATTTTTTTAATTTTACCAGCAATTGGCTGGTGGCTGGTGTTCGTTTCATACCCTGGTTTCTAGGCCATGCTGCTTTAGTGGAGGGGTATAGTGTTGAGCCTGGATGTTGGTAAACGCCCGCAGCGCTCCACCACACCGCTGGCTAATAATAGAAGCTCAAGTGCAGTGCGGAGAAGCTGGTATCCTCAGCAGCTCGCGAAGCCCCGCCGTGGTTTGGCCGTACGCAGTCAGTCACAAGGCTACCTGTAAAGTATGTAAACATACTTTACAGGTGAGAAAACACATCGCTCTATACTGCTGCTCTAATCACCATTTTACCATTTTATTATTTTATCGTTTTACTATTTGTAGTACGATTTTATTATTTTATTTTATTATTTTTTTTAGCATTTAACTATTTTATCTACCTGCTGCTTTTTGCCGATCGCCCTGGTTTTAAAGCTTTTTACCTGATCGAAGCAAGGAATCCCAGATCCCAGCTCTGGACGATGCCACCACTTACCTCGCCGCCTGGATGTACGAGCTGTATCCAACTCAGCCAAAAGATCGCCGATCTGGAAGGGAGAATATCAACTCTCTACCAGATAAAAGAGGATGAGCTGCTCCTCGACTCCCTGGCCACAACTCTTCCCTGTGTCGCCATGGGTCTGGAACACACAGCACCTTGCCCGCTCCCAGAGGAAAGTTCATGGGTCCGATTGGGCGCGAAGCCCAAATCCCAGGCCTCCTCAACTCCTCTTGGGCCCGGCCCCTGGATTACAGTCCGTGGGGGAAAACAAAATGGCCATTGCTCCTCCCGGCCTGGTCCTTCGCAAACCCTCCAGCTGAGCAACAGGTATCTTACCCTTGATGAGACAAACAGTTTCTCCTCTGTTGCCCGCTCCCCTCCATCTCCCTCTGCGTCTTTTCCGCGGACTGCGCCGCCGTTGGCTACTTCAGTTCATGCCGCACCGCCTGCTGACCACCTCTCCCGGCTGCCGGCTGGCTTCTCCCCGTCTCCTGCTCAGCGGGCGGACGTTCGGGTAGGCCCTCTTGCTGCAGCCCCCTCGCCCAGACCAGCACGCCCTTCCCTGTCGCCCAAAATACTCATCATCGGCGATTCCATCGTCAGGGACATCAGAAATAAAGCCGCAGTGACTTATTGCTTTCCGGGTGCCACAGTCTCTAATTTAATGGACAAAGTTCCAGGTATTCTGGCTCAGAATCTGGACATAAAGAAAGTTGTGATCCATGTCGGCACAAACGACATTTCTCGCCAGCAATCTGAGCTTTTAAAAGGAGATTTTATCCGTCTTTTTAACCTTTTAAGAGGCAATGGTAGAGACATTTTTTTCTCTGGTCCTATTCCCACACTGGGCCGAGGAATAGGTCGTTTTTCGAGACTTCTCAGCCTTCATACATGGCTTCAGTCTCAGTGTAGCGCTAGCAACCTAGGTTTTATTGACAATTTTAATTTGTTTTGGGAACGTTCTTCGTTTTTTAAAAGAGACGGTCTGCACCCAAATCGACAGGGTGCTCGTAAGTTAATAGCCAACATTGTTTACCATGTGTTGAATGCCCCATATCTTCGGTGACTATCTACTTCCGTGCACTATAACCCCCTGCAACACTCCTCGGTCACTTCCTGTACTCAACAAATAACTCTCTTTGGCTCCCCCCACAGGCTAGGAGGTACATTTTGCATAGCACGTCTTCCTCGGCAGAAATTCAGACCCAATGGTGTTACCGCAAAACATCTTATACAAATAAATACTCAACCTTCCGTCATTTTGCCTACCACATCTACTAATAATGGTAGGCATACGTCTAATTTAGAGTCACCGCGAGAATTTAAAACTCGTCATGGGTTAGGACTATTGCACCTAAATATTAGGAGCCTTATTCCAAAACTGGATTTTGTGCGTGTTATGATGAATGAAACTTCCCCTGACATTTTCATCCTTTCAGAAACCTGGCTCACAAGAAAAGTACCTAACTCAGACATCAATAGTGATGGATATAATTTATTTAGATCAGATAGAAAATCTAAAGGAGGTGGGGTAGTGATATTTGTAAAGGAATGTTTTACTGTATGTGAACTCACTGCTGCCTCAGTACCTAATAAGTTTGAATATATTGTTCTGGACATCTGTATTGGGGGGGATGCCCATTTTACTATTATTGGTATTTACCGCCCTCCCTCTGCAAGTAATGAGGCGTTAGAAGACATTGGCAAATTAATGTCATCTTACGCCTCATCAGAACTGATAGTCATGGGTGATTTGAATCTTGACTGGCTCTCTAATAGTTCAAATAGGTTAAAAGAACTGTGCTTTGAGTTAAATCTTACTCAGTTAATCTTGAAACCCACGAGGCTAAATACAAAAAACCCTTCTAAGTCAACGTTGATTGATATTATACTAACAAATAGGCCATTTAAATACCTAGCCTGTGGCGTTTTTGCTCAGGACATCAGTGACCACTGCCCAATTGCTTGTATTCGAAATGCCAGAAAACAAAAATATAGCTCTAGTATTGTTACAAAACGTAATTTCAAACATTTTGTTGAACAGGGTTTTCTTCAGGATCTATATTTTTCTGATTTAGATAGAGCTTGTTGCATCCCTGATCCTGATCTAGCTTTGGACCATTTCTGTAATGTATTTAATTCTATTGCTGATAAACATGCTCCTTATAAGAACTTCAGGATTAAAAACCGTTGTAACCCATGGTTTTCCTCAGATATTTCTGCTACTATGCATATCAGAGACAAAGCTTGGTCCAAAGCTAGAATGACTGGCACTCCAGCTGATTGGCTTAGCTTTAGGCAATTAAGGAACAAGTGCATTAGCATAATAAGAAAAGCAAAGTCCAATTATTACTTGACCTCTCTTTTAAACTGTAATGGAGATGCATATAGCTTTTGGAAAACTGTAAAATCTTTAAAAAATAATCCTACCACTACTCTTCCTTCTCGCATTTCTAGTGAAAATGATTTAGTTATAGATAAAACATATATGGTTGAAGTTTTTAATCATCATTTTATCTCCTCTGGCCATCTGTTTGATAGGCTGTCTGGCGAAATTGTTCCAGAAAGCTATACCCTTAGCCCAGTACTAGGAACTTTATGTAATTATTTTTGTCCGAGCAAATTCTCTTTTAGACCCGTAAGTTATAGTGAAGTTTACAAAGCACTGTCTAGCATAAATAAAAAGAAGTCAATGGGTGAGGACAATCTAGATCCCTGCCTTTTGTGTCTCAGTGCTCACTTAATTGCCTCACCACTTGCTTACATTTTTAATTTAACTTTTATTTCAGGTAGAATCCCAAACCTATGGAAGGCAGCTCAGGTTATTCCTCTATATAAAGGGGGTGATACCAGTGACTTAAATAACTATCGTCCAATTTCAAAACTTTCCTGTCTGGCCAAAGTCCTAGAATCATTAGCTAACTCTCAGCTACGGGCCTTTTTGGAGATGAATAACATCTTACAACCACAGCAATCGGGTTTTAGGCCAGGTCATAGCACATTAACAGCAGCAACACTTGTGATAAATGATATTGTAAACTCTATGGATAACAAACTGCAGTGCGCTGCACTCTTTATTGATCTATCAAAGGCTTTTGACACCGTCGACCATAATATTTTATTGAATAAGTTATCCTCCATTGGATTGGATGAACTTTCTCTTAACTGGTTTTATGCATATCTGTCTGGGAGAACTCAGTCTATTGTTGCGGATGGTTTTAAATCTAGCTCTCTTGTAATTAGTAAAGGTGTCCCACAAGGGTCTATTCTTGGTCCACTTCTATTCACACTTTTTATAAATAACATGGTATTCCCAACACCACAATGTAATGTTCATTTTTATGCGGATGATACAATATTGTATTCCACTGGTTCCTCGCTTAACCAGGCAATTACTAATTTACAGTCTGCCTTTGATTCTTTTCAGTTAGCTCTTATTAATCACAAGCTTGTTTTAAATTCTGATAAAACAAAATGTATTTTATTTTCAAGAAATCTAATGGGAAATGCATCTAATATTGGCATTCATACACTTCGTGGTACTCAAATTGAAACTGTAGAATCTTATAAATATTTAGGAATTTGGCTTGATGGTAGATTTTCTTTTAAGACTCATGTGGAACATCTGTCTCAAAAGCTAAAAGGTAAAATTGGTTTCTTGTACAGAAATAAAGCATGCTTTTCTTTTGCTAATAGGAAAACAATTGTACAATCAACTGTCTTATCTGTTTTTGATTATGGAGACATTCTGTATATGCACGCTGCCCCTTCCACTTTAAAGCCCCTTGACGCAGTTTATCACAGTGCATTGCGTTTTATCACTGGGGATACATTTCTCACGCATCATTGTGTTTTGTATGAAAAAGTAGGATGGTCCTCTTTATTAATGAGGAGGGAACTACATTCCATTGTATTTATTTATAAGGCTTTACTGAAGAAACTTCCCCCTTATCTCTCATCATTAATTACGTTTAAATCCAATAACTATGGTACCAGGTCTCAGGACTTCTTAGCCTTAGATACACCACATATAAATACTGAGCTGGGCAAAACAGGGTTTCAATATTATGCCCCTCATAATTGGAATGAATTGCAAAAAACTTTTAAACTAGAATCTCTTATTCCTTTAGAAAATTTTAAAGTTTTATACATGGATTTTCTTAATGTTGTATGTACTTGTTTCCTTTGATATATCTCTGTATGATGTTTGAATGCTGAATGTTAACGTGGCTGAATTGTACTTGTTTTTAAAATTTTTTATACATGTTTTATTCTTTGTTCGCAGGTCTCTCTTGTAAAAGAGATCTTGATCTCAATGAGACTACCTGTAAAAATAAAGGAAAGGAAATAAAAATAAACACGAGATCGTGAAGTAGATTTTGCTCCCGATTGCGTCAGGCCAGGCGTGGCGGAGTGACGGCTCGCCCTGCGCCCGCCAGGGTCCCGGCTCCAGTTTGAGTACGTTTCAGCTGCAGGTAGTTTGGGCAAAGTGAGGCCCTGTTATTAAATCATACGTCGGGGTGTCTCGGTGGCGTAGCCTGTAAGAGCACTGTCCACACGCTCAGTGCGAGCCGCGACGTCGGCGGTTTCGTATCTGGCCACGCGACCTTTATCACGTCTCTCCCCCCCTCTCTCTCTAATCTTCCTGTCTCTCTACACTGTGAAAATCCTAGCACTGTATTTCAGTGTAGAATCGTCTCTCTCAGCGCACAGTTCCAGTGGCCTTATCAGATTGGTTACGGGTTCCGATTATCCTGAATCGGTCTGTTTTCTGCGCCCCTCCTGGGAATGTCAGCTCCGCTTTTGTTGTGGGGGATAATAATGTCTGAATCTGATATGCTTGCAGAAAGGCAGTGATTACCCAGAGTGCACCAGGCATCTTACCATACTGCACAACAACCCTAATGTGAGATCTCTTTATGTTTACAGCATTCATCCAGTCAGACACAATTTTAGAGGTACTACATTTTGGCGAAGGAGGTCTTTTGCAGGTGAGTGTTTGTTTGTTCTCATGTTCCACCTCTGATACCATAACTTAATCCATGTTGGTATTTAAAGTGAAGCTTTTGTTTAAAGCTTATTTCAGTGCTGTTGTGTAAAAGGTGCTAGTTTGGGGAAATGCTCAGCTGTGTTTCTGTGCTGCGCTCCTGTGTTGGCATCTCAGTTGTGCAGAAGTGAAGCTCTGTTGTAGAACTTGGAGCAGATGGCCTCAGGAGAGTGTGAATTTGGCAGCGCTCTCGAGTCTCACACCACAGCTGAGAGAAACGCACACATGGACACACACACACACACACACACACAGGGCAGTAGATTGAAATTTGATCCCAGACTCTCCTCCTCCTTGTGACCCCCCCCCCCACACCCCTCCGTGCTGGGAGCTGTTGTTTTGTTTATATGTGGGCCCCACACCTGTGCTGACTGGATTACACACTGGAACAGCTGAGGGCTCTCCACCAATCGGAGCAGCTCAGGGCTGTCCACCAATCACTGAGCAGCCTCGCATGCTCCCTGACCTGATCTCAGAGAGAGACCTGGGACTGCTTTGGCTTGCATCTTTCCCAAAAGAATGTATTTGCCCTGTTTACCCCCCTCCCCACACACACACACACACACACACACACACACACACACACACCACCCTTAAAACGCATGACTCTGCATTGTAAAATCGTCCATTGAAAAGCCAACCTAAGAAAAATTATGATTTCACCTTCAAATGTAAATGAGCCTCAGATGTCTGTGTGTAAGTGGTAAGCGGAGTCTTATTGTGTTAGTGTGTTAATCTTATGTTAATGTTAGTGTGTTAATGTTATGTTAATGTTAGTATGTTAATCATGACCAACAGCGCACCTCATAATTCCGGACCAGCTTTCCTTTATTGATTTATTGTATTGGCTGATTTTCATTGAAAATCGGGGGGGGGGGGACAAAAAAAACTCAAATGTGGGTAGAAAAAACAAAAAACTGCTTTGATCACTTGCGTATATTTATGACGCAGCATGTATTGATGTTGTTTGAAATGTAATGTTTATTTTTGCAAAGGTATCTTGGCTTTCAAACTTATATAATAATTAATGAAAATTCTCTTCACAGACGGAGTCTGACATTGGACTTAGTTCATATCATCAAAAAAGGTAAGACTTTATCCGCAAAACAAGAATTTCCTACACTGAGTTAACTCCTTACACTACAGACACATTGCATGTGGCATGTCGTCTTAATTGGTGAATGCGTGTTGAGTTAAAAGAAGAGACAAATAAGTAAACAAATGGAAGAACTCCAATGTAGATTTACAACCCTCTCAAAATAGTTTTTTTGCTGTGGGAAGGTGATCCCTGGAACGCCCCGCCTTGTTCCAATTTCCACCGCACTGTCCTAACCCAGAAAAGAGTAATCACTCATCTAGGGGTTGCCCAAGACTTTTTATTTTTATTTTTATTTTTTATTTTTTTTGAAAGGGGGGTGGGGGGGGGGGGTGGTAATTGTAGTGCTGTGATTGGTTGATAGCGACAGGCTTGCAGAGAGCAGGGATGCCTTCAGATGTTGTCAAAACAAGATGGACTTGGCAGGGTGGCGGCTCGGGAGGTCTCGTGACGGAGCGCTGAGATGCAGTCACCACGCTTGCGTGAACTTCTTTAGTTTCGAAATCCTTTTTTTTTTTTTTTCAAAGACTGTGTTGAAACCACAACGCCAGAGCACGTCTACATGTCATAGTGACTAAAGGAATGCTTCCTTTTTTTATTTAATTATTTTAAAAAATAATAATAATCTGCTTTGAATTCCTGAAGTGAGTTTGGCAGCCTGAAGTGCTCCGCCCCCCCCCCCCCCACCCTTTAATTTCTTTAACCAATGAGGTGGCTCCAGGTTGGAGGCCTGGCTGCTACCTCGCGAAATACACGTGAAGTGGCTTCCTGTGATTGGTCCGTTGGCCTTGCCTGTTTGTACCACGGAGCTGCTCTGTTTGGCCCAGACACGCCCAGCAGACAGAGATACCAGTGGAGTGACATCATTCAGAAAGGGAAGATTACAAAGGAACAAGTTTTTTTTTTTTTTCTGGTCTAAAAGCATGCTATTGTTGTCTGTAATCTTTGGAGTTGTTTCTAAGTCTTTGGAAATGCGGTTAATGAAATTTGTTTCCTGTGGAGAGGTCTGGTTGCACAGCATTGTACATGGCAAGAGTTTTGGAAGCTTAAAAATGGGTCCTCCTTCACCCTGTTTGCTCATTTAATAATCCAACTCTTCCAGTATTTTCTCCCCCCTTTAGAACCAGGAAGTAAATATAGCCGCAGAGCAGTCCTTGTGGAGGGGGGGTATTGTAGAATTGGGAGAGAGACAGTCCCGACAGGGCTGTGCAAGCTCCTTACTGTCCTGTGTGTCTGTCTGAGTATGTGTGTCTTTGCGTGTGTGTGTGTGTATGTGTGTGTTTGTGTGTTTTTCTGAGTGCTTGTGTGTGCTTTTTAATGTCAAAATGGAGAAATTAAGTCCGCGTGATAAGTTGTGGCTTTTCAGCTGTCATCTTTTTTTTCCCTCTTTGTTCAGTGTTAATCTCCGACTGAAAATGTTTTTTTTTTTTTGTTTTTTTAAGAGAAGGTGCAGAAACACAGGGCTTTATTTACAGCTACGGTGGAAGCAGTACTTTTACACGTTTGCATATTGTCTTGCACTACAGTAAAGCAATAAAACTTAATTGGCTGGTCTCAGACATGTGATGAAGAGTTTATGGGCCTGAATCTCTTGTGTTGCTGTGCTCTTTGTCTTTAGAGTACACATTATGGCTTCTACTGGATTCAGGCAGTGCAACTGGAAACGGCATATAATGCAGGCAGTGCCTGACACTACTGTATACAGCGTATAATGCAGGCAGTGCCTGACACTACTGTATACAGCGTATAATGCAGGCAGTGCCTGACACTACTGTATACAGCGTATAATGCAGGCAGTGCCTGACTATATACAGCATGTAATGCAGGCAGTGCCTAACACTACTATATACAGCATATAATGCAGGCAGTGCCTGACACTACTGTATACAGTGTATAATGCAGGCAGTGCCTGACTATATACAGCATATAATGCAGGCAGTGCCTGACTATATACAGCATATAATGCAGGCAGTGCCTAACACTACTATATACAGCATATAATGCAGGCAGTGCCTGACACTACTGTATACAGCGTATAATGCAGGCAGTGCCTGACTATATACAGCATGTAATGCAGGCAGTGCCTAACACTACTATATACAGCATATAATGCAGGCAGTGCCTGACACTACTGTATACAGCGTATAATGCAGGCAGTGCCTGACTATATACAGCATCTAATGCAGGCAGTGCCTAACACTACTATATACAGCATCTAATGCAGGCAGTGCCTAACACTACTATATACAGCATATAATGCAGGCAGTGCCTGACACTACTGTATACAGCGTATAATGCAGGCAGTGCCTGACTATATACAGCATGTAATGCAGGCAGTGCCTAACACTACTATATACAGCATATAATGCAGGCAGTGCCTGACACTACTGTATACAGCGTATAATGCAGGCAGTGCCTGACTATATACAGCATATAATGCAGGCAGTGCCTGACACTACTGTATACAGCGTATAATGCAGACAGCGCCTAACACTACTATATACAGCATATAATGCACATTAAGGCTTTAGTTCATGGTTTCTGCAATTGCTGTGGCTATCTGTCCATAAACCTTGGTGTGTGCACGTGAGCAGAGTGTGGCTCTGGAGGACTGGCTTGCTGCTGTGATTGGGCCTGGGCACGGATGTGTATGGCAAACCCTGTACTGCCCTGCAGGAACGGTTTATGTTCCCTGCACTGTAATGTTCTAAGTGTGGGGTTGTGTAAGAAACTGGGTCAGGTAGCACAAAGAAAGTTATGTTGATTATTGTGACTGAAGTCACAACGTGTTTTAAAGATGTGCATAATTATCTGAAGGTCGGTTAAGGTTCTTTTGTGGATTCCTTCAGCCAAGCGTTTGTTTTAAAAGGTTTTTCTGGTTTGGTTTCATTTCATTTGTGAACTTCCCTCGAAGTGCTGCTCACTCTCGGTCCAAAGGCAGAGCCTTTAGTTCATTTAAAGAAAATTTTGAAATAATTTGACGTTGAGAAGACGAAAGACAAGTTGCCAACAACTTGACAAAACACCCAGTGTGCTGAGCCAGTGTGTGATTCATTCAGCCAGTCAGAGGTCAGGCTGGCACAGCTGGTTCTGCATCCGATCAGAGGTCACTGGCACAGCTGGTTCTGAATCCAATCAGATGTCAGTCTGACACAGCTGGTTCATTCAGCCAATCACTGGTCAGTCTAGCACAGCTGGTTCTTCAGCTAATCAGAGGCCAGTCTGACGCAGCCGCTGCTGGTTCCTTCATCCAATCAGAGGTCAGTCTGGCACAGCTGGTTTTTCAGCCAATCAGAGGTCGGTCTGACGCAGCTGGTTCTTCAGCCAATCAGAGGTCGGTCTGACGCAGCTGGTTCTTCAGCCAATCAGAGGTTGGTCTGACGCAGCTGGTTCTTCGGCCAATCAGAGGTCGGTCTGACGCAGCTGATTCTTTAGCCAATCAGAGATCGGTCTGACGCAGCCGTTTCAGAGCAGGTGCAGCGGCATGCTGCTGCTTTGTGCCACTAATGGTGCACACACACACAGTGCTCCTCTCCTGCGGCTACATACCCTTCTCTGCTATCGGCGCCTTCCTCATACCCTTCTGTGCAATCGACGCATTCCTCATACCCTTCTGTGCTATCCACAGGGACCAATGCTGTGCAGGCTGTGTCCCAGCAATGGCCTTTGATTTATACATTAAAGGCCTGAATGCTTGACTTAGCAGCACCGTGTACAGTGGGGACCGTAGGGTTAGCTATAGGTGACAGGGTCTCTAAGTGCACTTTAACCCTGCTTGTCAATTATAATTACTTATTATAATTATTATTTTTTTAAAGTTTTTTTTAGTGCTTTTTCAGCTTGGAAGACACAGTGTAGAGCAACAGGAAGAATGGGGAGTGAGAGAGCAGTGGAGAGGCATGTGACAAAGGTCATGTGGTCGGACTCAAACTGCCAACGTCGCAGCTCGTAACAAGCATCTGGACGGTGCTGTACAGGCTACGTCAGCGAGAGACCCATTCTTATAATTATTTTGGGGGAAGAATAAGAAAGCTGGGACTTGATACAAAAGGCTGTATTTTAGGCTTTTGGAAGAAGATGCAACCAAATGGTGTGCTGTCATTCAATCGATTTAAAAAAAAAAAAATCTAATGAATGCCTTTTGTGGGTAATTTTGGAGTGTGACCTAAATTTTCCCCAATTTATAATGCGGTAAACTGCTTTGAGACACAAAGTACCTTGTTCAGTGCAACCTGAATCTGGTGAAACTCAAGTGCAATTCAATATAGCCTTACTTGCTACATTGTTTTTCACGTCGGATTCTGGCAGTTTAACGTATTGGATAAACCTGCTTTTCTTGTTCGATGGTTATGTTTTTCTGATGATTTACAAGCACAGCAGAGTATATTCCCTTTAGCCATGAGAAATGAGAAAACGGTTTGATCAGAGCATCAGATTAGCATGCAGTGTAGCAATGTGGTTAGGGAACTGGGTTTACAGTCTCGAGATTGCTTGCTTGATTCCCAGGTGCTGCACCTTTGAGCAAAGCGCATAACCCAAATTAGCTCAGTAAATATCCAGCTGTATAAATGGATTGTATGTATTGGAATGTAAGCTGTGTAAGTCACTCTGCTAAATGCCTATACTGTAACTGTGAAATGTGTCTGAGTGTGAGTGTGGGCGGGATAATGAATTTTAATGTTTGCTGTAATTAATGGACCACCCCCCCCCCCCCCCCCCCCTCGCTCTTCGCCCTGACCTTTGAACCCTTAGTGAAATGCGTGTGATCTCTTGAACCCCAATCGTACTACAGACGAGGCTAATTTTTCAGCCTGTACAACAACCCTACCAGATCCTAGCTGCTTTTTAATTGAAAATTTTTTTTTATATAACTTGTATCTGTGCATTGTTGCTGCCTCCAAGCCCGTGAAATATGCAGTGTGATTTGGCTATTTAGAGCTCATAAAAAAAATGTTAAAAAAAATCGTCTTTAACACTACTTTAAGTCTTTAACAACCACTGCTTCACGTTTCTATAGTTAAAAAACCTATACTGTTACAGCAAAGATGAAATCCGTGTTCGTGCTATTAGTGAGGTTGATTATTCCGGGTTTTATTTTCCTGTCCCGGATAGCTCGCTATATTTTTGAAAACTGCCTCTGATTAGGAAAGTCCTCTGGTTAGCACAACCCCCCCCCAACACCACCCAAAAAAAAATCTGTGGGGAGAGCTTACAGGAGAGGTATTGCAAGAAGGTGAAGGGTGGCTTAGCTTGCATTGTGCTGTATGAATGGCCCCACACTGCAGTCTCACTGGTGCGTGTCTCTGGTGTGTGAACTGACCAGAGGTTAAATCTGCCTTTGCAGCGACGGCGAATGGGCGGCGCGTCTGACGTCGCTCGATGAGAGCGGGGCTTTTTTTTCTTCTGCGCGATCAGGTCCAGCGCACTGATCCGGAAGTGGCCGCTTCGAACAAAAGTTTCTTAATTAAACGCGTCAGCTGCCGCCTTATTCCAGAAAGGGGCGTCGCGCGTTGTCACGGAACGGGACCACTCCTCCGTTCGTTCCTGGTCTTTGGGGCTGGGATATGTGGGTAATGAGGGCCCTCTGTGGCAGTCACCTACTCTCATCATGGCTGCCCGGTGTGCTCTTCCTGTCGGTCTGTAGAGCTGACCTTTGGCGGAAATCGAGCTCCCGGGCCGTCGCTCTCGCCATCTGACCGTGGCATGCGGTTCAGAGAGGGCGTTGAGGAGCTCCAATCAATGGTCAGAAATGTAAACCTAAAGGAAAGCAGGGAGAATTATGATAACGGTGAAGGCTAAATATGGAATTTAAACCCTGACCCCCCCCCCCCCCCCTCCCTTTCCCGTTTCAGCCCAGTTGGCGGTGGGGTTAGGTGTGGGTTTAACGGCAGCGCTCTGTCACGCAGCCAGTGCACCTGCTGTAGGGCTTGCTCCCGAGAGAGTCGTGTTCATTTCCCACGCTTGACCAGATGTTGTCCAGGGCTTCGCCACGAAAGTTTGAAATAATGTCGTCGTCGTCGCCGTCGTCGTCAGGTCTGGAGCTCGTGATGAGCCGCAACTCCTGAACTTGTCTATCCGTTTAAAATGACTCACTGAGCCCTTGAGAATTATCTCTGCAAGCTGCCTAATGAACACGTTTTAGTCCCATTAAAGGCGCATCAACACGTAGCTTAGGGGCGTCTCACCACCAGACGCCCCCTAAGTCTTATTTTCTGTGTGATTCTAAACTGCGCAGTGGGTTCACCAAAGTGCATAGGCCGTATAAGCTCATTTAAAAAGAAATAATGCATTTCTCTTTATATTTGTTAGGCGACATGGACTGGTTTGCGTTTGTATTTGGATCCAAACGGTGGATCTCACACTAGTGTCCTTGACATTGCTGATCGCAAGGGAAAACCCTTCTTTGCTTATTTTTTTTTATGATTTAGCTGCACGTAAGATTAAAATCTGATTTAAATTATTTGCAGAGACTGTCAATGGGCAGGGATGTTCGTATCGTGCCTGTAGAGGTTTATCACTGGTCTTATCCCAGAAATGAAAGAATATTGTAGGGTTTGTAGCATAATACATCACATACCTCACCATGACAATTGAATACAAAATACATAGACAAATGAAATATTGTTTGACTGATCTATTTAAATGGAAGGAAGTGTATTCTCTCCACGGTCATATGCAGTAAAAACTCCATGGGGGGAGGGGGCCCTTATCAGGCCCAGAGGGCCCCAAATCTACCTGTGGTTCCATCATTTTCTCCATATGAATGAGTTCTTTGTCACCCAGTATCATAATAGCAGTTTGATATTACAAGCGCCCCCCCCAATAGCTAACAGCGCGTGGGTATTAAGTGCATATGAGAGGGGGTGACGTGAAGCTCAAATCAACTGTATCTTTAAAGGTAACCTGAGTAACTGGATATGAGCTAGTTGTCCACCTTCGCTGGATAGTTTCTGTTGTTCAACTAGGTTCTGCAGTAAGCCATGAAAATGGATATAGGTTGTTTTTTTTTAAAGGAGATTGTGTCATGTTGGTTTAGCCTCTGTTGTTTAGTTAATTAAAGCTATAATACAATATATATATAATATATAATATAATATAATATCCCTCCCGTGGCAGAGAAAACAGATGACGGAAGAGCTTGGAAAGCGCATACGTTCGAAAAGTCTCTCTGCGTGTGCTGGATTGAGGATAAATCGTATTAAAAAAAGATGATGTCTGCACGCTGCTTAATGCTCCCAAAAAAAATATTTTTTATATCGAAATGCATGACAAGAAACAGGATGACGTTTTGATCCAGTGGAAAACTTTGGACTCGGGACGAAACATTGTCCCATTTTAAAGAGGAAACGGATGAAACGGGATCTGTTTGGGCTCTGCTCTCCTCTCCCCGATTTCTTTTATAGGCTTCCTTTACATTCACTCCTCACAAAAGGACCCTGTTTTGCATGATTTAGAATCATTTACTGAAATAGAAGGGAGGGAGGCCAGACGCCTGTAGTTGCCGGGCAGGTCCGATGGGTTCCACCCCCCAGAGCCTCAGCTCCGAGCTCACGCCTAACGAGCTGATGCGCTCCCACACTTTCACACCCACCGTTTCGCTGAGGAGACGCTACAGTATGGGAGGAAAGCTGGCTCCTCTGCTCCTGCTGCTCCTGCTAAACGCCTCTCCTCTCTTTTGCAGTGCATCCTTGCACCGTGGGAACTGCAGGCCTATACGGTTCGAGCCGCCCATGCTGGACTTCCATGAACAGTGAGTGCACTTTTCACACCGTCGTACCCGTACTGTGGCGCTGGGGGGCTTGGGAAGGTTTTCGGAGATGAAGTGAGGATGAGTCCGCATGTTTCTGGATATTCTTGCAGGGTGTGAAATTAACCAAATGCCGGCAAAATTTTGATTGTGGCTGATAAGATTTTCTACTCTAGCAGCCGCTTTGGCAGGTGACCAACCGGGTTGTGTTATATTGCAAAAGGTGATGTTGCTGGTAAAATGTCACAAATGGCTGGTGATTTTGTAGAATCCACAAGCCACTCTGTCCAGCGGGTGAAAAAGTTAATTTCATTCCCTGCTCTTGCATAAGAAGTTGCATTCATTTTTCTCAAGAAGTCATAAATGATGTTGACAACATAATGGGTCCATGTGTCTTGAGTGTTTGCACGGCAGTTCCAGTGCTGCTAGGGTTGTTCTTTAAATGCTCGGAATGGTTAAAGAGTTCTTAGAGATTCATAAATCCTGCTGTTAATGAGGCTGCCAGGTAAGTGTTCTTCTTTGTGGACGTGTCTCTTGCTGCTTCTGCGTTTGTGATAGACAGCCGTTTATGTTTTCACTTTTTAAAAGGCCTAATGGCCCATGCTATTGTTAAGACTGTTGCTTTTGGTATTTATAATGAAACATGAGGCCAACGTACCGTGCTGGAATGGTGCAGTGCTCTTAACTGCGAGCTTTTGACCATCAGAGAGTAATGGCAATGGTACTTTTGGAAGGAACATGTCTTTGTTGAAAGTATTTATCTGGGGATATTTGCTTAAAATGGGTAACCCTTTACTATGGACTTGTGTGAATAATTTAGACTTTTTTGTGTGATTGCAATGGCAATAGGCTTTGCTTCAGATTCCAGTATAGCCCAGTATTACAGTTGCAATTACAACTAACAACACAACATTTGCATGCAGGTATAGTGCAGCCTGCCTATCTGTACTGGCTCATTTAAATTGTTAAAAACAATGGTATTTGTTAAACATGGAGTGCTTTCAAAGTGATGGACCAAATTAAAAATTTAATGTAACCAAATTTTAGTCAATGCTTGATACTTTAAGTCATTGCACTTGACAGTGACACGATATTACTGACATAATTTCTTTTAGGAATGAGAATTTTCACCACACAAGCCATGATGCGATGATCCATATGAGCTTAAACGTATCGGCCACAAGGTGGCACTGTCCCCTTCACACAAACAACTTGTTGAGCAGTTAATTTCATCATTACTGGTTTTTTCTTATAAATATTATTCACTGAGACATTGTGACCTGAAAATACCCCCCCCCCCCAAAAAAAAAAAGCCATTTAAATTCCGAACTGGTTCCCTGTATTTTTTCTAAAATTTGTTTCTGATTTTTCCCACATTTTCTCACAAATTAGTAGCCAATTGAACCCCTATTCTAATTCAAATCCCCCCCGTGTAGCAACTGCTAGAGAACCACCGCTATACAACCCTGTCAGCCAGTAGTAGGACGGAGGGCGCCACGTCCTCTACAGGGCGTGACTCCTCAAACTCCTGACAGTGATTCCAACTCGCCCAGGGCCTTCTGTGCGCAGCGATTCTCTCCGGGCCCCTCCCCCCACCCGGAAGCAGCCGCCAATTGCCGCTCCCACAGGGCACCGGCCATGCTCGGATCTGGCATGACCGGGGTGTGAACCCCGATCCTCGGAGCACAACTGCACCGACTGCTGTTACCGTTGTACCACCCCGGCGGCGGTTCCCTGTATTTCTATTTACAATAGAAAATACACATACATTCTATTGTATTTACAATAGAAAATACACACACACAGATTTGCTCACCCACAATTTGGTCATATGGGTGGTTGATTAATATGCATCTGAATTGACGTCTGTAAGGACCTCATTAACCATCGTATGATGTGATGTTCATTTTGAAAGCACAGCAGCTAAGTGTGTGTGTTGTTTGAGTTATTGTTGTGTGAGGATGTATTGTTTGAAACTATTTAAACACCTCTCTGTAAACATGCTTGCTGTTTTGTGTATGTGGAAAACTCGGAAATGCCAAGAAATTCAAAAATGCAGAGGATGCTTTTTTTAACAAAATGGCTTCAGGCAAAACTAATTTATTTCCATATTGATGATCGTTTGCCAGTAGCCTTCTGGGTGACTGTGAGGGGGGTCTCTTGAATCTCAGAAAAGATCCTTGGAGCCAACAGCCTAGAATGGATGAGTCTACAGGGAATACAAGCTCACAACCATTGGGGCTTGGAAAATCTGTCTTTTGAATTTTGCATTGAAATGATTAATGAATGGAACCGCACTCTGTGTACTGTTGTTGAATTCATAATGCACTTTTCAAAGAAATAATAATTATTTATCTAAATAATTCAGTTCAGTAACATTTGAGATGATTGTAATCCAAAATGATTCACAGAAAGAGGTCAATCCATGCTTTTCCCTGAAGTCTGAAGCTATTAAACGAGTCCTTTGTGGCAGTAGCCAAAACTATCCAGATAAAAACTTGACTGTTCTTGGATGAAGAATATAACCTTGATCTCATATTTCGGGTATGAAGTCACCACACAATTTTTTTTGCCAACCAGTGTGCCCTGCCCTGACACTCCTGACTGTAGAATGAAAAGGAAGACAGAAGGTATGCAAGACATCTCAGAACAACCTTAACCACCCACGTTTATATCACGCCACCTCTTTAGCTGGGTACAGCAGTATTGGCTGGTTAGCTGGGTACAGCAGTAGCAGGCTGGTTAACTGGGTACAGCAGTAGCAGGCTGGTTAGATGGGTACAGCAGTAACGGGGTGGTTAGCTGGGTACAGCAGTAGCGGGCTGGTTAGCTGGGTACAGCAGTATTGGCTGGTTAACTGGGTACAGCAGTAGCAGGCTGGTTAGCTGGGTACAGCAGTAGCAGGCTGGTTAGCTGGGTACAGCAGTAGCGGGCTGGTTAGCTGGGTACAGCAGTAGCGGGCTGGTTAGCTGGGTACAGCAGTAGCGGGCTGGTTAGCTGGGTACAGCAGTAGCAGGCTGGTTAGCTGGGTACAGCAGTAGCAGGCTGGTTAGCTGGGTACAGCAGTAGCAGGCTGGTTAGCTGGGTACAGCAGTAGCAGGCTGTTTAGCTGGGTAGAGCAGTAGCGGGCTGGTTAGCTGGGTAGAGCAGTAGCAGGCTGGTTAGCTGGGTAGAGCAGTAGCGGGCTGGTTAGCTGGGTAGAGCAGTAGCGGGCTGGTTAGCTGGGTAGAGCAGTAGCGGGCTGGTTAGCTGGGTAGAGCAGTAGCGGGCTGGTTAGCTGGGTAGAGCAGTAGCGGGCTGGTTAGCTGGGTAGAGCAGTAGCGGGCTGGTTAGCTGGGTAGAGCAGTAGCGGGCTGGCTACCTGGGTACAACAGTAGCGGGCTGGTTAGCTGGGTACAGCAGTAGCAGGCTGATTAGCTGGGTACAGCGGTAGCAGGGCTGGTTAGCTCGGCTGGTTGAGGAAGCCCTCTCTGGCTGGTGTTCTGTTGAAGGTGTAATTCTGTCCTGGAGAGGACGGCACTGGCCTGAAGCAGAACGGGCGGGACACACGGTATTTTAATGTCGCAGACCCCATGCTCTCCCACACCGTTGGATTGACCAGTAAAGGGCCTATACCCAGAGAGTATGCGTTAAAGCCTCTCTGAGCTCCATGGAATCCGCTCTTGCACAAGAGAGTAGGGTCGTTTTTTCATGTTTGTGATGTCGTACCTTAAAAAAAATAATTATTATTTGTGTCTTTCAAACGGGTGGATCTGAAGGAGTTTTGGCACTAGCCAGCCAGGCTAGTAGACCAAAATTTCCACTAGCCCGGCTGAAATGTTACTAGCACTGTTTGTAACACTATAAACAAATGTTTTCTATTAATTTGTTCCGTTTCCTTTACATTCACATTATTCATTTTGTTAGTCTATGAGTAGTACTATTTTAATCAATGAGCCTACTGGATATGTGTCCAAAACTTACAAAATCTCTCATTTATACATGAAACGGTGTGCAAGTATTCAGTCAAACCATAACAGGTGTCAGGATGTGTCATAGAGGTCTAATAGTACAGATAAAAACAATTGCATTTTCACTGACGGATTGTAGTTTTCGCAAGAACCCAAGATGTGTAACGCTAACGTCTGTAGGGCTACGGCTCTGGGGCTACGCTGGCAGGACTGCCTTGGAATGCCTGTGGTCCTGTGCGCCACACCGTGCGCTCCCTACACACTGCAGACACCGTACGCTCCCTACACACTGCAGACACCGTACGCTCCCTATACACTGCAGACACCGTACGCTCCCTATACACTGCAGACACCGTACGCTCCCTACACACTGCAGACACCGTACGCTCCCTATACACTGCAGACACCGTACGCTCCCTACACACTGCAGACACCGTGCGCCACACACTGCAGACACCGTACGCTCCCTACACACTGCAGACACCGTACGATCCCTACACACTGCAGACACCGTGCGCTCCCTACGCGCTGCAGACACCGTACGCTCCCTATACACTGCAGACACCGTGCGCCACACACTGCAGACACCGTACGCTCCCTACACACTGCAGACACCGTACGCTCCCTACGCGCTGCAGACACCGTGCGCTCCCTACACACTGCAGACACCGTGCGCTCCCTACACACTGCAGACACCGTACGCTCCCTACACACTGCAGACACCGCGCGCTCCCTACGCGCTGCAGACACCGTGCGCTCCCTACACACTGCAGACACCGTGCGCTCCCTACACACTGCAGACACCGCGCGCTCCCTACACACTGCAGACACCGCACGCTCCCTACACACTGCAGACACCGTACGCTCCCTACACACTGCAGACACCGTACGCTCCCTACACACTGCAGACACCGTACGCTCCCTACACACTGCAGACACCGTACGCTCCCTACACACTGCAGACACCGTACGCTCCCTACACGCTGCAGACACCGCACGCTCCCTACACACTGCAGACACCGCGCGCTCCCTACACACTGCAGACACCGCACGCTCCCTACGCGCTGCAGACACCGCGCGCTCCCTACACACTGCAGACACCGCGCGCTCCCTACACACTGCAGACACCGTACGCTCCCTACACACTGCAGACACCGTACGCTCCCTACACACTGCAGACACCGTACGCTCCCTACACACTGCAGACACCGTACGCTCCCTACACACTGCAGACACCGTACGCTCCCTACACACTGCAGACACCGTACGCTCCCTACACGCTGCAGACACCGCACGCTCCCTACACACTGCAGACACCGCGCGCTCCCTACACACTGCAGACACCGCGCGCTCCCTACACACTGCAGACACCGTGCGCCACACACTGCAGACACCGTGCGCTCCCTACACGCTGCAGGCACCGCGCGCTCCCTACACACTGCAGACACCGCACGCTCCCTACACACTGCAGACACCGCACGCTCCCTACACACTGCAGACACCGCGCGCTCCCTACACACTGCATACACCGCACGCTCCCTACACACTGCAGACACCGCACGCTCCCTACACACTGCAGACACCGCGCGCTCCCTACACACTGCAGACACCGCGCGCTCCCTACACACTGCATACACCGCACGCTCCCTACACACTGCAGACACCGCACGCTCCCTACACACTGCAGACACCGCACGCTCCCTACACACTGCAGACACCGCACGCTCCCTACACACTGCAGACACCGCGCGCTCCCTACACACTGCAGACACCGCACGCTCCCTACACACTGCAGACACCGTGCGCCACACACTGCAGTCACCGCGCGCTCCCTACACACTGCAGACACCGCGCGCTCCCTACACACTGCAGACACCGTGCGCCACACACTGCAGTCACCGCGCGCTCCCGACACGCTGCAGACACCGCGCGCTCCCTACACGCTGCAGACACCGTGCGCTCCCTACACACTGCAGACACCGCGCGCTCCCTACACACTGCAGACACCGCGCGCTCCCTACACACTGCAGACACCGCGCGCTCCCTACACGCTGCAGGCACCGCGCGCTCCCTACACGCTGCAGGCACCGCGCGCTCCCTACACGCTGCAGGCACCGCGCGCTCCCTACACGCTGCAGGCACCGCGCGCTCCCTACACACTGCAGGCACCGCGCGCTCCCTACACACTGCAGGCAGGTGTGTCCTAAGGCAGGTCTCATTGTGATATTGAGTGACTCAGGATTGCACATAAAGTGAAAATGTGTCCTGCAAGCCCATACAATAATGATACACAATGTAATCACAGCATGCATTTTGTAATCATTGGCTAAATGATAGACTGTAGCAAAGGGTCGGTCTTCCCCCACAATGCCTGGAGACTTGGTGCAAGTAGGAGTGGGGGTGGAGATGGCATTGGCACATTCCCCTGAAGGCTGAAGCTACTGCGTTCATTTCTGCTAAAAAGATAACAACTGAAGGGCAACAGGAAATGCAAAGCAGAGTTTTGTGGCCTGCCTTAAATTCGACACCATTTCCTCGTGCCACATTCTGAGGACTGAAACGATTGGGGCGTCCCTGCTTTACCTACTTGTAACATGCACCAGCAAAATGCCCTTAAGAGTCACTGAAGTCAACACTTTGGCCAGGTGGAAGATTGGAGGTCTTGGATAGAAGTGACCCTTGTGTTAGACTGCAGATTGGGTTGGGCCCTGGTTTGAAATCATAGACATTGAACTCGATTGAAGACGTGATTTTATCTGAGCTCCTTGGAACTTACTGGAGGAGTTTTTATTTTATTTTTTATTTCCTCACAACAGGTTTATTTGCAGTTTATTATTTCCCTCCCTGTAATTTTTAAAATGTCATTATTGATTTGCGCTGTGTTGTGCTGAATTGAGTTTGACACGTGAAAACTTTTTCCTATGAATAATGTGACGCTACCCTGCTCTGCAGTTTTGTATTTTATTGTGCGATTTAAAAAATCAGCAGGGATATAGGGGAAGAATTCCCTACCCCTGCTCTTATAATCATTCACACAAATGGGCACAGTTCTCACACATGGGGTTCTTAACCTTAATCTTTCTATTTTTTTTGCAGGCCTGTGGGGATGCCGAAAATGGAGAAAGTTTACTTACATAATCCTAGTTCAGAAGAAAAGATCATATTAATATCAATATCAGCGACTACTGCTCATTTTCATGCGTCGTTTTTTCAGAACGGGGTGAGTATGTTTCTGTCTCACGGCTGTCCCCTCCGGCAGTGTTAACTGAGTAAAGAAGCAGCTGGAAGTCTTCCCTTTTTCTTTGTACAAAGTTGTGGATGGGGATGGAATAATTTGGAAGTTGATGCAATTTACCAAAAAAAATTTAATGATATTTGAAATAAAGAAATGTAACTTTTTCTCTCTTGTTATACTCAACTGTAAAGCTGTTAACCGTGAATGTACACAGTTATAGAAATTATAGAGAAAGAAGATTGATTATAGGTTTCTCTCTTTAAACTGGCACCGTCTTTGTCGTTGAGACGTTGAGAGCTGTGTTTTTGGAGCGGCGGTTAAACGAACAGCAGTGACCTGCTTCCTGCTTTAAGGGGTGGGGGGATCCCCCAAATGAGCAACCGCAGCTATTTAAAAGGAAGTCACTTTCCTTGCTTGCTGTGGTTGAGCAATTGATCTCTGCTCTAAGTGTGGGTGTCCTCTGGTAGGGAGGCTGCAGTGTTGAGCGCCTCAGTCTGCCTCGACCTGAGACGCACCTGGTGCCTGTACCTCTCGCCACCATCAGGAGTGTCACATAGGAGTAGCAGTTGTGTGGGAGAGTGTCATTTTATAAAATATAAAAATAAAAATGCAACAAAGAGGATGACTGTCTGGTTCCCTCTTGTCGTTTCTCCCGCAGGTTATTCCTCCAGGGGGAAACACATCGTTTGATGTGGTCTTTCTCGCACGGGTAGTAGGGAACGTAGAAAACACATTATTTATTAATACGTCAGATCATGGGGTGTTTACATACCAGGTACGTATGGAACTATAAACACGCGTATTGAGCATGTTGTGAAATGTGTCCGAATACTGGTTATTCCTAATGAAATTAGCCCCAGGCTGAAAGTTGTAAGAGCTGATGTATTGCTCTGATACATTGCTTTGTTCACTACCTTTTCTAATGTTTCTCATGCACAAACCTTCAGAGGGTGGGGGGCCAGGATGGGTTCTTCACAGGGATCTCACCTGAGTTGGAACTGAGATAGGAGTTTTTTTTTTTGATGATTGGCTTTCTCTCTTGCAGGTGTTTGGTGTGGGAATCCCAAACCCCTACAGACTAAGGCCCTTCATTGGGGCCAGAATACCAGTAAACAGCAGCTTTTCACCGCTGATAAACATCCACAACCCACACAGTGAACCACTGCAGGTAACCGCTAATACATACATACTGTACTTAACCACTGCAGGTAACCGCTAATACATACATACTGTACTTAACCACTGCAAGTAACTGCTGATACATACATACTGTACTTAACCACTGCAGGTAACCGCTAATACATACATACTGTACTTAACCACTGCAGGGAACCGCTAATACATACATACTGTACTTAACCACTGCAGGTAACCGCTAATACATACATACTGTACTTAACCACTGCAGGTAACCGCTAATACATACATACTGTACTTAACCACTGCAGGGAACCGCTAATACATACATACTGTACTTAACCACTGCAGGTAACCGCTAATACATACATACTGTACTTAACCACTGCAGGTAACCGCTAATACATACATACTGTACTTAACCACTGCAGGGAACCGCTAATACATACATACTGTATTTAACCACTGCAGGTAACCGCTAATACATACATACTGTATTTAACCACTGCAGGGAACCGCTAATACATACATACTGTATTTAACCACTGCAGGTAACCGCTAATACATACATACTGTATTTAACCACTGCAGGGAACCGCTAATACATACATACTGTACTTAACCACTGCAGGTAACCGCTAATACATACATACTGTACTTAACCACTGCAGGTAACCGCTAATACATACATACTGTACTTAACCACTGCAGGTAACCGCTAATACATACATACTGTACTTAACCACTGCAGGGAACCGCTAATACATACATACTGTACTTAACCACTGCAGGGAACCGCTAATACATACATACTGTATTTAACCACTGCAGGTAACCGCTAATACATACATACTGTACTTAACCACTGCAGGTAACCGCTAATACATACATACTGTGCTTAACCACGGCAGGGAACCGCTAATACATACATACTGTATTTAACCACTGCAGGTAACCGCTAATACATACATACTGTACTTAACCACTGCAGGTAACCGCTAATACATACATACTGTACTTAACCACTGCAGGTAACCGCTAATACATACATACTGTACTTAACCACTGCAGGGAACCGCTAATACATACATACTGTATTTAACCACTGCAGGTAACCGCTAATACATACATACTGTACTTAACCACGGCAGGGAACCGCTAATACATACATACTGTACTTAACCACTGCAGGGAACCGCTAATACATACATACTGTATTTAACCACTGCAGGTAACCGCTAATACATACATACTGTATTTAACCACTGCAGGTAACCGCTAATACATACATACTGTATTTAACCACTGCAGGTAACCGCTAATACATACATACTGTACTTAACCACTGCAGGTAACCGCTAATACATACATACTGTACTTAACCACTGCAGGTAACCGCTAATACATACATGCTGTACTTAACCACTGCAGGTAACCGCTAATACATACATACTGTACTTAACCACTGCAGGTAACCGCTAATACATACATACTGTACTTAACCACTGCAGGTAACCGCTAATACATACAAACTGTACTTAACCACTGCAGGTAACCGCTAATACATACATACTGTACTTAACCACTGCAGGTAACCGCTAATACATACATACTGTACTTAACCACTGCAAGTAACCGCTAATACATACATACTGTACTTAACCACTGCAGGTAACTGCTAATACATACATACTGTACTTAACCACTGCAAGTAACCGCTAATACATACATACTGTACTTAACCACTGCAGGTAACCGCTAATACATACATACTGTACTTAACCACTGCAGGTAACCGCTAATACATACATACTGTACTTAACCACTGCAGGTAACCGCTAATACATACATACTGTACTTAACCACTGCAGGGAACCGCTAATACATACATACTGTATTTAACCACTGCAGGTAACCGCTAATACATACATACTGTACTTAACCACTGCAGGTAACCGCTAATACATACATACTGTACTTAACCACTGCAGGGAACCGCTAATACATACATACTGTATTTAACCACTGCAGGTAACCGCTAATACATACATACTGTACTTAACCACTGCAGGTAACCGCTAATACATACATACTGTACTTAACCACTGCAGGTAACCGCTAATACATACAAACTGTACTTAACCACTGCAGGTAACCGCTAATACATACATACTGTACTTAACCACTGCAGGTAACCGCTAATACATACATACTGTACTTAACCACTGCAAGTAACCGCTAATACATACATACTGTACTTAACCACTGCAGGTAACTGCTAATACATACATACTGTACTTAACCACTGCAAGTAACCGCTAATACATACATACTGTACTTAACCACTGCAGGTAACCGCTAATACATACATACTGTACTTAACCACTGCAGGTAACCGCTAATACATACATACTGTACTTAACCACTGCAGGTAACCGCTAATACATACATACTGTACTTAACCACTGCAGGTAACCGCTAATACATACATACTGTACTTAACCACTGCAGGTAACTGCTTATACATACATAATCTGTCTGTAAACAATTGTTGGAAAAATTACTTGCATCAGGCACAAAGTAGATGTCCTAACTGACTTGCCAACACGATAGTTTGCTAACATGAAATCTGTGGAGTGGTTAAAAATGAGTTTTAATGACTTCAACCTAAGTGTATATAAACTTGAGACTTCAAACTGTACATACATACTGAGATTGAGGCTTAATCTATGCTGTTTGGTTGCCAGGTTGTAGAAATGTACTCCAGTGGGGGGGACTTGCATTTGGAGCTGCTAACAGGCCAGCAAGGAGGGACCCGCAAATTATGGGTGGGTATCAGGTCATGTCCGTTGTGTCCTGTAAACACTTTTCTATGACTAATGTTCCCCCTGGCGTATCTAAATGAACAGTATAAGCATTCTGGAGCAGAATCTTCAATGCTGTCTACAGCAGTGATGCAGAGGTCTGTGATTTCTCCCAGTGTCCCAACACTGACACTTCCTCCCTCCCGCTCCCAATCCAGGAGATTCCCCCATTTGAAACAAAGGGGGTGATGAGGGCAAGCTTCTCCTCACGGGATGCCGACAACCATACGGCCTACCTCCGGATCAAAACCAACGCCTCCAGCGAGGACGAGTTCATCATCCTGCCTGTGGAGGTGGAGGTTACCCAAAGTGAGCGTCTTTAGCTCACTCACAAAGCTGAGGCTCATTTCATACGTTGTCACTCTGGCATAGCTGAGCCTCAGTTCGTCTTCTGACCATCGCTCTCACAAAGCTGAGCCTGATTTTATTCTCTGACTGTCACGCGGTCCCACTGCTGATGCTAATTTTGTACTTTAACTGTCACTCACTCACAAAGCTGAGGCTCAGTTTGTTCTTTAACTGTCACTCACTCACAAAGCTCAGGCTCAGTTTGTTCTTTAACTGTCACTCACTCACAAAGCTCAGGCTCAGTTTGTTCTTTAACTGTCACTCACTCACAAAGCTCAGGCTCAGTTTGTTCTTTAACTGTTACTCACAAAGCTCAGGCTCAGTTTGTTCTTTAACTGTCACTCACTCACAAAGCTCAGGCTCAGTTTGTTCTTTAACTGTTACTCACTCACAAAGCTCAGGCTCAGTTTGTTCTTTAACTGTTACTCACAAAGCTCAGGCTCAGTTTGTTCTTTAACTGTCACTCACTCACAAAGCTCAGGCTCAGTTTGTTCTTTAACTGTTACTCACTCACAAAGCTCAGGCTCAGTTTGTTCTTTAACTGTCACTCACTCACAAAGCTCAGGCTCAGTTTGTTCTTTAACTGTCACTCACTCACAAAGCTCAGGCTCAGTTTGTTCTTTAACTGTTACTCACTCACAAAGCTCAGGCTCAGTTTGTTCTTTAACTGTCACTCACTCACAAAGCTCAGGCTCAGTTTGTTCTTTAACTGTTACTCACTCACAAAACTCCGGCTCAGTTTGTTCTTTAACTGTTACTCACTCACAAAGCTCAGGCTCAGTTTGTTCTTTAACTGTCACTCACTCACAAAGCTCAGGCTCAGTTTGTTCTTTAACTGTTATTCACTCACAAAGCTCAGGCTCAGTTTGTTCTTTAACTGTCACTCACTCACAAAGCTCAGGCTCAGTTTGTTCTTTAACTGTTACTCACTCACAAAGCTCAGGCTCAGTTTGTTCTTTAACTGTTACTCACTCACAAAGCTCAGGCTCAGTTTGTTCTTTAACTGTTACTCACTCACAAAACGAAGCTCATTTTGTACTTTAACTGTCACTCACAAAGCTGAGGATCATTTTGTACTTTAGCGGTCACTCACAAAACTAGGCTCATTTTGTCCTCTGTCACCCACTTCCCAGGCTAAACCTGATTTTGTCCTCCCACTGTCCTTCACTAACAAAGCTCAGGCTCAGTTTGTACTTTAGCTGTCACTCACTCACAAAACTGAGGCTAATTTTGTCCTCTGTCACCCACTCACAAGGCTAAACCTGATTTTGTCCTCTCACTGTCCCTCACTAACAAAGCTGAGGCTGATCTCCACCTTTGTCCAGCCAATGAAGGAACACTCACCTCAATGTTTGCTTTTGTCTCCAGCACCTGGTATATATTCCTCCATAGAGATGCTAGACTTCGGTACGCTACGATCGCAAGGTAAGCACGCTTTCGTTCTTGGGTCAGAAACTGTCCTGCAGCACAGTTCTCCCTTTGACCGCATGCAGTGACAAAGCAGGAATGCGTTTGAGCATGAAACTGATAAAGTGTATAATTCCTATTAATCCATGGCATTTAATCTCATTAAGATCTCTAAGATATGTGGATAATTATCAGTAGAACAAATGCAGTTGTCTCCTTGTTTGTGCTCCGTAACATGACATTGTTTTTAAAATCAATTGTGTTCAAAATTCACTTAAGGTTTATGTTTAATGCTATGTATACGTTTCACAGATCGGCCAAAACAATTGAATTTACATCTTCTAAATTCAGGAACAAAAGATGTACAAATTACAGTGAGTAGTTCTCATGTGTTCTTCTAGTATACTTTAGTTTTTTTCCCCAGTGTAAGCTAATGTTGTTTTTTTTATTTTACAGAGTGTCCGGTCAACACCGGCAAATGAAGCAATTAAGATAGACTACAGCTCTGTCACACTTAAAGCAGGAGAAAATAATTATACCAAAGTTGCAAGCATAAGTTTTGATGGTAAGTTCTTTGATTACCTTGTGACCTTCAATCTACAATGTTGGACAAATCATCTTAGCAAAGAATGGGAGTATTTTTGAGGAGATTGGAGAGATCTTTATCGCGCTCGGCTGCGGATTTCTGACCTCGGTGTTTTGCGGATCCTGGCGCACCTGGTTGGGCTTTACGTGCTTTCCCCAAACTGGGCTGGGGCTCCACTAAGCCTCTGTGAAACACAACTCCCTTAAAATCATTGGAATCCGTCTTAATGTTTGTTTTGCTTTTGAGATTAATGCTGAGAATGTGAGTGATGGAGGAACCTGCACAACAGCTTTAGCACTAAAACTTTGAAATGCACTCAATCCTGTTTTGTATTTTTTGTTTCCCCCCCCCTGCAGCCTCAAAAGCACGGAGACCGTCTCAGTTTTCTGGTAAAATAACAGTGAAAGCAAGAGAAAAAACATACTCCAAACTTGAAATTCCATACCAAGCAGACGTTTTAGAAGGGTGAGAGTTCAAACTGACGAGGGGTGGAAATGTGCACTTAAAATACCTCTTAAAAATCACCACAGTCCACACTGAAGATGTTATGAACCATGGTTATAAAGTACATTATAAGCTTATGTATCCATATATTTTAACGCACGGCTTAATTCATTTTCCATAATGTATATGTTTGGAAAGAAATGCTCAGTACAGAGTGAAAGGTTTTCAGTATTTGAAATTATTGTAATTTTACAGTGAAGTTTAGGTATGACGAGAATATGGAAGTCTGTGTACTGAGAGTATTGATTGAGTTTTTCAGAGTGTGTTACAAAGGCAGTATGCCCATATGAAGATGCTCAATGCTGTTCTTACATTGATTTCCTTTAACGGCCAGGCTTCGGAGGGTTTCTTAGTTGTGCTAAGTGCGTGTGTCCCGTCGTGTCAGGTACCTCGGGTTCGAGCACACAGCCACCCTGTTCCACATAAGAGACAGTCCCACGGACCCTGTGGAGAGACCCATCTTTCTCACCAACACCTTCAACTTTGCCGTGCGCATCCACAACGTCTTCCTGCCAGAGGAGGCCAAGACGATGTTCAAAGTGAGTGGCACTGGGTGAATGTGTGCCTCAAGGCAGGATCAACGGAGGGAACGGAACATATTCCGCATGAAGGTTTTCCAGGGTTCAGGATTTTGCGTCCTGATTCCAGTGTCCTGATCTGGGATCTACTCATTTAAACCCCATTCGTAAAAAAGGAGCCTGGGGGACCAGTGGCTTAAGGAAGAGGCAAAGATCCACAACAAATGAGATTTTGGTTCACTTTGAAAGAAAGCCAAAAAGCACCTATATTCACAGAAATTGGTGTATTTCCCTGTAAATGTGTGTATCCGTTGGGCTCTGATTGATGCTGGACCTCAGTTGAGTGCAGTTCAGTAATCATAGAAGGGTGTTTGGTGTGCTCTGTCTGAAGTCAGTTCATTTTTTTTTTTTGAAAATTATTACTTGGGTTCTGAAGCCAAAGTGCAATATAGAAAAGCCAGCACTCACAACAATGCTTGTCGCTATTTTTCATTTTATTAGGACGCGTTTCGGCTGCTGCTGTACTTTTAATTTGCGTGCTTTCCTGTGCCTCCATCAGATCCAGAACTTCAGCAAGCCCATCCTGGTCCCTCCTCGTGAGTCGCGCTACATCTTCTCCCTCCATTTCCAACCAATCAAACCCTCTCTCCACATCGACAGCAACATCCTGCTCGTCACCAACGCCTCCAAGTTCCACCTGCCCATTCGGGCATACACCGGCTTCCTGGAGGTACACACTGCAGCCAATTTATTACTTGTTTTCCTTTTCTTTTTAATAAAAATATTTTTAGGGCTTTTTCAGCTTTATTGGATAGCCCAGTGTAGACTGACAGGAAGAATGGGGAAGGCCAGATTCAAACAGACAACGCCGCTGCTCGCAATGAGCGCGTGGATGGTACTCTTACAGGCTACACCACCGAGACACCCCATTATGTATGGTTTTCTGAGCAGCGAGTCAGAAGTTAGTATTTTAACGGACGCGGTGTGAACTTGACAGTTTATTTTCTTGAAATTTCCAGTAGGCGCTTCAACATGAAAGCCTAGGAAAAAGCTTAAAAACCTGTGCTTAGAGATTTATGATCCTTTAATTTGCATAGAGGTTTAAAAATTTTAAGCTGATTTATTGCAGCGAATGGCCATTGTATGCGGATAAACTTTGGTTTTATGCCGTTATGCCATAAGTCGAGTGGAGCTTGTGTTAATGCCGGGAGTGAAAGTAAGGCACAGGCATATGCTGCTTGTTTTAGTGCTGCCTGTACTTTTGATTTTTCATTTATTTATTTATTTATTAAGGGCTTTTCAGCTTTATTGGACAGAAGAACAGTGTAGAGATGGGAAGGATGGAGCGAGAGAGAGTGAGAGAGAGCGAGAGAGAGCGAGAGAGAGCGAGAGAGAGCGAGAGAGAGCGAGAGAGAGCGAGAGAGAGCGAGAGAGAGCGAGAGAGCGAGAGAGAGCGAGATGCGACAAAGGTCGCCCGGCCGGCTTCAAACTGCCGACATCGCGGCTCGCAACGAGCATGCAGATAGCGCTCTACATGCCACTCCACCAACAAACCCACGCTGCCTGTAGTTTTACTACAACTAGGGCAAAATATGTTCTTTTTGGCCCCTTTAAGAGCTTCTCAGGAGAGTGTCTGGGCACAAGCCCATTTTGTCCTGGCATAGATGATCAGTTGGCAGGTGTTTTGGCTTCCATTGCGGCGGAATGATGAAATAAAATATGAGCCTAAAATTATTTTAACCTGTATTCTTGGTTGCATTATTACTGGCACTGTGTAAAGTATAGAGGAATTCAATATATTAATTAAATATTTGATTAACTGGAATTCTGGTAATAGGGTAGATGGCAGTCATAGCACAGTAAGGAGGTCCTCTGTCTGCATGCTTTTTAGCCCACTTATTCTCAGTGGTTTTATTGGTCTGTCTTAAGCTGTTCCCCTGTACTCAAACTACCTCTCCTGGGCAGGATGTCCACCACAGAGACGGCCCTTGGATGCATGTTCCTTGGTGTTTAGTTTCACATTTAACCGCCCGTCTAACTGAGCTGTTCTCACTTCTTCTTTTTTTTTTTACTAGCCTTTCGTCCTCTCGCCCAGTCTGAACGAGCACTTCCTGGACTTCAGCGTTCTCAGCGTCACGGACACCAGCAGTAACGTGTTTGTGGTCGTCAACAGCAACCCCATCGAGGTGACATGGATGTTTCCTCACTAATGCTGAATGCCACACCCGTATCCCCCCCCCGGCCTGCCTGAATCTGACCCCCCCCCCCCCCCTCTTTTTTCAGCTGGAGATCAAGTCCTGGATGGTGACGGGAGACAGCTTATCGGTGGAGCTGCTACGGTCGGAGAGGGGGAACAGAACGACCGTGCTGTCCAGGATACGGGAGCTACAGAATACGTCCGTGTCCGACCAGAAATCCGTAAGCATGACCCTGCACTCCGTGCTATTATTATTAATATTTTATTAAACTTCATTTTTACAGGGTAGGTTGACTGAGCACACATGTTCTTTTACAGCAACACCCTGTTGACACCCCCCCCCCCCCCCCCCCCCCCCCAATTAGCCTAACCTGCATGTCTTTGGCACATTAGCCTAACCTGCATGTCTTTGGACTATTAGCCTAACCTGCATGTCTTTGGTACATTAGCCTAACCTGCATGTCATTGGACTATTAGCCTAACCTGCATGTCTTTGGACTATTAGCCTAACCTGCATGTCTTTGGACTATTAGCCTAACCTGCATGTCTTTGGACTATTAGCCTAACCTGCATGTCTTTGGTACATTAGCCTAACCTGCATGTCTTTGGACTATTAGCCTAACCTGCATGTCATTGGACTATTAGCCTAACCTGCATGTCTTTGGCACATTAGCCTAACCTGCATGTCTTTGGACTATTAGCCTAACCTGCATGTCTTTGGACTATTAGCCTAACCTGCATGTCATTGGACTATTAGCCTAACCTGCATGTCTTTGGTACATTAGCCTAACCTGCATGTCTTTGGTACATTAGCCTAACCTGCATGTCTTTGGTACATTAGCCTAACCTGCATGTCTTTGGACTATTAGCCTAACCTGCATGTCTTTGGTACATTAGCCTAACCTGCATGTCTTTGGACTATTAGCCTAACCTGCATGTCTTTGGTGCATCGGATGACACTGGAGTTCCTCCCCAGATGCACAGGGTCTGTTTATGCGTAAATAGGGTCTTGCTGAAGTAAGGTTAGCACAGCCTTTCTGTGACTGCATCCTGTACACCCATTCATTTATCAGGCTTCACCCGTCCGTACATAACAAAACAGAAACCGCAGATAATGATTGCCAGTTGTACACTTTCACTAACATGTACTTCCAATGCGATGGATGTTGAACAAATAGCACGAGCCAATTTTTGTTTCTATGCGTGTGGAAAGTATATTGAACTCAATGTTTGATCTGTCTGTCTGTCTGTCTCTCTTGTTGCAGGTAATATTAGCCTCGGGCTACACTGCCTTGTTCAGGGTTACGCTGGTGGCCAAGGACCTGGAGGGCACCTACGATGGAGCAGTGCACCTGAGAACAGATTACGAGGTGGGCTGGACTATTTAAGGGTTCCCTGGGCATGCATCTGGTTAACAGAGCAACACAAGCAAGCAACAAACAGCCAATCATGCGCCAGACTCCAGCGGGTACACTACAAAGCAGGATTACTCAGTTACTGAGTAAAACCCTGAACCCTCCCAAATCTGGCACATGGACTGAAGTAAAAAGAGCTCATGTTTTACTCAGTGCAGTTATCCAGCTAACTCAGTAATCCTGCTTCATCGTATAGCCCCTGGCTGGCATGTCCAACTGAAGGTCTAGTACTTCCTGCATTCAATTACACAACGCATTAGTGACAAGAATTTTTTATCTCGTTTGTACATTTGGAATTGGCTATGGTCCTGTCTTATTCAAAAGCTGCCAACTGACAACAATATGTAACGTATAAAAAGAAATCAGCATATGAATTCGCATTCTATTTTTGGACCCTGGGTAAATTGGCTGGTTTCACCTTTCTAAAATTGTTCTGCCAAATGGTTTATGTGCAAATTGCATACTTGTCACTTGCATCAATGATAGCAATGAAGTAGTGTGGAGTTTAAAAGCTTTCGAGGTGTGGGCCGCTCCAGTTTGTATGCCTTATCGGCTGTGTTGAGTGATTTGACAGGTTTGACAAAGAGGCCATTAACACCATTTCTCAGCTGTTGAGGATTCATTAAACTCCTCATAATTTGTGGGATGTGCAGCGTCTGTCATCTGCCCAATCACTGGGACAACGGGTGAAAGTAATATGTCAACCCAAAGGTCACCTGTTAGAAGCTTCACCTTTTAAAAACCCCTTAATGACCGATGGGCCCAGCCGGACAAACTGTCTAAGAGATGCTCTAATCACGGTCCCTCGAGCGCCGAGAACTGCTGCTTTTCCACCCTCCCTGTTCCTGGGAGTCAAGTGTGAAGACAGTCTGGCACAATCAGTAGCACTAATTGTTTGGCTTATTACCTGGGAGAACAGAAAACCAGGGCGAGGTTTGAGTATCCATGTCTTAGGCTGGCTCTGTCATTTGACACAATTTATGCTTGCTTAAGTTCTGTATCTGCATGTGAAAGCGCTGCTGCTCTGCTACAGCACAGCGTAGATGTGACCCTGTAGAGTATGTAGGCTGCAGTTCAGCTGTATTTTATGAGACTGCTAACTGCCCTACAGCTGTTTAATGACTTAATTTTTTAAACATTTATTTTGCAGATATTAACAATACCAGTGAAAGCTGTCATCGCAGTGGGATCACTGGAAAGCTCACCCAAGCACATTGTTCTTCCTCCGTCTTTTCCGGTGAGAAACGTCCCTGTTCATACCCACTGGCAGAATAACTTGCCATAATTATGCTGTCTCTTAAGTTTTTATTTTTGCTTGCATCACTTTCATCTTGTATGAAGTTGTCACTGCCCTGATGCATCCCATTGTTTGTGAACTGTTAAAGTCAACACTTGCTTGCTTTGTGTTTTTGTTGTTTTGTTTTGTGTCCATTATGCTTGTTCCATATGGAGAACAGTTTTTTGAAATGTCGACATGGGGACTTGGTACTAAGAATTCTAGGTTTTATGGGATCTAAGAGTTCTAGGAGCCAGCCAAGAGGTCTGTGTCGGTGTTTTCCCAGATGTGTGAAATGTCCGCCTGTTTTGTTTCCAGGGGAAAAGCGTTCACCAGGGCTTCAGCATTTTGAGCTCGTTTTCACAGAGAGTGAAGCTGCAGCACATCCGGTCCCTCACAGAGGACGTGCGCTTCTATTACAGAAGGCTCCGGAACAGCAGAGACGAGCTGGAGCCAAGGCGCAAATCGAAGGTACAGAATTCACCCGTTCTGTACAGAATTCGCACATTCCGTACAGAATTCACCCGTTCCGTACATAATTTGCACATTCCATACAGAATTCATTTGTTCCATTAATTGCCACCAAGCTGAGCCTCTCAATTAAAATGTGCATGGCATGCTAGTGCAATTTGAGCTTGTATCAGATAAAAAAATTATTAAAAAAGGTTTATTCAAACTGGAAAATGGCAAATCCTGCATGATAAATACACTCTTGGTAATTTTGTTGAAATTTGTTGAAATTTCAGCTAAATTCCATTTTTATGGATGACAACAGAGAGAATGTAAGTCTTTTGCCATTTTCAGGAATAAAAATAGACTAATTTTTCTTTGCAATGTTTCTATTTCTTACAGGTAGCAAATATTTATTTTGACTCTAGTCTACAGTGTGGGGATCACTGCTATGTTGGCCTGCCATTTATATTAAAATGTAAGTATGAGCAGCAGGTTTCCCGTCCTGTTTTTGTAGGCTGTGCGGTTTGTGTATCGCATTCTCTGTGTGTTCAATTTAAAATGGTTGTTGTTTCAGCTGAATCGAAACCACATGGGCTGCTAATGCAAGAAGACATGTGGGATTCAGATGTTGATTTGCATCAAACGCTTCTCAAAAGATGGAGAGAGCTGAGGGAAAACTCAGGGCACGAGTGAGTCACGTCAAGTATCGGGGACTTTTAAAGGGTACATTTGGGCTTCAGTAGAACTGAATCGCGTCTCTTCCTGCCTAAGGGTCGAAGCTGTGTTTGAGGTGAACACGGACCTGCAGAAAAATGTGCAGGCCAGAATCACGGCGAGGATGACGTGGCCCTCTATAATCAACTCCTCGCGTCAGATCCTGTTCCCTCTCACCAACACCAACAGCTCCTCTGTAAGTCTGCGTGCAGGTCAGGTATAAACTGGCTGTGATGGGCTGTAGAAACTGGGTGTGTTCAGCATACACACGTAGAGCTCTGGGGGTTGTACTATGAAGCAGGATTACTGAGTTAGCTGGATAAAACCCGGAACTCTCCCAAATCTGAAACATTGACTGAAGTTAACGGGGCTGTTCCTGGTTTTACTCGGTGCAGTTATCCTGCTAATCGGTAATCCTGCTTCATAGTATACCCCCCTGAAGTTAGGATTCACTCTGGTCTGGGCCTTTCAGCGGACTGTTTGTTGTTGCTGAATGAGCCTTTTAATCTGTTCCCCAGGAAGAGGAAGTGGTCTTAGAAAACCCCGCAGATGTGCCAGTCTACGTCCAGCTGCTCCCTGTAGCTCTGTACCCAAACCCATCCGCCTTCACCGAGAAAGTGGTTGAGAGGTATGAGCCTTCGGCGTTTCTTTCATGCCATTGCAGTGGGTAACGCGT
>CM056384.1:49953180-50095722 GCA_029718625.1 Synaphobranchus kaupii | reverse complement strand
AACGCGTGTGGTTGTCTTTCCCACTAAATGTAATTTAATACTTAAGGTTACTTATTGGCTTACTGTTATACATGCCAATGATTGATATTGTGTGGTCCCCCCCCCCCCAAAAAAAAAAAATCATACTGACCACGCCTGGTGTTTGAAATCGTATTTACCTTTTAGGGTTGTTTTAACGCACTTGTTTCAAGTTGGAAAATGCACTAATGTACGTCGCTCTGGATAAGAGCGTCCGCCAAATGACTAAAATGTCTCAAATCAAATAATTTTTAAAAAATAATAATGGTCAAATCATAATTTTTTGGGATCTAACAAATTCAATTCAATTTATTTTGTATGGCGCTTTTGACAGAAAGACGTTGTACAGAGAACCAGAAGGAAAATCGGGCAAAAAACCAGGCTTGAACCCCTAAACCGCAAACAAGATAAAAACTGGGAAGAAAAACTCTCAAACGTTGGCGAGAAAAAACTCAGCGATGGGAAGAAATTGGCCTGGTTTAAATAAAGGTGGAATGGTTGGTAACAGAATGTAATGGGCTCTAACACAGCAAGTAATCAAGTGGGTTGAACATATAAATATAATGGCAAATAGGCATTTTGGCAGTCAGGCTCACACAGCTGTGTATTCTAGTGGTCTGCTTTATGTACCACGTAATGGGGGATTTCAAGGACAGCCTCCGCATGATGGACGGGTTCGCTGAGTCGATCATCTTGACAAATTTAGCGTTGTGTCCTGTAATTTCACACTTAAAGTAGTGATTCACGGCTGATGTGGAGGTTTTGAGAAATTAAAGCAATGTGGTATGTAATATCTTGCGTGCAAAAACGGGCTAGAAGATCCCCTTAGTAGTTAATTTGGCGAGAGCGTTCATACGTTGCTTTACTGTTAGGTGTGTCTGTGTGCATAATGCTGATTCTGTGGTTGAGTTTGAGAGCCAAACTATGCGAAATTCCATTGAATCATCAGGCATACCGTGTGCTCATTCATCATCCTTAAACCTTTGGCTCCAGTTTATGATTTGTTTGTAAATTATATGCATGGATTGCAAGTTTGAGACCTGCTTGTATTATGTGAATTATTGCAGAATGTCTCGCCAAAACATGCAAGTATTCTAGCTGCATAGCTGCTGTTTAATGCTCTTTGCAATAACAACATGCCGTTCCCCTGTTGTCTCATACGTCTCCAGGCCAGTTCCTTTTAAATGTTGTGTTATGATGTCACCTCTTTTTACCTTGTTTGCTTTTTCGGCGTTCGGGCTTGGTTTTTTCCTAATTTTTCTTCCGTTTCTCTGTACAGCGTCTTTGTGAAAAGTGCTACGCAAATAAAACGGAAAATTGAATTATTTATTTTATCTGATTTTCGGTGTATAATCATGGAGGAAAGTTGAAGAAATTAAAAAATGATAATAATAAATAAAACGCGTATTCATTTGTATTCTTTATATATGTGTTCATTTCTCTGTAGGATTTCTAGGAATGTCGAAGTGGATTTCGCTGTGAATTGGTTTGGAGTAGATTGGCCTCAGGAGGAAAAGGAAAAATTGCTTTTAAACTCAGTGGATGAGCTCGTTTTGACCTTTTGTCCCCTCAGGGATAGGTTATTTGGAAAGACCTTCAGCATCAACACCAACACACTGGAGTTCCAGGTGCACAAAAACCAAGTACGTGAGACAGTAATACAGAACATCTGTTGGGTTCCACTCCCATAACAGGGCTTATTTCAGGACGACTGAAAAGAACCCAAACTCTACATCTGGTTATTGAATGTTTGGTGTAAATTTTAATGAAAAAATTCCATTGGGCGGCTACACAAATCTTGTCATCACAGATTTATTTAATTTTTTTTATCTTGGTCTATCTTCTCATCCAGAATGGCATTACGATGTTTGAGCTACATATCGCCGTCGGTGACGGTTCTCTTTCTCTCTGACAGACGTCCTTTAGTAAGAAGGGCACGGGGTTCGCCGAAGGACCAACGCGACCGTTTGTTTACAATGTCCTGTTGCTGCCCGGAGAAGCAAAGTCCTTCACAGTGAAGTTCACTCCTGTCAGTAACCACACCGTGACCTCCCTCCTCATCGTCAGGTACAGCGCCCTCTCCTTGCCAGCAGGGGGCACTGCCCATGGTTTTGTGAGGCTAGACACAAAGCAGGGTATCCCAGCCCTTTTCTGTACCACTCAGATCTATCCCAGCCTGGTGCTTGGCCACATTTCAACCAGGCCTCGTTCTGAAACGACCTGGGTAAACTCCCTCTGTGAAACTGGGTGTGGTGTTATTGTTTTGAAAATGGGTGGAATAATTTGCTGTTGAAACCCTCCGGGGCTGGTCGACTGGGCTAACCCTGCTGTGAAAAGCATCTTGTAATACACCCTTTCATTTTTACTGTGAATCATGCATTTGTTGCTGATCCAAATCCACATTGATTGATCCTGACTCAGAGGGTGTGTGTGGTTCAACATGCAGCTCCTTGGCAAAGACCAAGTTGCAGACATGGCTCTCTGAGTCAACGCTGGTTGGTCAGTAGTACTGTGGGAGGAGCACTGAATGGTTAGTAGTACTGTGGAAGGGGCTCTGGTTAGTCAGTAGTACTATGGTAGGAGCACTGATTGGTCAGTAATACTGTGGGAGGGGCTCTGGTTGGTCAGTAGTACTGTTGTAGGAGCACTGATTGGTCAGTAGTACTGTGATAAGAGATCTGGTTGGTCAGTAGTACTGGGGTATGAACTCTGCTTGGTAGTCAGTAGTACTGTGGGGAGGGGCTCTGGTTGTCAGTAGTACTGTGGGAGGGGCTCTGCTTGGTCCGTAGTACTGTGATAGGAGCTCTGGTTGGTCAGCAGTACGGTGGTAGGAGGGATCCTGGGGATGTAGAATAGGATGAACCTTGGGTGAAGTAATGGTGGATTTATCATGTTTCCTCTCCTACAGTCAAATGCCCACATTGTACCAATTCTGTAGTAAATGTGACATTAAATTCCAGGGTTTTCCTTTATACTGGAGTGCAAAAGTTTCAGTTTTAATGGTCAGTTCCGACAGGCCTCATCTGCCTGTCACCTGGTGATTTTTACAATTTTTTTTGGGTGAAAAAGTTAATTTCATGCCCTGACTACAAGTGTGTGTCTAGCTTTTCATGCGCCCGTGTGTAAGCGAAAGGCTTGGGGTTTTTACAGGAATAACATGATGGTGGTGTAAGCGAAAAGGCTTGGGGTTTTTACAGGAATAACATGATGGTGGTGTAAGCAAAAAGCTTGGGCCTTTACAGGAAAACCTGATGGTGGTGTAAGCGAAAGGCTTAGGGTTTTTACAGGAATAACATGCCGGTGGTGTAAGCGAAAGGCTTGGGTTTTTACAGGAATAACATGACGGTGGTGTAAGCGAAAGGCTTGGGTTTTTACAGGAATAACATGACGGTGGTGTAAGCGAAAGGCTTGGGTTTTTACAGGAATAACTTGACGGTGGTGTAAGCGAAACGCTTGGGTTTTTACAGGAATAACTTGACGGTGGTGTAAGCGAAAGGCTTGGGTTTTTACAGGAATAACATGACGGTGGTGTAAGCAAAAGGCTTGGGGTTTTTACAGGAATAACATGATGGTGGTGTAAGCGAAAGGCTTGGGTTTTTACAGGAATAACTTGACGGTGGTGTAAGCGAAAGGCTTGGGTTTTTACAGGAATAACATGACGGTGGTGTAAGCGAAAGGCTTGGGTTTTTACAGGAATAACTTGACGGTGGTGTAAGCGAAAGGCTTCGGTTTTTACAGGAATAACTTGACGGTGGTGTAAGCGAAAGGCTTGGGTTTTTACAGGAATAACTTGACGGTGGTGTAAGCGAAAGGCTTGAGTTTTTACAGGAATAACATGACGGTGGTGTAAGCGAAAGGCTTGGGTTTTTACAGGAATAACTTGACGGTGGTGTAAGCGAAAGGCTTGGGTTTTTACAGGCATAACTTGACGGTGGTGTAAGCGAAAGGCTTGGGTTTTTACAGGAATAACTTGACGGTGGTGGACTATGTGGTGGTCCGGGGCCAGGGCACCACTGAGAGCCTGAAGGTCGGTGGCAAGCCTCCAGGTCCCGGAAGCTCCCTGAGGTTCAAGATGACCGAGTCCCTGCTCAAGGACTGCTCAGAGAGTGAGTATTGGTTTGAAGCAGAGCAGTGTTCACACCATCTACTGAAAGTGACAAAGATTCCATTCAAAGTCTATGGATACCAGCGACTAACAGCGGGGGAAGGTGGAATCAGTGCACCCGACACATAACCCGTATGTTTGTCTCTCTGAAACATTGGCAGTCGACTTTGTCACACTACCAACCAATCACGCCAAATGACGCTGCTCTAGATGTTTTAAAAATTTTTTAAAAAGTGTCAGACGAGCTCACATTATTTTCTGTCTTTCTGCAAAGCAGCTCATCGACCACCCGATTCTATACGATAACAGTCTGTACGACTAGGGATGTTAGAAAACTTGCAGTTTGTAACAGAATTTTTGAGACCGTCCACATGTCTGGTGACCGTATCGTACTTTGCAATCAAGGGTTTACAATCGGTAAGTTATTGTTGTTGCAGCAAATGCGCTTACAACGCCCATTTGTCGCTGCACGTGGCTAAGTACAGCGTTTTTGTCATTATTGTGAGTAGGTGGTGTGAATCCGGCGTTATATCTATCAGTCTCTATACACGTTCAGATTGGTACATTTTTCAAAAGGATGGCACCTCTTGTTCTCTCTGTTCAGGGTAGCACATGACCCACAGTGTTTTCTCAAAGCACTGGCACATTACTTGACATGAACATTTCTGTTAGCAGTGTAGCGTAGTGGTTGAGGAACAGAACGTTGAAGCTCCAAGGTTGTAGCGGGGTTGCCAGCTCACGCCAGCCCGCTCACCAAAGTTGCCAACACTCTGGTTGTAGGTTTGATTGAAGTGGGGGGACACTGGTGTTGTACCCATTAGTACAACTGCAGTGTAACATATCCTGCTGTATAAATGGACTGTATGTGAAAAGAATGTAGTCTGTCTAAGTCTCTCGACATAAGATTGTCTACTAAATGCCAAAAATGTAAAATGTAATTGTGTTGGAGATGACTTTACATTACTACATTATTGTCTTGACAAATAAACTGGTATTTCCGTGTGTGGTTAGGGTGAAACTGGGTTGACGGAAAACTATTGTTGGAATTTGTACTTTGATACTTCCCTTTCAATGCTGGTGTTCCTTGCACGGCCAAAGCTGTCACTTTCCTATTGGTTAGGGATTGTAGTGGGAGGGGCCTAATTGCTCACAGACCAGGAAATGTGGAGGAAAAAAAAAAAAGAATGGAATCAATGTATATTTTTCACTTTTTCATTATATTCGTGATCCAAAGTGAAACGAGTTATGTAATAAGGAACATTTGTCCTCTGAATACCTACCCTCTCTTTTATTTCCCCAGAAATAAAATTGAATGAGCCAAACTTCACTCTCAGAAGAACGTTTAAAGTTGAAAACACAGGACAGCTTCCGATTTACATCCGATCCACCGAGATCAGTGGCCACGCCTGTGAAGGACATGGATTCAAAGTGGTCAACTGTCAAGAATTTGCACTTAAGCCAAATGCTTCAAAAGATATCGTCATACTGTAAGCACACGAGCCAGACTGTGTTTTTTTTATGACATAAAGTGCATGCAATCTGTTTTCTTCATTTTTCATACTTACAGATTTAGGCAGTAAGTATGTGGGGGGGGAGCCCAGTCCAAATGTTTGGTTTGAATTACCCAGGATTTATAGATCAGCCAAATGTCTAATTTGGATAATGTGCATTAAACGGCTATGGTAATGAAAGCTACTGATGCCCATTAATAGATGTTATATGCCGAAGGTTCTCAGGTGTGTTACTATGAGATATATGTTAGAGCTGTAAACTCATAACTAGGCCAGAAATGGGGGCACTGCAGCTCACCTGAAAGCACTGAGCGGGAGCTCAGTCACAGCTCTGCACTGTGGTGGGAAAACCGCTATTTATAATTAACGCTATTTATAATTAACGCTATTTATAATTACCGTCATCTGCTCTGCCAATTCTTAGCATTCATCACTTAGATGTTGCACCAATTTCCCACTTCTATTTTGGTTAACTTGCACACAATTGTTGTCCTTTATCTCTGCAATCTTGCGGACTGAATTGAAATGTTTGTTTGACATGGTTACCCCTGAGCTAGCTGAGTAAATGGGATCCTTTTTTTTAAAATTTTTTTTTTTTTTTCCACCCTCCAAGCTTTCAGGCCACGATGTGGGAGGGGGCATGAAAGGTTATCGTAGCTCTTGTGTTAGATCTCTGGCCGTCTGCTTTGGAAATTATGTCATCACTATGTTGGGGGGGGGGGGGATCCCTGTACAGTATCTGTTCCCGCTCTGTGGCTCTGACCCTGGTCTTTGTTCTGCTGTGCGCCAGGTTTACGCCCGATTTCACTGCCTCCCGGGTGATCCGGGAGCTGAAGCTGGTGACGGCAGGGGGCTCGGAGTTCGTGTTCGTCCTGAATGCTTCATTGCCCTATCACATGTTGGGGCCTTGCGCCGAAGCCCTGCCCAGGCCCAGCTGGGAACTGGAGCTGTATATCATCGTCTCCCTCATCATGAGGTAAGGAGTGGATGTGCCACGCCTACACCTGCTCCTGTCACTCCCCCCACCCCTAACCCTGCCCCTCTGTCCCAGCCCCCTCCACCTGGTCCTCCCCTTGCCCCTGTCCCTCCCCTCCTCTAGCTGCTCCTGCCCCTGTCCCTCTCCTTAACCCTGCTTCCCCTCCTCCTCCCACTGGTTCTGCCGTTAGTGTAATGGTAATGGTGCAGTGGTAACTAACCCTGCTTCCCCTCCTGCTCCCACTGGTTCTGCCGTTAGTGTAATGGTAATGGTGCAGTGGTAACTAACCCTGCTTCCCCTCCTCCTCCCACTGGTTCTGCCGTTAGTGTAATGGTAATGGTGCAGTGGTAACTAACCCTGCTTCCCCTCCTCCTCCCACTGGTTCTGCCGTTAGTGTAATGGTAATGGTGCAGTGGTAACTAACCCTGCTTCCCCTCCTCCTCCCACTGGTTCTGCCGTTAGTGTAATGGCAATGGTGCAGTGGTAACTAACCCTGCTTCCCCTCCTCCTCCCACTGGTTCTGCCGTTAGTGTAATGGTAATGGTGCAGTGGTAACTAACGCTGGGTCGCTTCCTCCTCCCACTGGTTCTGCCGTTAGTGTAATGGTAATGGTGCAGTGGTAACTAACCCTGCTTCCCCTCCTCCTCCCACTGGTTCTGCCGTTAGTGTAATGGTAATGGTGCAGTGGTAACTAACCCTGCTTCCCCTCCTCCTCCCACTGGTTCTGCCGTTAGTGTAATGGTAATGGTGCAGTGGTAACTAACCCTGCTTCCCCTCCTCCTCCCACTGGTTCTGCCGTTAGTGTAATGGTAATGGTGCTGTGGTAACTAACCCTGCTTCCCCTCCTCCTCCCACTGGTTCTGCCGTTAGTGTAATGGTAATGGTGCAGTGGTAACTAACCCTGCTTCCCCTCCTCCTCCCACTGGTTCTGCCGTTAGTGTAATGGTAATGGTGCAGTGGTAACTAACCCTGCTTCCCCTCCTCCTCCCACTGGTTCTGCCGTTAGTGTAATGGTAATGGTGCAGTGGTAACTAACCCTGCTTCCCCTCCTCCTCCCACTGGTTCTGCCGTTAGTGTAATGGTAATGGTGCAGTGGTAATGGTGCAGTGGTAACTAACGCTGGGTCGCTTCCTCAGCTCCATGTTCCTGTTGGTGATCGCCACGGCCTACCTGGAAGCCCAGGGAATATGGGAACCATTTAAGAGACGCTTATCTTTCGAAGCATCCAACACTCCCATGGAAACCGGGAGACCCTTCGATCTCAGGGAAATCGTACGTGTTCAGTCTGACGCAAAGTAAGTTGGCTGTTGAAAAGGCCGTTTATCATACTTGACGCTGTGGTATTCTTGAGTTTCCAGTAAAATGTATGATGGTGTGCAGTGTCCAGTTATAAGTTAGGAATACAGTCAATACTTTTTTTTCCGTCTGATTAACCTTGTTTGTCTGTTCCAGCTTGAATGAGTATGGCGAGTCGAACCACAACTCGGCGCGGGGAATGTACAACTCAGGCAGCTCCTCCTCTTCCTCCCGGCCCGGAGGCAGGCAGTGCGGCCCCCAGTCCCACACTCACACCCTGGACGGCCTGAGGTCCAGGATCAGCTACGGCAACAGAGCATCTATGCAACTGGCCTCCTCGACACAGCTCGGGGCCAAAGGGGGCGGCGGCAGTGGCATCACGGAAGTGGGCGCAGCTCAGTGCCAGCTGACCAATCGGAAGGCACGGAATGCCAAGCAGCAGCAGCAGCAGCAGCAGCAGCAGGCCTCCAGCAGCCTGGTCCAGGAGCAGCAGCAGCAGCTTCCAGCACCAGCGGTACCTCAGTCAGTGCAGAGAGTCCACCCCGAGGGCTCCGCCCGCCACAGCTCTGAGGACTCGGACTACACCAGCCTGGTGGAGGCCATGGACCGGGACCTGGAGCGACCTGAGTCGCCCCCACCAGAGGTGTTCCAGGAGCAGCCGCCGCCGTCCCCCGCTGCTCAGAGCAAAGGTAACCGAAAGGGGGGGGAACCAAAATCTGCCTCGTTATTTCAGTTCAACTGGGTGCTTGTGGAAACTCTTGTGGATTCGTGGTCTTTGTTTCTTTCCACGTGCACAGCCTTAGTGTATTCCACGTGCACAGCCATAGTGTATTCCACGAGCACAGCCATAGTGTATTCCACGTGCACAGCCATAGTGTATTCCACACGCACAGCCTTAGTGTATTCCACGTGCACAGCCATAGTGTATTCCATGTGCACAGCCGTAGTGCATTTCTACCTGCACACTAGCAGGGACTTCATGTTTCTTGGATGGATGCAGAAGTGTCCAATAAAGCCGAGATAAAAGTTGATTATGGAAAAAGGCTTCTCACTTGTGTGGTGAATATTTCGTCGACATGATTTCAAAATTGGAGCCATATGAGGATGGTCGTAATGTAGTTGCTTTTCTGCTGCAGTGCGAAACTGGCATTTGTTGTCAGACGTTAGAAGCTCTGTCATCTGTGCGACTATCTGTGATTGTGTACTCACTGTGAGTCTCGCTGAGTTTGTGGTGATTGTGTACTCACTGAGTGTGGTGGCGATTGTGTACTCATTGTGAGTGTGGTGGTGATTGTGTACTCACTGTGAGTGTGGTGGCGATTGTGTACTCACTGTGAGTGTGGTGGTGATTGTGTACTCACTGAGTGTGGTGGTGATTGTGTACTCATTGTGAGTGTGGTGGTGATTGTGTACTCATTGTGAGTGTGATGGCGAGTGTGTACTCACTGAGTGTGGTGGTGATTGTGTACTCATTGTGAGTGTGGTGTTGATTGTGTACTCGCTGTGAGTGTGGTGGTGATTGTGTACTCATTGTGAGTGTGATGGCGAGTGTGTACTCACTGAGTGTGGTGGTGATTGTGTACTCATTGTGAGTGTGGTTGTGATTGTGTACTCATTGTGAGTGTGATTGTGTACTCGCTGAGTTTGTGGTGATTGTGTACTCATTGTGAGTGTGATGGTGAGTGTGTACTCACTGAGTGTGGTGGTGATTGTGTACTCACTGTGAGTGTGGTTGTGATTGTGTACTCATTGTGAGTGTGGTTGTGATTGTGTACTCGCTGAGTTTGTGGTGATTGTGTACTCATTGTGAGTGTGGTGGCGATTGTGTACTCATTGTGAGTGTGGTGTTGATTGTGTACTCGCTGAGTTTGTGGTGATTGTGTACTCATTGTGAGTGTGGTGGCGATTGTGTACTCATTGTGAGTGTGGTGTTGATTGTGTACTCGCTGAGTTTGTGGTGATTGTGTACTCATTGTGAGTGTGGTGTTGATTGTGTACTCATTGTGAGTGTGGTGGCGATTGTGTACTCATTGTGAGTGTGATGGTGAGTGTGTACTCACTGTGAGCGTAGCGGTGATGTGGTTTCCTCCGTTTAAAGCTGCAGTAACGAAAGGGAAAGTGCAGCGTAAAAACAAGGCTCAGAAGAAGCGGGAAGAGAAGGAGCGAAGGACAAAAGGACGGTCTCAGGAGGACGAGCTGAAGGAGGCGCAGATGGACAACGAGGACAGCTCCTCCACCACCACAGAGACCTCCAATCCTGACATGGAGGCCAGCATCAAAGAGGTACCAGTGTTTTTTTTAATTACTGTCTCAAAGGTTCTACCTTAAAACTGTAACATGATTTGAGTATAAAATGTCTGTGTCTATACTGTATGGTACCACTGAAACAATGGTACTGGACATTGGCACTAAACACCCCCCCCACACACACACACACACACACACACACACACATAAAGTATACCTTTTTGCAATTGAAAATTCTGTTCAGTTTGGATGTTTTTTTTTTTTTCTGTCACTAAGGAACCAGTGAAGAAAAAAGGCAGACCATTCACACCTGAAAAAGAGAAGGAAGAAAGGCCAGCATTTCCCATAAAACCCAAAAACAAGAAACCTGGGAACATAAAGAAGGAGATCCCAGCTGAAGTAAAGTCCAGGTCAGTGACACCTCAGAACCTAAGGTCCACAATTCAATCAATCAACATTTCTTTCTTTCTGAAGCATTTTACTCAGTGTCCTCACTCTTACACTGAATTGTCTCTACTCTAGCGCTAACCCTTCCTCCCGTTGGCTCCCTAGTTCGCTGGAGCTGCCGTATGTGACACACCTGGAAAACAAACAACGTAAAGTTTTCGCAGCCAAGAACCTGATGCACCCAGCACTAGCAGGAGGCCCCAAAACCAGGAATTTACAGAAACAGAGAGGTTGGTCACTTTTACAGAAACGGAGAGAGGTTGGTCACTTTTACAGAAACGGAGAGAGATTGGTCACTTTTACAGAAACGGAGAGAGGTTGGTCACTTTTACAGAAACGGAGAGAGGTTGGTCACTTTTACAGAAACTGAGAGAGGTTGGTCACTTTTACAGAAACTGAGAGAGGTTGGTCACTTTTACAGAAACGGAGAGAGGTTAGTCACTTTTACAGAAACGGAGAGAGGTTAGTCACTTTTACAGAAACGTAGAGAGGTTAGTCACTTTTGCAGAAACGGAGGGGTTGGTCACTTTAACTCTCTGAAGGTGTGTTATGCATTCTGGGAGCTGATGAGCAGCGCCCTGTGGGTTGCACTGACATTGCGCTTCCTTTCCAGCAGGGGCCTGTGGGAAATTGGAGGACTGCCGACCATCTCCTCTGGGAAAGTTCCGGTCTAACGGCTCCGTGCAGGAGCTGGGGAACAGCAGCAGCTCCGAGGGGGAGAAGGACTCGCCTCCCCCGGAATGGGACTCTGTCCCGCTCCTCAAAGTCGGCAGCCGTGAGTCAAACAAAATCATAGTCCCGCATCACTGCTTAAATTCTCACATCATTCAATCATGTGGCATAGCTCAGTAAGATAGTTGCGAGCATGTGAGGTCATGTCACCACCTCGTCGTGCAGGGATGGGCAAGGAGGGCTATATCTGTTTCTGGATTTCAGCCCAACTTCTGCTCTTAATTATTTAATTAGCCCTGTTATTTACATGATCTGACATTTTAGCTACATTCTGTGGTATGAAGAGCAGCTGATGAATGTTCTCGTGCCTGTATGCCTGTATTGTAGCGTTTTATTGTGGTCTAATCTACGAGTGAATCAGTGTATGACTGAGCCAGGGTAACTGGTGGCAGCAAAAACCTGGACACACCAGCCCCCCAGGGCTGGAGTTGACCACCCCTGTTCAAATGCTAGTGCAAGGGTGTGCTTGGCTCCCTTAGCTGAGAACCTTGGGTCTTTGGGTTTTCTTGGTTTGGTATGCAGACTGAACACTGTCTTCCGTTACATGCTCTTAATATTTTTTGAATCAGATGTAAGTTAAGTGTGTGACTGCAGCCACCCAGACCATTTCCTTTACCTTGATCCCACTGTCGCCATTTTGGATAATTTCTGGGCTCCTCCTCTCCTTCTCTCAGCTGCAGACAGCCTCCAGCAGATCTCCATACAGACGATGAACGCAGACCCCTTCCTAAAGAGACCCATCTCTGCCATCTCCAGGACCTGCTCGCCTCCCCCCATCCCCCTCAACCTGGTGCCTCGGGGAACCTACAGTAGCGTGGTCAACGCCAACAGGTAGCCAACTGACTTCCAACTGACATCTGCCTACTATGCATTTTAAATCTGTCTAATCTTAAACTCTACTCAAAATCATATCATATCTCGAGTTCATTTTCATTACCAAGCAGTTATAGATATCTTTGTTTAATTTTTCTGGGCACATTCTGTCCCCTCTCTACCATATTAGTGAGACGGGCATAAAAAGTGCGACTGGCAATAAGAACAAGTTGGCCAAGTCGGCGTCTCTGCCCGGCAAAAATGGGAACCCTACTTTCGCCGCTGTGGCAGCAGGCTATGACAAAAGTCCAGGTGAGTCATTGTATCTGGATCTGAAACCAGCTTAAGTTGCCGCTGTTGGAGGTTAGATTTTGATTTTGGGCATTTTGCAGGTGCTCGTATCCGTGTCACACCAGCTTATATGTCTTCTTGCATGCAATCCATTTACACAGCTGAATATTTACTAAAGCAATTTGGGTAAAGTACCTGTGCTCACGAGTACAACAGCAGTGCCTACTTATAACCTGGTTTGCTACACTGCTGCATGGATGCGCAAAACCACAGTCCATTATAACCATGCAGGAGAGATCCTAAGATTTGCGATGCAGTGCATCACAATTTCAAAAACTTCAGATTCACTCATGTCTTCACTGCTTGCACAAGCACGCAAAACGGTAACTTGTAAAACAAAAAAACTGTATATCTGATTATTATGCCCACCAGAACACTAGATAGGGTATATTAGAATTTTAATGAAGCTTAATGTACTATACCTGCTGTTACACCACCCCACCTCTACTATACCCAGGTGGCAGTGGGCCAGTGAAGGGGGCGGGGACTAAAGCAGAGGCTCCTGGGAAAGTGACTATCCCCCACATGATGTCCGTGGAGAGTGACGGCTCTGACAGGTAAGACCACCTTACCCACTCGGCCCTGTCCATCATACACCACCACCTCTCCCGAAAACGTGCCTCACGCTGCGCTCTGCTTTCCTCTAGCTCTGGATTATGGAGCCCCATCGACAGTACCAACAGCCCCAACTTCAATTCTGTCAACTCCTTCTCGGCCTTCGGACCCAACAACACCTTCAACCTGTCTGGAGGTAAGCAAGTGCGACACAGCGGGAGGAGATGGACAAGGAGAAGGCACACTGTGTGTGATGTCATTGTTACATTTCTAGCGATTATTGATAGTCACACCCCACAGTAACATCCAGGCCGTTGTGTGTTCAGTTTTCAGCGATATGACCTTCCCAAAGAGTCAGGAGCCTCAACAGAGCTGGGCAGACTATAGCCCGGTGTCCTCCTCCATCTGGCACTCCCCCACCAGTGACCCCCTGCACTCCTGGCCAAGCAGCTCTGGTTCCCCAACGGCCCCCACTGCGGTAAGAGTCCCCAACGGCCCCCTGACTATGCCAACATTCCCCAATGCCCCCCCCCCCAGCCCCGTGCGCTAAGATTCCCCTCATCACAAATTTTACATAAAATGTATTCCAGGGAAAATGGGTTTTGCTGGGTTTATTGCAAATGCTTTTTTATTTTTTAAAGTTTGGCTCATATTTTGCTTTGGCTCATACTTACTTAATGGTTCTCACCGTGGGATACCACGGATACTCTCTTGAGACTGTAAACATGGCGTTAATGCACACTCAGGTTGATGAGTCTTACCTGGACTGAGGGCAGCCTTGACATTAATTATCTACATCCCTCAATCCCTGTGCAGTCCATTCTAGGCAACACCAGTGGCCTCTGGTCCTCTACCACCCCCTTCAGCAGCTCCATATGGTCGACTAGCGGGGACAGCGGCCTGCACTCCTTCACTCCGCCCACCACTGGCCCCCTTGGTGACCTGATTGGCAGTTCTGAGGCCCCGCCCCAACCCAACACTACCCCCACAGAAATTGGCCGTGCCTACAACCCCTGGAGCATGTGGCGCCCCACTCTGAGCAGGAGGAGTTCCGAACCCTGGCCCAGCCCCCCTGACAACGGCAACTGAGGCCACGCCCACCGCATGCTCCTCCCACCTGAACAGGAATTGTATGCCATGGACATTTTTTTTATTTTTTTTTGGTTCTGTTTTTTTAAAACAGAATTTGTACGCAAATACAAATAGTTCTGTTGATGCTTCCTATCACAAAGTGCTGGGCCAAAACACCATCCAGTATCCCTGTAGCACACCCTATTTTTGTGTGGGGTGGAGAAAGTTTTGTGCTGCTTTTATTATTTTTGGAAGCCTTATTTAAAACCAGTTTTTAGTTTTTAATTGGCACATAAAAAAGGAAAATGTTTATAATAAGGAATAATATTGCCCTTATAGGGATTCTTTTTCATTTTCAATTTTAAAGTTTACCCTTTTAAGTAATACTGCGTTGTTTTGGTATTGTACGTTACAGTATTACTCCCTAAAGAAGCACTTTGTTAAAGCTCAGACACATTACCTTGGTTTTAAGGGTTGCAATAGCATCAAAGCATATTTTAGCCCAATAGTACACGGATAACGGGTAAACTTGAACTGTTGGTACGGTCATTACCAGACAGTAATTATTATTACTGACTGTGTTAGGAGCATTATGTGACCTTACTAGCCTCAATGCATTTTAGCAGCTGTGGAACTGAAAAACTCGTCACCAAATCTTGAAAAGCAGTTTCATGGCATTTCTTACTTTAAAAGCCAGATTATACTCAAAAGGAAAAAGTTTTTTTTATTTATGATCTTGGCTGTTTTTTGGATTTTTTTCAGGAGAGTATTAGATCTAAAATTCCAATAAATCCCTTATTTCTGTCATGTTCTGAGCGTGGTATCAATCACCAGATTCAAATAAAACATGGGACAGATATTATGGCGTAATCTTATTTTGTGTGCACATTTTAGGCTTCCAAATCCCTGCCTCACTTCCACACAGTTAAAATATTACGTATTACTGTATATTTTATATTGTATACAAAGTTCTAATCTGTAGGGGTAATTCCTAAAGTCAGTAAATCATGTGTTAGACTGGATGTTTGCACTACCCTCAAAGGAAGCCCACTAACATCACACGGTCGATCAGAGAGGTATGTTTGTTTATTTAAGTTTTTGGCTGCTTGTACTGGTGCTAGGTCTTACAGGGCTGCCTCAGTGCTGCCATGAGCAGCTGGCCGAACTTGCCCAGGTCGCACTCTTTCATCACAAACACCCGGTGGCGTTTCTTCAGTTTGTCGCAAAGGTCCAAACCCATCATGCCCCGGCACAGCGCCCCCTGCAGTTCCACACGGACGGCGCACTCCACGCTCTCCGTCACCACGCTGCTGTCGATGGCCGCCGCCACAGCGTACGAGTCGTAGGAGACGAAGCCCGGCCCGAAGACCACGTCCTTGCTGGTGAGCGTGTCCCTGGAGTACGCCCAGCATTTAGATGTGATCTCCTTCATGAACCTAGCGGCGGCCGTGTCCTGATTGATCCACTCGTCGAAGAAGTCCTGTGCCCAAACCCAAAAGGTAGGAGATGAGAAACACTTCGGTTACACTAAACGGGGGGGTGGGGGGGTGGTGTGTGCGCACGAGGCAGCTGAAGCAACCTTTGTGAACGGGGAGTTGAGGAAGCGGACTCCTACCCATGAGAGCTTGTTTCTACAGGTGAATTCCCACGACGCAATGTAAGTGGGGCAGAGGAACTCCTCCAGGACAATGTAAGCCGACTCTGGATCCATGACAAAGTTGAACTCTCCGCACACAGTCCGGTTCCCTTTGCCTAAGGGGGACAGTATATCAGGTTGCATTGTTTGCCCCTCTGCACATTCCATATTGGCTCCCATGATAAAACTGCTCAGCTTCCTTACCACCACCCCTTATAAACTAGTCCCTTACCTTCCATATTGCCCCCCATTATAAACAGCTTCTTCAGCTTCTGTGGGAAAGAGGGATCCAGCTTTACAGCAAGAGCCAGGTTTGTGAGAGGACCAAGTGCTACAAGAGAGACCTGTTGAAAGAAGCCAATGGGTTACGTCCACTTTTCACAGTGGCAGTTCAAGGTAATACCACTTAGTTACCACAAGAGGGCATCTGCAAAGTTATTTCAAAATGCATTATCAATGTGAATTTTTATTCTCTAGAGAATGTGATACAACTTAATTCAAATCTGAATTAGGATTGATTTACACCCTTATCCTGGAAATCTTTTTGACATTTTATTTATACAATTCTTTTCCCAAGGCCCCAACGTCAGTCCAGACTGGCTCGCTACCTGTCCTATGTTGTCGGACACCAGTCTGATCATGGCATTGACGGCGTGTTCCGTCTGGATCGGAGTTTTCCACCGCTCCGAGTCTCTGTCCTCAAGCACGTCCCCGAGTCCATCTGTCCCAAAGTGGCTGATGGGAATGTCAGGGGTCCCCACGAGAGGGGCAGCTGCTCCCCGGAACACCGGGATCTTGAGGGAAACATGACTCTTAGAATCCCAGATCCCTAGTATATACTGGTTAAACGCTATGTTAACATGCATTAAGCCCAATGTTGAGTGGATACATGCCGTTCCATGTGGTGGTCCAAGGCCCTTTTAAGTGACTATGTTAAGGTCCGGTTCCTTAGAAACCACAACGTGGCACAGATTTGTTTGCATCCTAAAACAATGTACGATAACATATGCAGACCCCACCCCCACATCCCACATGCACACACACACACCTGGCTCCTGTCGCACACTGACAGCACGAGCACACACACCTGGCTGCTGTCGCACACTGACAGCACGAGCACACACACCTGGCTCCTGTCGCACACTGACAGCACGAGCACACACACCTGGCTCCTGTCGCACACTGACAGCACGAGCACACACCTGGCTCCTGTCGCACACTGACAGCACGCGCAGCACATTCTGGCAGACGTCTTCCACAGAGGCGTTCCCAAAGCAGCAGGTGATCCCCAGAACCATGACTCCTGGAGCTGCCAGGGCCATCATTATGGCCTGTGCATCATCAATCCCACAGTCTGTGTCAATAAGCAGCAGCTTCTGCGCCATGGTGTGACCTGCACCCTCTGCAAAGACAATTCAAATCAATTAAGTGGGGAGTAACAACTAAAACAGGCAGACGCTGCGGCTCTCCAGGACCAGGGCTCCCTACCCCCTGTGTTAGTATCTCAGTACCTAACCAGCCCATTTAGAGAACCCATCTGTGGTCACCCTGACAAAACCTACAACCCACTCTTAAGGAAATTCCACGGTAATAGAAAGGCGCCCAAAGGCACATTTTAAACTTTCTTACATCTGCAAAACTAAGCATTACTGTTTCAACTCATACAAATGCATATTTGTTACTCACAATCAATGAATTTTGGTTATCAGGACCAGTTTTTCATGGAATTTGTATGCTAATCGAGCTGACATCCAATCACCAGTAGTAGCCTACAGTAGACACCATTCCCTTTTCTGACCACTGGCTTCTAAAGCTAAACTGAATTAAAGGGAAGGGTTAACTTGAAACCCAACGCAGGGTTGGGTTAAATATACCAAGAAGTTTTCATATGACCTTTTTAAAATACCACCCTTTTGTGCGCTTATTTTAAATGTCACTTCCCCTCGTTTTCTGTCAAGGAACAGCGTTTTTAAACTACCCAATAGTGATAGAATGTGGCTTCTTCCCACTAGTTAAAACAAGAGGAAAGAGGAAACATAATGGATGATTAAATTAAATGCAATCTTCAAATTTAATACATTGGATACAGACACAAAATCATTGTTCTGTAGCCTATATCTTGGAGCTCGCGTTAAATCAACCTCAGTATAGACACTTACCTCAATGTAGCTTAGTGTGCCTATGAAACGTTTGTTGGCGAGGGGGAGAATGGCTTGAAAGGATTAAACTTCAAGCGTAGCCTATTAATAATCAACTACAGTTCATAGTATCACAGATGATTGGCGGGACCGAACTTTCTGTAGTGTAACCGATTCTGAGAAGGAGCAGGGACTTAATGTTAAAACGTTTGTTTCGAAACGACAAGCAGTTATTTTAATTGAATGTGTGTTTATATATTTATGTTCAAGTATCTGTCTATCGTTCTTTTCAATTAATACATTTTGTTAAATTCGTTTAATTATGTGCACTTACAGCACTTACCTTTAACTGGTAGCCTACGTTCGACCTACGTTCAAGCGGAAGGCTGGGTTCACGCATTGACGAGGTGAGGTGATCTTCTTTAGGGGCCTGGGTAAAAGCCGGAATGGAACTGCGGAAGGAAGCTCGGAATGGCCAATAGTGCTCTATGCCAGTGGTCCTCAACCCTGGTCCTGGGGACCCCCTGTGTATGCTGGTTTTCGTTCCAACCACAATTGCAATACCAGAATTTTAACAAGCTGTTATTTTTTCTTAATTAGGTGTTTTCATTGTGTAGAGAGAACACTTTAAACTCTTTACTCTCTTAAAAGCCACGTTATGTTAGCAATAGCTAAGCATGCTTTGAAGAAAAAAAAATCCCATGTTCATTATGCTCATTGTGTTATATTGCAAACAATTACAAAGAAGAGGTAAGAACTCAGGTGAATAGGGTCCTAATTAGGTAATTGAACACAAGTTTAAGTTCCTTCATAATTTTTTCCTTAAACTTGTTAACACAATGCAGGTTTGGCTCGTTATCATTTGCTTTGTCTTTGAATTCTTCATTATTTACCAAACTGTTAGTTTTAGTGGCCATGTGTCCACAATTTCACCAATTATGAGTCAATTGATTCACCTCAGTCTTTAATTTGATCAGTTAAAACATTTTTTACCTCCTTTAAATTGTTTACAATACAGCACAATGTGAATATTGGACTTTTATTCTTCATGGCATGCATAGCTATTACTAACATAATGTGGCTTAAGAATGTAAATAATCCCTCTAAACATTAAAAACACCTAATTAAGAAAAATTAACAGCTTGTTAAAATTCAAGTATTGCAATTGTGGTTGGAACGAAAACCAGCATACACAGGGGGTCCCCAGGACCAGGGTTGAGGACCACTGCTCTATGCCAAATAGGACCTCCGTTCAAATGCCTGCAGCACTTGCTGTGGAATGCACATCAATATAGTTTCTAAATGGGCATCATATGTACTTTCATTTGAGCATAGAATTTTCATGAAATATAAATTTGAAATATATGAAAAATTGATCAAAACTAATAGCATTATCAAACATATTTCAGAGCCCCCTTTCAGAATAAGACATGAAGTTAAGGTTTTCACCTTTTGAAAGTGCAGAGTCTTTTGTTTAAAATGAGTATATTCAATCCTTGATGATTCAATTATAAGTGGATCAAAATTGTATTTTGATGGAAAAGGCCTGTTCGAGAGGATAAGGATATATTTCAATATCAAGCCCCAAAAATCTCATTCCGCATTCACACATCAAGGCACGATGTATACCAAATGAAAGCTCTGGATCTGCCCTTCGAGTAAGTGCATATGATGATATGGGTTAATGCATAAATTGTGCATTATTTGGACTGCAATCAAGTCTGACCATTGCATCTACCATAAGTCAGTTATCATTCAGAGCCCCTTATAACGCTAGCGGAATGAGACATCAAGATGAGATTTTCACCTTTAGAAAGTGCAGAGCTCTCCGTTTAAGATGGGTATCTGCAGTTCTTGATGACTCAATGATACGTTGATCAAAATCACGTTTCAATGACATCAGTCGGTTAAAATGAAATGGTATCCATTTCCTCTCCAAGCCCAAAAAATCATATTCCGCATTCACACATCAAGGCATGGTGTATACCATTTTTTGTGATTTTTAGGGCTTGATATTCAAATATATTCATATCCTCTCCAACAGGCTTTTTCCATTAAAATATAATTTTGATGAACTTAATTTTAAAGAAGAAAATCTGCACTTTCAAAAGGTGAAAACCTTATTTTGATGTCTTATTCCGAAAGGGTGATGAGGGGCTCTGAAACATGTCTGCTAATGCCATTAGTTTTGATCAATTTCTCATATATTTCAAATTTATATTTAATGGAAATTCCATGCTCAAAGTACATACGATGCCCATTTAGAAACTGTTAAGATTGTATTGATGCGCATTCCACAGCGAGTGCCTGCAAGCATTTGAACAGAGGTAGGCCTATTTTTTTTTTGGCACAGATCACTCTTGGCCATTCCGAGCTTCCTTCCGCTGTACCATTCCGGCTTTTACACAGGCCCCTTCTTTTGTTTTCTGTTCGAAATACAGTAGTGATGGGAATTATGGCTCTTAAGGGAACCGGATCTTATGGCTCCGTTCGTTTCCGAGAGCCATTCAAAAGAACGGCTCTTCGTTCTTTTTGCGTGTATGTGTGCATGCATGCATGTGTGAGAGGGGGGCACTTTACGACTACGAATGGCAGGATTACACTAGCCTACTAAATCTAATAATGCACATACTAGTCGCCAAATATCTGGCAGAGGACTGTAAACATCTGCCCATTAGCAGAAGACATAAATAACACGTGAACATATATGATACTCTACCTACATATCTTTCTTTTTTTTGTTCATATTTACGTTCACTTCATTACGGTTTTCTACTGCCCCCACACACACGCACTTAAATTAGAATATAATAATAATTAGAAATGGATTAGAAATTGATTAAATGTAATATAGGCTATATAGCCTAATGTATAATATTTTCCCCACTCACTTTACAAGACGTAAGACTTCCTGTCGATATATTAGGCTATGCAAGGTTGTGGAAGTTGAGCGATAGAGAGACGACGAATAATTTGCGAGTTGAAGAACTAATGCAAACTCTCCCTTTATTTTGAAAGCAACACAAGTATCAAAACAACACATTCGACAACGTCATCCCCCAGTAGGGGTGCATGGGAAATGTATTTAAACCTACCAACGGAGTTTGTGAACTTCGCTCTGTATTTTTTAACAGCGACAGTTAACGTGACTAAAATCTTATAGTCTATGGAAATGTACTCTAATATAAAATATAATATACCAAAAACATGGTCGCGTTTTATGAAATATTTTTGATGGGAAACACTCTAGGGAAAACTTGGCAAAAAAGAACGGCTCAGATACCTACGAGACTCGGTTCCCTTCGTTCCTACCAAAGAGCCGTTCAAAAGAATTGGATCGTTCATGAACGACACATCACTAAAATACAGTCCGATTGGGAAAAAGTTGTCTCCAATAACCGTGATCCTGTCAACACAGACACTATATGAATTTAGACGCGTCCTATGATTCTCTGAATTTCCTTGACTTTACATTCGGTTGGACCGTAGTATGGTCCTGGCGATTTTCGTGACACCTTTCTCCACCTGACTAGAATCTCGTGCTACCAACTCTCTAGTTCAATAGACTTCAACACAGCCGTATTGCGTCTTTGCTGGCGGTTAATATAAAGGTACGTATTGCCCTACCACACTTTCAACTTTTATGGTGTGGTTATTTCTAGATGACAGGCGCAAGCGAGCGGAGTAGCTCGTTAAATATCCGTGACAACTCAGACTAGATTGGTTACTACATCTGTGAGATAGTTATTGAGGAAACTCGTAATGTTACTGATTTGCGGAGCAGAATTTGTACGAAAGTTTCTTATTGTGTTACATATTATTTGGTTTCAGCACATAGACTACAACTAGCCGCATAGTTAAAAATAAGCCTGCTATATTGGCTAACGTTATTTCTTGAATGAAATAAGTAACAATGATGGTGAGGATTTGATATGTCTGACCACCTAAATGGCTTTATTAAATCTGTTCCCTGGGTCAATTTCAAATGTTCTAACCAACGTTAGACCCCCAGGAAATTATTATGGAGCACAAGAGCAGGTTGTATGGTTATTCTACTGCATGTCACATATGCAAATACTTTTTAAACTTAATTTACTTAAACTTTAACAATATAACCCTGCTATAATAATAAAGTTAATATAATTGAAAAAAAATTATTTGGTTTCCAGTAGCACTTTTGTCACTTATGGACTGCATGAAGCTGAATTATTCAATAACATGTGCTGGATTAGGCAATAGTGAATGGCCTGCTTATGTATGATCCTTTGTGGGAGGACAGTCATTTAGTATTGACTTAATCACTAAATGTTTTAGATTAGAATTATAAAACACATCAGAGACTCAGCTACTCGTCACACACCTCTAAGTGTCATTCTCTTTCCCACCATTTTCCCTGTGGTTCCCAGCAGAGGGTCATGCAGATGACTGCCTGTGTGGCAACGGAGGTACAGCAGGAAGGGGGAGGTCAACCACCAAGCATCTGCCTGACCTGTAAAGGGGCTGTCCAAGAGGCAGCACCTGGAAGCGTCTGTCCAACACTTAGGAGGACAGGCATGGGGGCTCTCCGGACACCTCCACTGAGACTTGACGCATGGGCCCCTAGGAAATCCTGAATCCAGAAGTAGGTTCACTTTTTGGATTTTGGATGTTATAATGAACAGCGCACTTAAATTCCAAAAGGGTCTGTGACCCTTTCAGTTTTGTTGACATTTTGAAAAGTAGTCATTCTGATCAATGAATGAATTCCAAATTATAATGGTCATTACACCATCTACTTATGAGCATAAAACAAGAATAGACTTCAGCAAAGAGCTTAATTCTAATGAAAAAAACAACTGAAATGGTAAATTTGCAGGCGGTAATACCTTAATAAGGTAGTTACATCATAAACTTTGTACCAGATATATGAAATTTCCATTTGAGTACATGTGATTGTCAGGTTTTGTCAAATATACTAAATAATACACCAATATCTTTGTTTCCTGATTCTATTCAGCAACCATATATGCTGTACCTTTCTCTGGAAATATATAGGATCAGTTGTGCCATTTTCTGAAATGTGTTTATATGTGGTATTGGTGTGGCTATGTTTTTGTTCTCCCGTTATTTTAATAACAAATATGTATTCCACTTTTATACCACTAAAAATACATTTTATTGCATCAATGAACCACACAATAATTATTAAAATGTATCTATTAACATGGTATATACTGAAAGAGCCAAGATCGTGTTTGTTTCCATTGCCTGAGTATTTAAAGCAATAACCTATGAATTAATTCTGGAATTGGAGCCACTACATGATCATTTCAAGTCAGCGTTGTAAAAATCTTCTGTTCCTCAAGCAGTTTCATTCCATTTGCTTCCATGCAGTTGGTGTCGTACAGCAGCTATGTCGGCTGGGCTAACGCGACAGCACCCACCTGCAAGAAACGCAAATGCCACAATACCACCAAGCTTAAAGAGACCCATAACTAACTGACTAAATGCATAACTGATGTTTGTGTATGACACTACCCACCAATCCAAGCAGCCCCTTGTCTTCTCCAATTTGTGCTCAGGTCAGCTAAGCACACTTTGTTTTCTGAGGTTTGCCACCTGATAAGGTTGGTTGAGGATAAAAAAAATTATTACAAAATGACAGCAAGAACATTAAATACATTTTCGAATTAAATGTAAAATATGATCATCCGCTGAACCCACCCAATGCCTTTAACCCATTTATCCCCATTGTTGGGGTAAACAACCCAGCTGAGGTCCGGGTTCTTGTGTGGAGCAGCAGACTCCAGCAGTGGTTCCACCAGTGTCGGCTCACAGCAGTTCACTCCTATGGCTACCAGCTGCTTTGACCTCCTAGCCACCTGGACTGCTTCTGAAAATCTCCTGCCATTAGAAATGCACTGTGCATCCTAAAAGAGGAACATTCACTCTATCACATCCAAGTAACATCTCCAGCCATTCTGGTTGCAACATCATATATTTTCCTGTCAATGTATAAAATTCAAATAGTTCAAGTGGCTTAGATGACTCCTGTTATAGCTTGATAACTGTTTGGAAGCAGGTTCAGCTGATAGAAACTGTGAACCATGTAGTACCTTGCAAGAGAAGGACAACCAGGCTTTTGAATTGGGAAACTCGTGGAGCAGCTCCACCAGTGCCTCTGCTTCCTTAAGGCTTGGGATGGTTTCCATGGCAATGAGATCAACTCCCGCAGAAACCAAGCATTGGATCTGAGGTCGATGCCAGGCTTTCAGCTCCTGAGGTCAGAGCAGATGTCCATGGCCGCAGATTAAAGACCATTCTAGCAGCATTACCACAAAGGAAGAATTGCCAGTAACTTACATCCTTGCTCATCCTTTCCTCATAAGCACCTGAGTACTCCGAGCCGTCATGCAGAAAGGCACCGTAAGGCCCAACAGATCCAGCCACCAGTGGTATCCTTCTCCCTTCAAAATAGCACACAAATGCACAGCCAATGGTGTTTTTGCATGGTTCTGTACCATATCAACCTAAAATGTCTCACCAAAAATAAAGCCATTCATGTGTTAGCATGTACCAAGGAACCTGCCGGTTGTTCATATATACAGTTGGAGTCTGAAGTTTACATACACTTAGGTTGAAGTCATTAAAACTAATTTTTAACCACTCCACAGATTTCATGTTAGCAAACTATAGTGTTGGCAAGTCAGTTAGGACTACTTTGTGCATGACACAAGTCATTTTTAACTTTTAGATTATTGCACAGATTATTTCACTTTTAATTCACTATATCACAATTTCAGTGGGTCAGAACTTTACATACACTAAGTTGACTGTGCCTTTAAACAGCTTGGAAAATTCCAAAAAATTATGTCATGGCTTTAGAAACTTCTGATAGGCTAATTGACATTATTTGAGTCAACTGGAGGTGTACCTGTGGATGTATTTTAAGGCCTACTGTCAAACGCATCTTTGCTTGACATCATGGGAAAATCAAAAGAAATCAGCCAAGACCTCAGAAAGAAAATTGTGGACCTTCCCAAGTCTGGTTCATCCTTGGGAGCAATTTCCAAATGCCTGAAGGTACCACGTTCATCTGTACAAACAATAGTATGCAAGTATAAACACCATGGGACCACACAGCCGTCATACCTCTCAGGAAAGACACGCGTTCTGTCTCCTAGAGATGAACGTGCTTTGGTGCGAAAAGTGCAAATCAATCTCAGAACAACAGCAAAGGACCTTGTGAAGATGCTGGAGGGAACAGGTACAAAAGTATCTATATCCACAGTAAAACGAGTCCTATATCGACATAACCGGAAAGGCTGCTCAGCAAGGAAGAAGCCACTACTCCAAAACCGCCGTAAAAAAGCCTCATAAGAAATGTCCTCTGGTCTGATGAAACAAAAATTTAACTGTTTGGCCATCATAATGACCATCGTTATGTTTGGAGGAAAAATGGTGAGGCTGGCAAGCCGAAGAACACCATCCCAACCATGAAGCACGGGGGCTTCATGAGGGACTGGTGCACTTCATAAAATAGATGGCATCATGAGGAAGGAAAATTATGTGGATATATTGAAGCAACATCTCAAGACATCAGCCAGGAAGTTAAAGCTTGGTCGCAAATGGCTCTTCCAAATGGACAATTACCCAAAGCATACTTCCAAAGTTGTGGAAAAATGGCTTAAGAACAACAAAGTCAAGGTATTGGAGTGGCCATCACAAAGTCCTGACCTCAATCCAATCGAAAATTTGTGGGCAGAACTGAAAAAGCGTGTGTGAGCAAGGAGGCCTACAAACCTGACTCCGTTACACCAGTTCTGTCAGGAGGAATGGGCCAAAATTCCAGCAACTTATTGTGAGAAGCTTGTGGAAGGCTACCCAAAACGTTTGACCCAAGTTAAACAATTTAAAGCCAATGCTACCAAGTACTAATAGAGTGTATGTAAACTTCTGACCCACTGGGAATGTGATGAAAGAAATAAAAGCTGAAATGAATCATTCTCTCTACTATTATTCTGACATTTCACATTTTTAAAATAAAGTTTTAAATAAATAAAAACTGAGTTTAAATGAATTTGGCTGAGGTGTATGTAAACTTTCGACTTCAACTGTAGGTGTAGAAAGAACGCATTTTTATTGTACCAGTCAGTGCTCACTACTTACCTGGATAAGCACCGTCAGCCATGAAATCCTGCACTGCCTGCTTGGCCAGCTCCACCCCTGACATCAGCAGCTGACTGGCCAGTTCTGATGTCAGGCCAAGATGCTGGACAAACCCTTCAACACTAGCTTGGTATGTAGCTGTTGTAATAACATCGGCACCACAATGGAGGAATCTATAAGGTACACATTATGTTGCATTTTTCAATGCTCATCAGATTTGATTATTTTAGATATTATCATTTTGTATGATGTGAAGGCCATGTATGCTCAGGATCAGAGTCATGAGATGTAATATGCCTATTCATAGCCAGAACAATTACATAGTGGTAATGGTAAAAATGTCATACTAAATGTGTGTATCTAATATTCATCAATTAGTTTATTCTTACCTGCCATGGGCCTCTTTAATAGCCTGTGGATTCATATGCAAAATTCGAGCACTCCATAATGGGTCACCCTATAAAAAGAGCAGATGTTTTTGTCAGTCCAACAGCTCTCAATGGCATACTGTACATTCCCTTTGGTAAAAATGTACTGTGCTTTACCTGTAGCTTTAAACCAGCTGCTTCCAGTTCTGTTGCCAATCCACCATCCAAAATTACTGGGTCCTCAGCCATCCTAAGTGATTCACTGAATAGACCTTTCCTTAGATTGTTTTCCTACAATCAAGAAAATCGTTGTTAATTAGCAATTGTCGGTAATAGTGTTATTCCTAAAGGACGTGGCATGCAACTGCTGTTAAGATGTTTGCCTGGTGAGCCTAACGTTAAACGATGAAGATAACACACTGCGATATAAGATCAAATAACTACAAACATCATATGTCATCATGCCAGTAATAGTACCTACAACGGTCTAGCTCGCTACCGCCACGTAAGTCAGGTGATATATACAATGCCTAGCTCCATACTACCAATTATAATGTAAATGTTTACACAGTAAAGTTACACTGGAGCACCGTTCTATGGTCGCCGGAATCATTCGATCGCTGGAACGTCCACACTTGGAACTTATTAGACAGACAACAGGCACTCATTGAATGGCTGGCGGTCAATGGAGTTTTTACAAAACAGTTCGCTAAACGGGTCATTATCAGACATACGAAATCAAAAGTCTCCCTTCTCTTTTTAGATTATATATGCCTAGGTTGTCAGGACCTAGTACTACTACTTACAACCCGTTATGATTTTGACTATCCAATGAAAACCAACTTCAAATCTGACTAGCGCCGGTCAGATGGACGCCACTCTAAGCGTTATGTAACTTTAGTTGCTAAGCTAACTGAAAATACTACTGCGCGTGCCTGATCACTTCCTCTTGTGTGGACAAAAATACGATGGGGAAAAGCGCCAGTTGCGTATCTTGTCTTGTATCTAAAATCTTTGATTCGATTCAATGACCGCAGTTAGCCGTTTTGCTTCCGGCTCACTTCCTTTATTACCGAAGCTTTTTCTCCTTTTATTTTTATTGAGTAGCTTTTTATATACTATCTTAATCAGTTACACATACGTTTCAAATTAACGAACAATAATTCGAAGTAATTTGTTTAATTTAATTTTTTCTGCGTTGGAACGTTACTATGGTAACAAAACTAACACGTTAGCCGACTGCATCGCCGAAGAAAATATAACGTTAGCTCGTAACTTAGCAAAGTTGCTGTCCCAGAATATCATCAGACATGGTAAAGTGACCTCACGTAATGCATTTATTTCAATATTATTTTATATAAACGCTGTCAACCCGTTTGTGTCGTTCGGCAAATTCGGTGGCTAACGTTAGAGTTGGACAAAACTGCAGCTAACGTTGGCTATAGCTAACAAACGTTAGCTAGCTAACGTTACATTAGCTTGGCAGTAGTCACGATAACGTTATCCGCTAAATCAGTGGTTCCCAAACTCGGTCCTGGAGTACCCCTGTGTAGCTATGCTGATTTTCATTCCAACCACAATTGCAACCGCAGAATTATAACAACTCCTCTAAGTTACCGGTAGCTAAGTTGTTTGCTTAACTTACAGCCAGCTACAGATCATACCAGTTGTCTAACGTTAGATCCGGCTATTGTAAATAACGTTAGCACGATCCATCTAGCTAAGCAACATGATGAGCTAACGTTAGCTACAGCAGCAGTTGCTAGCAAAATGATTTAACGAAGGCGCTTGTGTCGTGTTGGTTTGCTAGCTCAGTAGTTGTAAGTATAGCCGCTAACGTTAGACATTTTCAAGCCCCCGATTTGGTTCAGTTGCAGGTCTGGTTAACGTTACGTACACAAGAATGTTGACTTGCTGTTGTTAACTTGACAAAAGTTATTAACATGGAATTTGATTTAATGATGGAGCTAGTGAGCTATCTGTCTGGCTGTATGACATTAGGTTAGAAATTAACAACGTGCACAGCAGCACAAAGGCGTGTCGAAAGGGTTTGGACCATAGACTGTATAAAAATGGTTTGGACCTCTACCGTAACGTTTAACGTCCATTTATCGTGCCATACGAGTAGTCTCTACTCTTTTAATATAGGGCATTTCTATTGTGGTAAATTGTTGCACAGTAATCAGTTAACCTAACGTTAGAATTTTTTAGTTTTTAAAACTTGCATTGGCTTTCAGCTGTAATTGAACAAGATTTGAACCTTTGAACGTGCAATTGGATAGATTGTATGGTTCTTATGTTAGTTATTTGAATTTTAATATCATAAAATGTTTGATTAACTTACATCAAATTTTATTTTAAATGTATGGTATTTTTCGTTGTGATGTTACCCATCTAAGAAAGGATTGTAATAATTATAGAAACGTATAAAAAGGAGCTGTCACTGTACGGGATGGAATACCTGTCACCCCAATATTTACTTTTTGTATTTTTCTCATATTCAGTCTTCTGTCCAGTAGATGGCAGTATTGTTTTATTTATGACCCTTATGTTGCGATGCATTCCTTTCATTTGCGTCGCAATTTCTAGATAATGTTTTTTTTTTTTTTGTTTTTTTTGTTTTTTTTGTTTTTCTCAAACTTGTTGCTTGGGCCATGCAAAACACCCCTTCATCTGAACTCCACTTTGCTGTTAGTTTTAGTGAATTATAAAGTTGTGTCCGTCGTCTGTGCCCACTATTTTGTCTTTTTCTGTCTATTTTCTGACATCTACATCCTTGCTTCTTATTGGTGGTTGAATGCATTGCTGAACCATTTGCTCAACACAGAGAATTCTGCATGTGTGAGGAAGACATTCTCTGAAGATAATTCTGTCTCTTGTGTCCTATTGCTAGCTAACTGAATGCATCGTGATCACATACTGTCATACCAAGTCCTAGAAATAATGTTCTCAGTCAGAGATTTGCTGTGTAAGAGACCATCTTCTATAAAAGACCATCCTGCCATCCTCTATTATAGAAACCTTTACTTTTGGTAAACTTTTACTTTTTTAAAACTTTTTCTGGGTCATTTATTTGTGAGTTAGTAGAAAGTTTGTTAATTGACCTTGTACAGTTGAAATTAATCTAGTGGCTGTGGACTTCTCTCCTGAGTATGAATAATGAGGCAATGAAACACTGCTGGCATTGAATAATGACAGTTTGTTGATTCATATAGTCAATGCTTGCTTGTTATGTATAACCTTTTCAATTTCAGACTGAGACGTACTATAGCTTGAATTTATTAGAGATGGATATTTAGTGCATGTAGTTTGTTTACCGGCATACTTGGTGATTTGAATAATGTAAGGTGATTTGACTCTTACATTAACAGGCATTACACATGGTCAGAATTGACTCTTACATTAACAGGCATTACACATGGTCAGTATTGACTCTTACATTAGCAGGCATTACGCATGGTCAGTATTGAATCTTACATTAACAGGCATTACACATGGTCAGTATTGACTCTTACATTAGCAGGCATTACGCATGGTCAGTATTGAATCTTACATTAACAGGCATTACACATGGTCAGTATTGACTCTTACATTAGCAGGCATTACGCATGGTCAGTATTGAATCTTACATTAACAGGCATTACACATGGTCAGTATTGACTCTTACATTAGCAGGCATTACGCATGGTCAGTATTGAATCTTACATTAACAGGCATTACACATGGTCAGTATTGACTCTTACATTAGCAGGCATTACGCGTGGTCAGTATTGAATCTTACATTAACAGGCATTACACATGGTCAGTATTGACTCTTACATTAGCAGGCATTACGCATGGTCAGTATTGAATCTTACATTAACAGGCATTACACATGGTCAGTATTGACTCTTACATTAGCAGGCATTACGCATGGTCAGTATTGAATCTTACATTAACAGGCATTACACATGGTCAGTATTGGCTCTTACATTAGCAGGCATTACGCATGGTCAGTATTGAATCTTACATTAACAGGCATTATGCATGGTCAGTATTGAATCTTACATTAACAGGCATTACACATGGTCAGTATTGGCTCTTACATTAGCAGGCATTACGCATGGTCAGTATTGAATCTTACATTAACAGGCATTACACATGGTCAGTATTGATCCTAGATGTTGTAGTCTAAGCCTAAGGGATGCTTGTACGTGAGGCATGAATTCATAATGAGGTGAATTTTCCCTGATTGAAATGCAGTTAAAATATTTTTTTTTGTTTAAGGATGGTGTTGAGTAAAGGGTTACATCTCACCAAGACAGTGGAACATGAATTTTATTTTTCTGAAATGCGCTTAACAAGGTCTTGGGTCCTGTGCTTGGCTGGGCATGCAGAGTTGAACTGTCTTTTCTGTTTTATATGGATGCGTATTGTGTATAATTATATATGGTTTTGTGTGCTGTGCGATAGATTGGCGACCTATCCTGGGTGTATTCCTGCCTCTCGCCCCAATGCATGCTGGGATAAGCTCCAGCCCCCTCCGCGGCCCTGACCAGGAATAAGCGGGTTCGATAATGAATGGATGGATATATGGTGTTGTTCAAATAATGTTTCAATAGCTGTAGCTGTAGAAGTAACATGGTAGAATGTTGCTATATGTTGAGAATTAGCTGAGGCTGAATAGTCTACCTGTTGCAATTTTTATTGATTACGGTCTTATTAGGTAGCAATGTCTTAGTTTTGTGGGGTAAAATGCTTTGTTTAGGTTAAGATAAAATGGGAATCTGTACAGAGATGGGGCATCAAAATTTAAATGTAAGCTTTTTTCATTCCTTTCCTCTTGGAATTGTTCCTCTTCTCTGTATCGCCCGAATGGGCAATTTTCAAGGTAAACAACATTGATCTGCCTGCAGTCTGCATGAGGGCAACCCAAACTGTTGCCAATGATAGCGCAGAGAGACAGCAGGTGTCTGGGAAAATGTGGTCGATGCAGCCCAGTGTCTGCTTCATACGAGAACCTTCTGTTGCCTGGAGCAGCAGGGAGCTGAAACAGAGAAGTGGCTTTGGGACTGGAGACTGCCTCAATGCCTCCAGGCTCACCACAGGCTCCCTGCTATCACTACTCCACTGGGTGGAACACCTATCCCATGCTGCACTTCTTCCCTGTCATGCTATGAATATAACCTATACTACTTGAGTAGAAGCATTCGTTTGTAAGTGAAGGTGCATGTTTCTGGAGGTGTTTTTCCTGGCTTAATTATAGGCATAAAGTAGGTTTCGTAATAATATTAAACTAAAAATATTGAGATATTGAGATTTTCTTGCATTTCGTTCCTCATTTGGAAAATGTGTTCAGGAAATGATGTACCAGAACCTAACTATTTTATAGGCCTTCTTAATAGTAATGAAGTGCTTTTATGCGACGCCTTTTATCTCTTGATCTCAGAGTGCCTCACACTGAGGGGGGAGGACTCACTTGAGCAACGAGCAATGTATAGCCCCCACCTGAGTGATGCATGGCGGCCATTTTGGGCCAGAATGCTCAACACGCATTGGCTTAGGTGGAGAGGGAGGAATTTATTGAGCCAATTCTACTGGGGCTACCAGGTTGGGAATTTTTTCCGGAACACTTGGGGGACACCCTACTTTTTGTGTTAAGTGCCGCAGGGATCTTTTGGAAGACAGCATCTCTGACAGTGCCCACATCGCCGCACTGAGGCATTGGGGTTTGTTTTATTCAGAGGGAAGACTGACCCCTTCAGACCCTCCAGCATCACTTCCAGCAGCAACTTGCTTTTACCAGGAGGTCCCCTATCCAAATACTAACCAAGCCCACATCTGCAAATTGGCATGTGGTATACATATGTATTGGTATATGTTGCATTTGGCAGGGGTAGGGTATATGCAACATTTGGCAGGAGTAGGGTATATGCTGAATTTGGCAGGAGCAAGGTATATGCGGCATTTGCTTTGGTGCATTTGGCAGGACCAGGATATATGCTGCATTTGGCAGAAGCAGGGTATATTCTGAATTTGACAGGAGCAGGGTATATGCTGAATTTGGCAGGAGCAGGGTATATGCTACATTTGGCAGGAGTAGGGTATATGGTGCATTTGGCTGGAGCACGTATGCTACATTTGGCAGGAGCAGGGTATATGCTACATTTGGCAGGAGCAGAGTATATGCTACATTTGGCAGTAGCAGGGTATATGCTGCATTTGGCAGGAGTAGGGTATATGCTGCATTTGGCAGGAGCAGGGTATATGCTGCATTTGGCAGGAGTGGGGTATATGCTGCTTTTGGCAGGATCAGGGTATATGCTGCATTTGGCAGGAGCAGGGTATATGCTACATTTGGCAGGAGCAGGGATATGCTGCATTTGGCAGGAGCAGGGTATATGCTGCATTTGGCAGGAGCAGGGTATATGCTGCATTTGGCAGGAGTGGGGTATATGCTGCTTTTGGCAGGATCAGGGTATATGCTGCATTTGGCAGGAGCAGGGTATATGCTACATTTGGCAGGAGCAGGGATATGCTGCATTTGGCAGGAGCAGGGTATATGCTGCATTTGGCAGGAGCAGGGTATATGCTGCATTTGGCAGGAGAAGGGTATATGCTACATTTGGCAGGAGCAGGGTATATGCTTCATTTGGCAGGAGCAGGGTATATGCTACATTTGGCAGGAGCAGGGCATATGCTGCATTTGGCAGGAGCAGGGTATATGCTACATTTGGCAGGAGCAGGGTATATGCTGCATTTGGCAGGAGCAGGGTATATGCTGCATTTGGCAGGAGCAGGGTATATGCTACATTTGGCAGTAGCAGGGTATATGCTGCATTTGGCAGGAGTAGGGTATATGCTGCATTTGGCAGGAGCAGGGTATATGCTGCATTTGGCAGGAGTGGGGTATATGCTGCTTTTGGCAGGATCAGGGTATATGCTGCATTTGGCAGGAGCAGGGTATATGCTACATTTGGCAGGAGCAGGGATATGCTGCATTTGGCAGGAGCAGGGTATATGCTGCATTTGGCAGGAGCAGGGTATATGCTGCATTTGGCAGGAGAAGGGTATATGCTACATTTGGCAGGAGCAGGGTATATGCTTCATTTGGCAGGAGCAGGGTATATGCTACATTTGGCAGGAGCAGGGTATATGCTGCATTTGGCAGGAGCAGGGTATATGCTACATTTGGCAGGAGCAGGGTATATGCTGCATTTGGCAGGAGCAGGGTATATGCTGCATTTGGCAGGAGCAGGGTATATGCTGCATTTGGCAGGAGCAGGGTATATGCTGCATTTGGCAGGAGAAGGGTATATGCTACATTTGGCAGGAGCAGGGTATATGCTTCATTTGGCAGGAGCAGGGTATATGCTGCATTTGGCAGGAGCAGGGTATATGCTACATTTGGCAGGAACAGGGTATATGCTGCATTTGGCAGGAGCAGGGTATATGCTGCATTTGGCAGGAGCAGGGTATATGCTGCATTTGGCAGGAGAAGGGTATATGCTACATTTGGCAGGAGCAGGGTATATGCTACATTTGGCAGGAGCAGGGTATATGCTTCATTTGACAGGAGCAGGGTATATGCTACATTTGACAGGAGCAGGGTATATGCTACATTTGGCAGGAGCAGGGTATATGCTACATTTGGCAGGAGCAGGGTATATGCTACATTTGGCAGGAGCAGGGTATATGCTACATTTGGCAGGAGCAGGGTATATGCTTCATTTGGCAGGAGCAGGGTATATGCTTCATTTGGCAGGAGCAGGGTATATGCTACATTTGGCAGGAGCAGGGTATATGCTACATTTGGCAGGAGCAGGGTATATGCTACATTTGGCAGGAGCAGGGTATATGCTGCATTTGGCAGGAGCAGGGTATATGCTTCATTTGGCAGGAGCAGGGTATATGCTACATTTGGCAGGAGCAGGGTATATGCTACATTTGGCAGGAGCAGGGTATATGCTACATTTGGCAGGAGCAGGGTATATGCTGCATTTGGCAGGAGCAGGGTATATGCTACATTTGGCAGGAGCAGGGTATATGCTGCATTTGGCAGGAGCAGGGTATATGCTGCATTTGGCAGGAGCAGGGTATATGCTACATTTGGCAGGAGCAGGGTATATGCTACATTTGGCAGGAGCAGGGTATATGCTACATTTGGCAGGAGCAGGGTATATGCTACATTTGGCAGGAGCAGGGTATATGCTACATTTGGCAGGAGCAGGGTATATGCTGCATTTGGCAGGAGCAGGGTATATGCTACATTTGGCAGGAGCAGGGTATATGCTACATTTGGCAGGAGCAGGGTATATGCTACATTTGGCAGGAGCAGGGTATATGCTACATTTGGCAGGAGCAGGGTATATGCTTCATTTGGCAGGAGCAGGGTATATGCTGCATTTGGCAGGAGCAGGGTATATGCTACATTTGATAGTGTAGATTTGAAGCATAGTGTCGTATCCAGAGTAAATTATCTTGCATTTCATGTTTCTAAATTCTCATGCATCTCATTTCACTTTCCAAGACTAACATTACAAGATTGCAGGTTTATTAAAGGGATCAGAAAAGCCTCAGAAGTAGATCATTGGCAGAAGTCTCATAAGTGTAGGCTGGCAGACTGCAGCTGTTTCAAGTGTTAGGCTATGCGTAGAATCAATGGCTTCCCTTCTTGGAAGTATCAAGTGATGTTTTGAGTAGCTTGTGTGTCCTCTGCTAGTCTGCTGCCAGTGGAGGAAGGGGAGTGATCCTCTTCAGTTTGCTTGAACGTTAATGTTTACTGTGATTACAAAGCTATGAGACTGCCAACAGCCGCAGAACACTAGGATTAGGCTTCAGAAAAGCCCTGGGCTGCTTCAGAAAAGCCCTGGGCTGCTTCAGAAAAGCCCTGGGCTGCTTCAGTTTTGAATGAGGGCCTGTGGAATGGGGGGCAGCGCCAGGGGGCGGGGCTCTAATATCTAAAGTACAAAGGGTGTTTCTCAATACCAAGTCCGCACACGTACGGACTTGTGACGCACGTAGTGTCAAGTGTCCCGACAAAAGGGCACTTGCAGAAACACATTCTTGTGAATAGGGTCATATAAAGGGCCAAGTTCTGTTCCAAACCCAAGAACGCAAAGAAGCGAGGACGCTCAGAGATCCCGGAAATGTACTTGATCCACCCCAAATGTCGAGGATACATCGGATGCAAACTCGCCAAACGAGGAAATGGACTTGGATATCCCATCATTCATTGCGCAAAGCGATGACATACGACACGGGGGAAGCTTATACATTGGAATGTCAGGAAAAGTTGCTGCCTGGTTTGTAGCATAGATTGGTTTGTAGCTATTGGTTTGTATAGCAAAACCACAGTCCAAATGCCAGAAGCACGTATTGCATCTCAAACAAGCAAATCTCTGAAGCAACGGTGCACAAACTGATATGCGACCCAAACTTGGCTCTCCTGTATACGAATGTGTAGGCTACATTCCAATGCAATCAGGCCTATTTAAAGTGGTAGTCGCTAGTGTTAATTCTATACTGTATCTGTAAAAATAAGTGCTAAAAAATTTTACACATTTTTTTACTGTTCACATTTGACTTTCATATGATCGCGTAAAATCCTACTTTATTTAATCTTGTTATTGGCGCGTCATTCCTACTGCACTCCAGGAGATGGCACCGATTCACCAAAAAGCTGATAACAGTAGCAGCCGTCTGTGTTACAAAGCTAGCTAGGTAGGCTACTTGTATATTGCTCTTACAACAACATAATATTAATGGCTTTAGCTAATCATCGCGATCCAGTCCTTTTGTGCTTTTCACATACAATCTATATTAAAATATTAAGTTTTAACCTGGGAAATTGATAAAGTAGGCTACATCCCAGCAAAAAGATGCACTGACGATGAGTGTCACATTAATAAAAGATGTTTGGTTTCATCCTACCGTTTTCTGTCTTGCAGCTTTGAGCACTTTTCCCCATTATGCTTCATTGATAAAGCCTTAAATTCTGTAAATTTCACTATCAAGTCAAGTCAGGTTTATTTATAGAGCACATTTCATACAAAAAGTAACACAATGTGCTTCACAAGGCAAAACATGTATAATAATAAAAAAATAAAAAAAATGAATAAATAAATAAAATAAAAAAGGAATAAAATACAAGCGGCGTAAAAAAGGACCAGACAATTGCCGAACAAACACAACATTGACTTAATTAAAATAAAATTAAAAACCTAATTAAAAGCAACAGTAAAAAGAAATGATTTAAGTCTACTTTTAAAAGAGCTAAGTGTTGGGGCATTTCTGATATCACTTGGCAGTACTATTATATCACTTGGCAGTACACTATATGCATTTTGTGATGAATTGCCTGCTAATTTCAGCAACTTTTCCACCTTCATTTAGCTTTTAGGTAGCCTATTAAAACATGGCTATTTTCAGCAGTTGAACAATGAGTTGTTAATTCATTTGGTCATGAAAAGTATGGATCGATATCCCTGGGCCATCACTAAAAAACCTGTGCACCCCTGCTCTGAAGGACAGAACGGTGCTTAGTTACAGAAACATGTTTAAAATGAGGTGTAAATCCAGATATTGTAAGACATATTTCTCGCCTCATTTTCATTCGTAGAAAGATTGCAGTCTCATTTATTGATTAAATGAGATAGCTTACAACTAGGCTAGGCTACATTTGCCGCACCCTATGGTGCCGTCTCATCTGCCATCACAAAATAGGATATCCAAGTCCGTTCTCGTCAATGTTGCCAGAAGCCTGAATTAATTCCCCTCCCCAAAATAATTCTGAAAATCCCCCATCTTCAATTGACTCCCATACAATTTTCTCACAATTCATCCCCCATTCCTCCTTTTAAAATCTACCATTGACTCCCTTTAATTGACACAATTTTTCTTTAAACCCCTACATTTAGGGGTTAATCCCCCAGTCTGGCAACTCTGTGTTGGGAGAGGGTGCATCCGATGCTCCCTCGCGTTCTTGATACAGAACTTGGCCGTTAAATATTACGTCACGCAAGTTGAGAAACATTGAGAAACACCCAAACTGAGAAACGCATTCTGGGTTCCCATCGTTAAGCTCCCAACTGCCGTGCTGTGGCCTCATATGATTATTAGTCCAGAGGCATCATCCTCCTCTGTCCAGAGAATCAGAGATGTTTAGGTATTTGAATTATATGAATTGTTAAATGCATTCACAGCCCACAGCAACGCTTGTAGTTTTATATCAAATCTCAGAAGAGATTTTATAATTCCAACATGTTACTCGCACTTTCAATGTCGGGGTTCCTGGAAAAGGGGCTCCTCAGCAGGTGGAGGTATTAATTAGGACTTTGAGTCCCTGCTTTGTTGCTCCTCAAGGCTTCTGCTATAGTAAGATGAAATTATAAGAGGACGTCCACGTCATGATCTATTCATGGTAAAAGTAAAATAAACCTTTGCACACGCCTTTTTCTTTTTCTTTTTATAATTCTGGGTTTTTGTGATTTTGCTGTTGTGTTTAACAAATTCTTGATGTAGACTATATGCTTGAGTGCATTATCCCCTGAATGCACTGTTGGTGTCAGTCCAGAGTCATGGAGTGGTGATTATGCCATATATTTATAATTATTATAATTTTTTTTAAACGAATGCTCTTCAGCTGCTCCTTGATTTTATTTTAGTGAAATGTGTTTTCTCCTGTTCCCCTCAGGAAGAGCGCTTTGCCTTTCTGACTGAATGGTACGACCCCAGTGCTGCCCTGCTGCGCCGCTACCAGCTACTCTTTTACCCCAAAGACGGCTCTGTCGAAATGGTAAGGTACTAGAGATGGGCCTTTTATACAAGGTTCTGCTCAAACATGCGGTGGACTCGTTTCGCGAGCGAGAGTCCTCCTGACCATGACAGAAGGGGCGTGTTCTGCACTCCTTTCACACAAAAAGCAGCTGCTGGGCGTCACCGCTTTGCCCGCTAAAAACATAAGCCGAAAGTTGGGCGAAGATCTTCTGAATGACGTCAAATGCCGACGAGGGGTTCCATGCTGCTTTTTGGATCTTTTGATTTGCTTATGATGCTCGCTGCCGATTAGGGCGCCAGTTTATACTCGGTTCCAGCAGCGAGCTCCTCCCTTGTCCGCCACGTGATGCGGGACAGCCCGACATGGTCAAAACGAGTCCACGCAATGTGACCTCACTTTCATGTCCACAGTTTGTGCGACTGATTTAACAGGAAATGGGAGGAGCCGTTCAGGGAGGGTTTAAAGGAAGGTCCATGTAAAAAGATGTTGGGAACTTCAGCTTTAGCGTTTGCATTGCAATATTGCATTACGGACATTTAGCAGATTAACATCAGTCTAACAATGGATAAGGAATATAATACCAGCCGCGCATATTTTCACGTCATTTTATGTTGACGTGTTGATTTATGTACAAGTTACAGTGATTTACTGGCCATAAGGAATTTGGGAACAGTGTTCTGTTGTTTCCTGCTATTTGCATTGTTTGTCATGTGTGTCTGTATGAGAGTCACATGTTCTGTGGATTTTTAAATTAATTATTTAGATAGCAATGCAAGTTAATTGATTAACTATGAATTCATCAAGTTATTTCACTTGAGGAATTGGACTAGTACATTCCAATGTGATCATTGATTGATACCACTCTGGGAAAAAATTTATTATTAAATAAATTCTTATTAATACAGACGTTAACTATGGAACACCGAGAGTGCCACAATGATAAATAACAGAATAAATAAATAAATGTGGAAATATAAAAATGAATAAATAAAATAATTTGGAAATAAATCTGGGAATGAATTTAGAACTGTAAATATATGTGCAATGAATTGAAGTTATTAAATTTATCTTCAAAAATATTTTCTAATATATTCATTTATTTATTTCCATACATATTTACCCATTTCCCATGGAGCACAATCTGTCAATCAACTTGCTTTGCTCCACCCACTACGTTCTCAATGTGAGCAAATACATTAATGGAGAAGTCAATTCCACATATTGAGAGAAACGACGGATAAAGAAAGCTAGCTGGCTAGCACAATCTGTCAACTTGCTTTGGTCCCACTAAGTTCAATTGGGCTGGAATATGCCCAATCTGGCAACACTGAACACAAATACGTTGGAAGGGTGGGAACAAGGCAAACTTAGTGGATGGAGTAAAGCAAGTTGATTGACAGATTGTGCTCGTTGGGAAATAACGTTAGGTAAATATATATGGAAATAAATAAGTAAATAGGGAAATAGATTGGGAAATATATATGGAAATAAATAAATGAATATATTAGAAAAAATATTTTATAACTAATTAATTGCACATACATTTACATTTCTATATTAATTCCCAGATTTATTTATTTATCATTATTTTGTTTATTTATTTATCATTGTGGCACTCTCGGTGTTCCATAGGTAACTGCCACTTGGATAAATATAGGTATTTTCAGTACAACCTAATCAAATTCCTTTCTGCTGGAGGTCTTTAATGCAGTATGGTATGGCCCACAGCATCTTTCTTTCAATTCTTTACAAGGGTTTTCATTTATCCATCACAGAATGTGAAGTGTACAGTTCCAATAGTTTCTAGTAACTGGCTCTTTTTACCAATCCCTCCTTGAAAACTTGGCATGTATCACTGCACGTAAGATTCATGCTATGTTTAATGTGTCCTGGACGCATATTAAGCCACACTGTCTGGTGAATTTGTGTCCTCTGAAATTTATAAAATGGCGTGACGCGTTGCTCAAGCTGAACCCATTTTTCCTTCTGTCCGTGCAGATTGATATGAAAAACCAACGCACGTTCTTAAGACGGACACGATACGAGGAGCTGAAGGAGGAGGATCTCTTTATTGGCAGCCGGGTGAACGTCTTTTCCCGACAGCTGAGCTTGATTGGGTACGGGGACCAGTACACTGCCAGCAAGATGGGCAGCAGGAAAGAGAGGTAAACTCCCATTGGCTCCTTCATGTCCCTGTTCATATATTATATATTATATTATATATTATATTATATTATATTACAGGCATTTAGTAGACGCTCTTATCCAGAGCGACTTACACAACTTTTTTAATCATTTTTTTTTTTGTTACATATCCATTTATACAGCTGGATATATACTGAAGCGATTCAGGTTAAGTACCTTGCTCAAGGGTACAACGGCTGTGTCCTTCATGGGAATCGAACCTGCAACCTTTAGGTTACAAGCCCAGTTCCTTAACCATTATACTACACAGCCGCCGTTCATCATCAGCCAATCGGTATCTCCGGTTCAGTGGGGCCTCGAGATCCATTCTCATAGGCTTTCTGAATTGATTTGATCTGCATTGGGAAATAACCAGTGACTTATTTAACGCATACAGCATATTGAAGACATATTGTTGAAAATGTAGACTGAGCCTTCAGTAACTGCTTTCTTTGCATTGAATACTCTTATGCACCTGCTAGAGCTGTAATAATATATCCCAGAATGCACCGGCGTGTGGGATTGGCAGGTGAAACCAGTCAGCAGCCCACCTTCACGTGTTTTCCCTCTGCTCTTGACAGAATGAAGAGGGACACAAGCTTAATTGAGCTCCGGCTGAACTTTTCTTTCATCAGCCGAAATGACCTCTCGTAACGCCCCCGGGGGAGAGCGAGCTGAGGGGAGGGGGGGCAGCCAATTTATTTTCCGCCTGGTGAACCTGAGAAACGGACACAAATTGCCGCGCGGGGCTATCGACCTCCTGCCGCTTTTGTTTTCATGCTTTGAGAGTGAAAAGGCTCGGCGCTAGCCCCAGAAAGTCCGTCTCAGTTCGCCTGCCTGTTGAAAATGCCCGCGGCGGTAAAACCGCGACGCGAGAGTGAGAGATCTCACTGTTCCTTTTTCTGTCCCCCCCCCCCCCGCTGAGCATTAAAGCCCAGACTGTGTGAGCAGGAAGACATGAGTAACGCTCGGAGAATGCGTGCCAGGGAAACGCTGGGCCCTTTGCCAGTGCCAAACGGCGTCCAAAAATGTCCCTTTAAAAGTGTCCCTGCTTAAGATGTGTCCCCTTGCGGGACTGTCTGTCTTTGAGACCCCTAAGCTCGGAGAGAGAAGGCTAGAAAACTGGAAAAGAGCACCATGTTACGCTTCGGAGAAAAGATTACACTCAATAAATATTTATGTCCTGAAGCTTTTCCACTGTAGAAAAAATGTTTAAATGAATTGAATGGTGATTATACCATCTGGAAGGTGTGTAGAATGTGCAGGAATCTTCATTTGAGTGAGATTAGGTGGATTACACCATCTGGAAGGTGTGTAGCATATGCAGACTTCTTCATCATGAGTGGGATTGGGTGGATTACACCATCTGGAAGGTGTGTAGCATGTGCAGGCTTCTTCATCATGAGTGGGATTGGGTGGATTACACCATCTGGAAGGTGTGTAGCATGTGCAGGCTTCTTCATTGTGAATGGGATTGGGCTCCACACAGTGTAGGAGCTGGGTCCCCTTAAACCAGACACTACTTTTGAAACTCACCACGAGTTTACAGCAAAGTGAAGGTGACGCACATAATGAAAGATTGCTGTTTATTGGATGCCGGTCGTGTGTCCCTCCTCCTGATTGGGTGCTTTTGGCAAGGAATTAGTCAGAATTCAAATGTTTAATATCCATTAGTGCCTATTCAAATCTCTGCAGAACAATTATAAGAGCTAAATTTGGGCTTAAATTGTGTAGTGTATACCCACCTTTATTTGTTTATATTAAAGCCATACTGTTAAAAGCTAAAAGCTCATTCATAAGGCTAATGAAGGTTTAAATGCTGAAATATTTTAAACACCTTTGTACACCAAATTTTACTCTAGTCTTTGCACATGCTTTGTACACGTGATCAACTAGAGGGGAAATATCATGCTTCACATTAGAATCAAAGAAAACCATAGAATTTCATGTGAAAACAATCCATGTGTCTGCATAGTGTAGCAAAGGAATCCCAGGGCAGATTGTTCCTTCCAGGTCACTGTAGGGCAGAGGTGGGCAAAGAGACTTGTTGGTTTTCATGCCAACTTCTGGTCTTAATTACGTAATTAGCCCTAACATTTACGCCATCTGACATTTTGGCTACATTTCTTGATAAGCACATGAATGACCACTAAAGTCTATTGTTGTGTTCCGATATGAAACGTTTTACTGTGGTCTTATCTACGCGTGAACCCGTGTTGGTGTATATAGCCAATTTGCTCAAAAACCTGCATACACACCAGCCCTCCAGGACCGGAATTGCCCACCCCGGGTTTAGGGCATAATTTGGATCAGTATCAGAATGAAAATAGAAGGTCATTGGGCCTGGCTCTGGGGGTTTGGAAGGGTGCTTCTTCATGACGCTAATTGGATTATTTTGGCAATCATTTATTTGACATTGAAGGTGCTGTTTGCCATGAAGGTCACTGTGCTGCTTTGTGCAGATACTGATGTGATTTCTCTGTTTATGTGCTGGTATCAGTGTGCTGGCAGTCAGGGTCTTAAACAAAATCCTTTCTGGCCAGAGCAGAATAATCATGGCATGTGATGGCTATGACAGGCCTTTATTTGTGTTCAGAGCTGCTGCCTGTTCACCATGACTCACCCTCAACTCCACATATTCCTGCAATGAATACTAAACACTTTATATCTCTATCATCTCTTTCTCTCTCTTTCTCTTCCTCTCTCTCTTGCTCTCTCCCCCCCTCTCTCTCTCTCTCCCTCCTTTCCTCTCTCTCTTCTGTCCAGCCCCACCCACCACAAACAAATGAATACATAGTACATGCTACACCTCAATCTAGCACAGCATGTTAATCATGTCATTTCAGATATAAATGTAACATATAGCATGAATAAAGAATGATACTACTTTTCTTATTCTTTTTCAGAACCCTCGCTATGATAAAGCCAGATGCAGTGACTCAGATTGGTGACATCATCCAGATGATTTACAGTAAAAACCTGATCGTAACTAAAGCCAAGATGACAAAGCTATCATGGTAAGAAAATAAACTTTTTCCATTTGATTGCTACCAATAAACTGCTAATTTGCTTTCATCTGAATTCAATTGCTTCCAATCAGTAGATCATTAATATGTATATTTGTGTTATAACACACAAATCAATATCTGTAACAATAACAAGCTGTGCCGTTGTCACCAGTATTCCCTGTTGTGAAGATTATGTTATGAATACATTTTGGTTATGCATTTGTATTTAAATGTGGCTTTATAATGAATGACTTCTGTATGGGCTATTCAGAAGAGTTGTAGAGTGGTGAAAACGGCTGTGAAGTCCATTAGCACACCTTCTTCAGCAGTTTAGCTTGCCCTCTGGCCTGCTCTGTGCCCTTGCAGACGGCCCACGCTTTGTGTCTCTGAAATACTGGCAGGAATGAAAGAGCGGCCGCTCCACACACGCACCCGTCCCTTGGCTCCGTCGCTGTGCTGGCAAACCTTGAGCTTGTAAACGGGGCCGTCCTCATGCTCACAGATTCAAGTTGGAGTCGAGTGGAAATTTGCGGTCGTTGCATTGGCTGCCCTGGGCAACTGCACGGCGCTGACGGCCCCAATACCACAGAATCTACTTTTGTAGCTCGGCGGCAGAATTACAAGCTGCTTATTTACGGTCCGTGTTGAGACGTAATCGGGGCTAATGTTGATAGTTTTGGGCCAAAGCGCTTCGATCTCGTGGCTTTTAATTGTTACGTCCGCAATTAAATGCTTCCTTTGTACGTTTATGTTTAATTTCATAGATTTCCAACTCGCTTTGCTAGTCATATCACATGTCCCTTACCTATATTGTTTTTGTTTTTAAGAAAGGCGCCATAGAGGTACATTTGAAGTCGGAAGTTTACATACACTTAGGTTGAAGTCATTAAAACTAATTTCTAACCACTCCACAGATTTCATGTTAGCAAACTATAGTGTTGGCAAGTCAGTTAGGACATCTACTTTGTGTATGACACAAGTAATTTTACCAACAATTGTTTACAGACAGATTATTTCACTTTTAATTCACTATATCACAATTCCAGCGGGTCAGAAGTTTACATACACTAAGTTGACTGTGCCTTTAAATTTTTTATATTTGGTCGCATATCCTTTGCATGCCATGACTTCCTGATGTCTGCGACCCAACAACATCAAAATAGTCTTGATATCTTATTTTCTGGTACTCTTACAAGCGATACTATAACGTCTCTGCATTTGAATTGATCTCTATGGGAATTGGGGAGTGGGACTACATTTAGCTGTAAATTACACTGGAACAGTATGGAAACACATGGTTGGCTAAATGGCTCTAAGTCATCAACGGTCTGACGTATCAAACAACCCTTAAATCATCACTCTGCTGCCAGAAATACAGTAGATATGGATGGGTAACTTGAAGGGTTTCTTTTCCTGACTATTTTTTTCATAGAGTTCAATAGGAAAAACAACCCTTAAAGTGATCCATCCATATCTACTGCATATCTGGCAGCAGAGTGATGGTTTGAGGATGTTTGATATCTCAGACCCTTGATGACGTACAGCCATTTTACCAATCATGTATTCTTTACTGTTCCAGCATAATTTCCAGCTAAATCTAGTCCCACCCCCCAATTCCCATAGAGATCCATTCACATGCAGAGACGCTATAGTATCGCTTGTAAGAGTACCAGAAAATAAGATATCAAGAGTCCTTTGATGTTGTTGGGTCACAGACATCAGGAAGTCATGGCATGCAAAGGATATGCAACCCAATATTAAAAATGTAAAGGCACAGTCAATTTAGTGTATGTAAATGTCTGACCCACTGGAATTGTGATATAGTGAATTAAAAGTAAAATAATCTGTCTGTAAACAATTGTTGGAGGAAATACTTGTGTCATGCACAAAGTAGATGTCCTAACTGACTTGCCAACACTATAGTTTGCTAACATGAAATCTGTGGAGTGGTTAAAAATGAGTTTTAATGACTTCAACCTAAGTGTACGTAAACTTCCGACTTCAACTGTAACAAATGGAGTATAGCCTAGACGTAGTACCCCTGGCCCTGGGGGCATGAGGCAGTCATGCATGATCTCACCGTAAGCACTCACGGAGCTCTTCATTTTGTTAAACAACATTGGATACCATTAGAGGAAGCATATAATCTTCAGCCATCATTAGAACAGATCACACCACTGAAGAGTTTTATGAAACTGTCCTCTGAACAGGGAAATGAAGCTAAAAAAATAAGCTGTAGCTTGAATTTCACAGTTTGCTTGCTTAGATATTGTGCAAGTGTGTCTGGGGCCTGGGCAGAGTCCCTGTTTGTGGTGACAGCAGGTGGGGGCAGCATTGCTCCATGTAGGTTCAAAACGAAAGAGGAAATGTGGCTCCTCGTATAGGTCCAGCGTCCGGGTAGAGAAAGAGATTAGGACAGCGTTTTCTGCGGAACCCAGAGTCACGGCTAGTGTGACGATGTTGGATAGGTCACGTTGTAGGAAGCGCCTGGCGGTTTTGACGGACGTCCTCGGGGCGTTCCGCTGCGGAAGGCTCTGAGGCTCCTCTGCTCGACAAACAGCCTAATCCGTCGTCCTGGCGACAGCGCCCCTTACGGGCTGCTCAGCGGTTACCACAGCGGTTTTTTTAATGGCCACAGGAAATGTACACAGTGCATATTTCATACTAACCTGAGGAAAATACCAAACGTGTACATGCTCACAGTGTATAGAGATACTGTATGTTATTGAGAATGAAGCCTGTTCCGGCTGCATTGGGGAAGTTATTCTTGTGGCTAACTGCTAGGAGAAAAACAGTGACAGCGCAAGATATGGGGAAACTGAAGAATCTCAAGTGTCGATATGCTAACTAATTCCTAAATTAAATTTTAAATTACATTAGCATAAGCTGCTAGGTCTGGGCAGACACTACCATGAGATGAGTATTAATAATGAGGCCTGGTGCTCTGTTCAGTTAATAATATAAGTGGGCGCAATTAAAGACGTTTCTCTCCTGAGAAGGAGATTTTGCAGCGTACAAAAAAATGGAAATTGCTGCTATTGAGAAATTCTGTCACTTGACCTTCACAATCACAGACCGTAACGTGAAGCGAGTGCTTGTGGGAAGTACTGGATGTGGGGTTAATTCATTACGGCCATTTTCCACGAGTTGATCAGATCTGAGTGAGGTAACGTGTTCTTTTTGATCCAAATAGAATATCAATTCAGTCATGCATTGCATGGAAACTGCTGATTGTAGAAGGGCAATATAGGCTATATGATCCTGTTTGCAGTTCATTTCAGAACAGCTGACGTTAAGGAGTGACTGGGATGGAATCGAGTGATAAATGGAAAATTTCGGTGGTATGTGTCTTTATGGGGTTAATAAGGTCTGATAAGGTTGTGTCTCTATCGTCCTCTTATCTGTCTTCAGTCATTCAGTTGATGAGAAATTGTCAGAAAATTGTCATTCAGTTGTCAGAAATGATGACATTGTCACTGTCACAACCTTTTAAGAAAGTTAAATTTTTATCACAGGCCTTCCATGATAATAAGTAGCATTGAAGGGCTTGGGGAGTGAGGTTTAATTTAGCTGGATTACACAGAACACTGTGCACAGAAATACAAGGTCAGGCACGATGGCTTTTTCCTTCTCAAGGGGCTCGTTTCAGGCAGAATGTATTGTGCAGTAAATTAATGGCTTATCCTCCCGTCCAGCTCTGGTGTTTCATTACACAGTGCTGTGGCGTCTGCAGGTCAAACGGCGTTTCAAATTTGTTCAGGGAAAAAAAAAAGTAACCGCAGTGAAGATTTGGAAAATCTGATGTCTGCGATCGCTTCAGATCTCAGAGCGTTTCTTGTTTTAATGTCCCTGAATAAGTTCTCCACTCCACATTATCTGCTACGGGACGCTCCTGTTAAAGAAAAGGAGCATCATCGTAATGCCTGTGAAATCGTCGGTATTGAAGTGGGCGGAGAGTGGCGCAGTGCCGCCGTAGCGGCTGAAGGTGGCTGTCAGCTCGCACTCGGGGGAGTCTTACCTCATCGCTCATTAACTGCCTTGTGCTCTCGGCTCTCTTTCAGGAAACAGGCGGCGGACTTTTACTCCGAACATCAGTCAAAGTCTTTCTTCAAGTGAGTGCTCCCCGCGTAAATGATTGACGCGTGTGGACGCCGGAGACGGGGGTCGGAAGGAGGCTCTGAAAATGTCGCCGCCGGCATCAGCGCTCCTGTGACATTGCTGTGACTTTGCAGCGCGGCCTCATCGCCCGTCTGAGCGGGGAGAACGTAGTCTGCAGCCTCAGAGAATTACGGCTGTGTGAAAACTGTGCGGTTATGCGCTGCCAAAAACACACAGACGGCTGTTATGAAGAGAGGGCATCGCTGCATAGTTAATAAACTCTCCCCCCCTGTACATTTCATATGATCTCGAAATTGCGGCAGCATTATGTGACGCTGGTTGTTTGTCACGAAGCTTCAGTTTTATACAGTGTGATTGCTTGTACATATTTCTGTTCGTGGCATGTTCATAATTTAGGAAATCTGCATCGACTAATATTTTAACTGTGACAAACATACTTGAATTCATGTGTCCAGTTTATGTGGTTTTGCCACCCTAGATAAATAAAACAACATGTATGTCCTTCATACGGTATTGCTTATTAAGAAATAAATGTGGCTCAGTCAAAGGTCACTAAGTGGAGAGTAAATGTATCCTGCAAGGATCTGTAATGAGTTACTACAGTTAAACACCCTTGACTGAAGCTCAAGTTGAATTTCAGCTCATTGACTCCTGAATTTTGAGTGACGTCTCTCTTGTCTGCAGCAACCTTGTGCAGTTTGTGACGTCCGGCCCAATGGTCGCCATGGAGGTCATGGGTGATGAGGCGTTGTCGACCTGGAGGAAAATCCTGGGCCCGACGGACTCCGCTTTGGCGCTCAAGGACACCCCGAACAGCCTACGGGCGCGATTCGGCACGGACGGCACCAAGAACGCCGCCCACGGGTCTGACTCTTTGGCGTCGGCGGCGAGGGTAGGCGGAGCTCTGGCTGGAGTTTGTGGAGAGCTGATTAGAGCTTCTGCTCGTAGATCGCATCGTTCTGTGCCTCTGCCTGGGCGGAGCTCAACATGGCTGAGAGTACTTAACCACACCTTTAAAACTCCAGGCTAAAACACTGTGACATCGTTAGAATTCGCATCCCGGTGATGTAAAACGTAACCCAGCTCCTGTTTTCCCGTTTTTGTCTACTATTTCACTTTTTCGCAGCTAAACCCGAGTTCTGTAGAGGACATGACGTCACATGGTGATATTGCCACCGCAGGCACAATGTTGAGTTTAATATGAGAGCGCGTCTTAAACTCGCTGTAGTATCAGATATTTGTTTCAGCCCATTAGGGACAGCGAGTCAGGGATTATGCCTTGAATCCCCGCTAATCAACTTTCTGCATTACTCCTACTGAGAGAAATCAATAATTTATCAAGAGGACGTGCCGATTTTTGCCGCGCTAGCAGCCTCCGTAGTCCAGAATGCAACAGCATGGCGTGGCCACGATCCTCCGACTTTGCTTTAAGCTTACGTTCTCACGAAGGGGGGTGGCGAAAGAACACACTGGAGCAGATCCGGAAGAAGCCTGACAGGACAGCGAGTAAAAAATTGTGAATATAGACAAAGTAAAATATATCACACACATCAGATAATAAACCCCGCAATGAATTGTCCATGGCTGCAGCGCGGTTACTAACAATGTGAGCGTGTTAGCCCTGAGTTTTCTTTAACATTTTCACATGCACAGAAAGCAGAGTCAGAGCAAGACTTCTCTGTAAATGTCTGCTCAATTGATACATCATACAAAACCATCTGACAGCACATCACGGAGGGAGACGGCGAGTGGGCGAGGTGTCCCAGCGAGACGAAGAGTGGGTTGTAGCTTATCACAGGGGTGCATGAGAGGAAAGTACATTTTTGAGAATATAACCCGTTTTAAAATGACCTGCATAAAAACTCATCCGATGTTGTATAAGAGGGCCTAGGAGGGTGAGAAATGGCCCGAACGCTTATATGCACGTGTCCCTCTTCATACTGCCAGTGAAGTCCAGTAGTACGTTCTGTGAGCAATTTTCTGTTTTTTTACCTTTATTTCACAGGAATTGGAGTTTTTCTTCCCCTCCGCCACGGGCAGCGGCCCCCCCAGCACGGCGAAGTGCACGGACTGCACGTGTTGCGTCATCAAGCCGCACGCCATCTCAGAAGGTATAGCGCCGCGCTCAAACCAACGCCCCTCTGTAGGGCTTTTTCTGCTCCTTCATTGAGTCTGTGCTTCCGAAAAGCTCGGGAGACGGCGAGATACGGATCGAGTAATCCCTGTCGCCGTTTTCATTGTGCGGTGATCGTGTCTGTCCGGGCAGAACAGAGGCTGTAATTTTCCACTCGAGGTGAACTCTGCGGCGCTCGTATTAAATACTGCAGCACCGGCTCTTCTCCCACTCAAACCGCTCCTTGAAAGGGGGCCATTGTAGTCAGTGATGAATCTGCTGCCATTGGTCGAAGGCAACGAAAGTGTCGATGATCCTAAAGTGTTGTTATCGCGCTACCTTCGCTTGCCGTTCTTGTCATTGTTCAAGATTCTTTTCTTTCTTTTTCTCCTCTTTCTCAGATAACTATTGTTTTTTTTTGCAGCTTTGTCTGAGCCATGTACATTTTGCCGTGCGCATTTTACATATTCTGCAATGCAGGCGGTTGCGTTTACTTGTACAGGCAGTGTGTGTGTAGGCCTTTCATTTCAGGTCTGGTTCATTGGACTACAGGGTCTTGAGGATGAAAATAAGCAGGGGAAGTGGCCTGTATGTTTGGAGCAGTGCTTTACCCATCGCTGTCCCTCCTCTATGTGCCCCTCTCTCACTCTCTCTCTCTCTTCCTCTCCCCCTCTGTTTTTCTCTAATCCCCTCATGGATATCTCCCTTGTTTTCTAGACCTGCTTTCCCCCTCTCTGCTCCTGTCCAGTCCGTGTTGGGCTTTGCGTCTGACGAGCGTGCGTCGCTCGCCAAGCCAAAGCGTATTTGTTGCTAACTTTCCCTCGGGATTGTTCCCAAATCCCCGGCCTGATCTGCGCTCACTGGACATGCCGCCGGGCCGCTGACCTGTGAAATCTGTGCAATTCCAATTTTATTTTTCTTCTTCTTGGTTCAGAATTGCTGACAAGGTAGTACATTGAGAGAACTTAAGATACTGTGGTTCTCAGCACCTTACAAATCGCCCAGTATTCCACCGTATCCGTCAACAAGTTACTTCTTTATGCCTTCAAAATGATAGCTTATGCGTCCCGTTTTTTCATCAGATTTGGCAGGTGACTTTCAAATGCCACAGCAGGCCGTTACCTTACCTTACCTTACCAGAGTTTTTTTTTTCTTGCTGGCAAGTAATTCTTCAGGTATTTTGCCTGTCTTACTGGAATAAGTAGTGCCAAAGAGTTTTTCTGCAAGATGCTTCTCATTTCCTGGCTAACCAATCAGCTGCAGGCACTTCCATGATGTTAAAAAATGTTTATATGTAATCTAGCGATGGGGAAAAAGGAACGCTTGGCATTAAATCATCCAATCGTAAACTTATTGTAAATCAGTATGGCAGTAAACAGGCTTTAAAAACATGGTCATTAGAAAATATTGTTGATAATAGTTATAATGACACTTTTTGATTTTATCCTCCTACATACTGTGCATAAAGTGCAAGGAAGCCATTATAATTGACTTAATGACTCAATATTGATTCACGTATTTACATATTTACGTGTAACTCAGAAGTGACTGCAATTATTTTAACGTGTAATTCTTAGGCCTATAACACAATGCTTTCACCTGGATGAGTTTGATTGTAAATATTGTGTGTTGTTGTTGTGCCTCAGAAGCAGTGTGTTACTTTGTGCCCTCTATAGATCGACCCTGTACTTTGTCTGATAAAAAGGCCATAAACTGTGGGGGCTAGCTGCAGTAAACTGAAGGTAGCTGGAAAATGGGGCTCTTTGATGGGCCGTTGGCAGTGTTAGCTGTTAGCGTACTCACTGGTTAAGCCTGCCATATGCACCTCCTGAGCAAGTCGCCAGGCCAACGGGTCCCTACAGAGGGCTTGTAGCACACGGTAACATTTGTACACACACACACACACACACACACACACACACACGCACACGCACACGCACGCATACACACACTGCATTGCCCAACAGAATAAAGTGTGCCAAGTGATCATTCAAAGAGGACTGGAGCCTGGATTATATATTGATTGTGGGTTCTGGAGCACGTTGGCTCTGATAAAATCAAATAGCACATTTCCTGCAGAGAGCGCATCAATGTGGGATTAATTACTGAGGTTCAACTGCTCACACACAGGTAATACTGTTGGGGCGGCAGTGCTGCTCACGCAGGTAATACTGTTGGGGCGGCAGTGCTGCTCACACACAGGTAATACTGTTGGGGCAGCAGTGCTGCTCACACACAGGTAATACTATTGGGTTTTAACCCATTTCAGGTTTGTGGAATCATCTTCACCTTTCAAGCTTTGTACAGTTAATGTTAATGCCTCATAAGTTCAGCTTCACTTCCCTTCTTCTAGTCATGAGGCAGTTTGCAAGTTGAAAGAGTCTTCATTACCTAAATTGATATCCGAATGAAAAATGATTCCGGTGCGTATAACTGCAGTTCTGTAGCAGTCAACTGCTGGGTATTGTTTTGCCACGTGCAGAAAAGCGTTTTAAGGCATTAATGCCGCCATCGCCACTACCCAACTTTCTGAGGATGATGTAGCCCACAGGTGTCGAACTCCAGTCCTGGAGGGCTGCAGTGTCTGCTGGTTTTCGGGGTGTTCTTGGCATCAGCGAATCAGTTAAGTCATTAATGGGCTAAAGAATCCACATGCCTTGTTCTCAAGGCCTTAATTGGCAGCTGATTGAAAGGAAACCACGAAAACCCACACACACCGCGGCCCCCTGGGGATTTAGTTTTGACACCCCTAACGTAGACGATGAATGGGCCAATAGAACTGCAGTACAGCTCACATGCAAATCTCATTCTTTAGCCAGTCAACTGCTAAGCATCATGGGTACCCATGTACTACACATCTTTTAACAAGTCCACTGTTCATGAACTAGCCCTCTCCAGCTGGGTCCCACGGTCATTATGCTGGGGATGAGCAGACACCATGCTTAACTCACTGATGTTGTGGACGCCATATTCAGGTGACAGACGTGATGGGTGACCTGGATAAGGGACATGGTTGATGTCTAGCAGACAGCAGAGCGGGTGCCTTCCAGAGTCACCCCTCTAAAGAAGTTTAATGCTTCTAGTCGATAGAGACTGATCGAGAAGGAAGGATTCTGAAGTCCTGTGTTGAGGTCCTAAGGCTGAACTTGCTTTAAAGAGTGAACGGCATTATTATCCTCAGTGAGCGTGCACTTTCAACAGCTCACACAGACAGAAAACGACACAGTACGTACAGTATAACATGAGAGAAAGGCAATAAGCGTGCATCGGTAGTGATAGTGAATTATAGTGTAGAGTTACAGATACTTTAAGATGAATCATTTATTTTTCTTTGACTGCCACATTTCAGCAGTGTTCAGTGGGCCTGAACGCATAGAAGCGATACTTTAGTGCCAGTGAAACCTATATCTGTCCAAGGAGATTTTGTCAGGAGGCTGCTTCACTGTGACGTGCCCCTGGATAACGTTTCAGTACCGGCGTCGTAGAAGATCTGTCCGAAAGCCTCACATTAAGTAGGTATACAGTATTATTAAAGCTTAGCCTTTGTGCTGGGCCATGCACTTATCATAGCGCGTGGACGTCTTTGCCCCGTGGAGATAAATGCGTTATTGAGTCAAGGGATCATTTGGTTCGTGATGTAAGAAGGTGATCTCCATTTTCACACTCTTAGCTGATGATGTACAGAGCTCCTGCTGTGGGGAAAACATGCTCTAGTAATTACAAACAACTGCTACTACAAGCAGCTCTAGATGGATTGATGTTCACTAGAAAACAGGCTTTATAATCTTGGCCTCGAAACGCTTTATTTCTGCAAAAGCGGGCGTACAGCCAAGTGACCTTCGAGCAAAGTTTTCACCCGAAATGACTGAGGTATATGCAGTTCCCTGTCTACTTTATAGTTTCTGTGAGAGTGATCAGAATTTGACACCGCTCACCACACCCTTTCTAATAATGGCCGCTTGCAGTATTTCACAGTAAAGATACCATTTCTTGGGTCAGCATTTCTTTCAGGGGACTTGGTACATTTTTAACTCTGTCATTGGACAAGGTGACCAAGGGGTGAGAAAGGGTTTCAGACTGGTGTGTAGACCATTCCCAGGAAAAGAAGAAAAAGATTTTGTTTGTTGTGTAAATACCAGGACATTTTATACAGAATTTATATGAATTTCTGCTATTGGATTTTTTCCAATATGCAGGTCCTGAATTTATGCTTGTTGCTGATAAATCAAAAGTGACACAAAGAAATGAAATTGCACAAATTGTCACAGAGGAACTAAGTGCTAGTGTGTGTTTGTGTCTGTGTGCAGGAGAGGGAGAATAGTGGTATGTACTATTAAAAAAAGTTGAAGTGTGGTAACCCATTGTAACATAATCTGAGCTAGGCCTTTCTTTAACCTTAATACAAGAGGGCAAAGTGTGCACCATTCTGTGAAAGCCCAGATAAACCATTACCTGTAGTAAGCTACCTGCTAATCATTTGCTCGAGTAACTACAGTAAGTGTGGTTGTCAGCAATAGTTTTACTTTGATCTGTTTGTACATTTAAACCTTTACTTGCTTCAAACTGTGGCACCGATCTTAGGCTTTGCAAATTGTCAAAAAAACAGTGTGTTGGCGAAATGTATAAATGCAGTAAGTTGAAGGAGGTTTATGTTAAAGAGGTAGGAGCTAATTAGTTACACCATTCACTTGTGTGTTGTAGTGTACAGACGAGCCTTGCAGGCACAAAGGCACTGCTTATTAACCTGTTCCCACCCTGGGGCAAAGTCCCTCACCATTATGCTCCGAGTTGAACCAGTGCAACCGGGACAGTACCTGCCTCCTTTGCGAAGTCCCCTACCGATGGGGGGGGGGGGGTCACGCCTGCGTTTATCTGAGAGACAGGAACTGGGGAAACATCTGTCGCTAGGCAGCCGGAACACCGTCTCCTAGCAACAGCCCTACCTGCAGTTTTGAGATGACGCAGTGGAGGGAGGGAGGGGGGGGGGGGGGGCGCTGCAGCTGAGGGACTTCACCGTCTGTGCGAGGGGCGGACTGAAGGCAGAGGACACGCGGAGGTGCGGCCCACAGATAACCCGGCCGTGACGGAAGATCTTCCGACTGCATCCTCATGTGTAGGAGAGGGCTGCTGGAAATAGCTGCTTTTATAAATAGCTCCTGCTCCGTGTCTGGAATGTTTAGATCGTTGGGTGTTCGTTTACACGTCCAGAGGATGTTTTCTAGCGATGCGTTAGCGGGAGGTATAAAGCAAGCATTATGTTACAAGCACATCATTAACTGAGCACATGATGTAGCCGCTCTTAGCTTTGTACAAGGCTGCCTGGCTATCACTACTTTGATGGACCGCATTGGATCAAATTTAGATTAGAAGGACAGTATTCAAAGGGAAGATAAAAATGTAAATCATTGTTGGCTGTAGCTCTGCACATTTGCTATACGTTCTGTCAATAAAACAGACGGAAAGGCTCCTATCAGGATACTTTAATCTCTGACCCAGTCTGCATTTCCCCTCCGTGTCTCCCTGCTGTACATGACACAGATAAGGATCGTAATGCAGTTTTGTATGCCTCGCGATCTTTGGGTGGAAAAACAAACGGGGTAACGGGACACCGCGCTGCATGGGAACATGGGAACAGCTGGAGCGCTCGCTCGCACTGCGCTCCTTTTCCGTCATGAAACGTACCTCTATTATTACTGCAGCATTCCCAAGCTCCCATATGAACCAGCTACAGTACGCCAGCTCTGCGGGAAATGGGATTATTCTTACTCCGATATCCCTTCATAAAAAAAAATAGCAGAAAGGGGAAGGGAATATGAATGGCACAAATTGTGTGGGGTATGTGCTTGGTTTCGTTATTTCACGCAAAAACAAAAATACACTAACTTCATGCCCCAGTGTACTGGGATATTATATATTTCAAGCACAAAGTTACGCGCTGAAGATTCTCCTGTAACCTTTAGCGAGGTGTGACGTTGTGGACCCTTCATGTATGGTGTGTTTGTCTAATCTGCCTTTGCACTTTGCCCTGGAAAGACATTAAGGAGGAGTATATACTGCTCTACCTCGGTGATCAAAGGCTCTTTTTTCTCTCCGATAGACATTATCGCAGTCCGCTCCTCTCCCTTTTAAGACCTGGCACACATATGCAGCAGAATAGGTACCTGCTTCACTCACTCTCCATAAATAATTTCACTTTTGTTTCATGTAATGTGATATTTTATTGCTGTTATCAGCCAATAAAATGTTGCAATCCACACAAACCGATCAGATATTAGATTAATTATATTATTCTTTTGTTCATTGGCAGGCCAGTTTCTGGTTTGTGTGTAGAAGTACAATTGTTTTATTGTAGGGCAGTGCCATTATTTATAATCACACTAATAGAAGTGGCAGAGTGATGGCGTTTTCATGCTTACCGGACTCGGTTATCGTCAGGCATGTAATAGTTACTCATTCTTCAGTTTTCCCTTTCCCGTTGATTGGCCTATTGGTTGTAGTGAATAATTAATTTTAAATCACATGTTATTTTGTCAGAAGGAAATACTGGGTTACTGATATGTCTGTTTTTGGTTCCAAAAGACCCGTGTCTGTCGGATTCGACCCGGGTTTGTGAGGCAGACTTTTTTTCCTTTGGAATTTCGTAGGCACGAAATTGACGACGATAGCTGGGAGCATTATTACAGATATGGGAAAATTATTTCCTGTCACAGTATACCACCACACTTTTTGTAGTTCGATCAGAGCTATATCCATTAAAGGCATACTGAACTTTGTTTGAACATAATGTTGTACAGCTACCTGGCACCAATATTAGTCATAATATTCAAGCTCACCTTCATGAGTTGCTCCAGTGGTCAGAAACTGACCAACGAAGAATGACGTTTTTTCTCTCTCCATTCACTTCCATTGCATGGCGAAAAAGGTGTCAGAAGCACACTTTTAGCACATAAACGAATGCAAACAACGTGGATTATGCCAATATAGAAAATCAGACATCCGGAACCATTTGAAAAGGTAAAAAGCTCCATTCACAATATTTTACACTTTTCCCAAACAAAGGTTTGGAAGAAGATCCAGTCATTAACTTATTAACTTCCTTGTTTCATTCATGCGCCGTAACGGTCCCACACACTTCCTGAAGCGTGCGTCATTAAACAAACCAAACAGCAAAGCTAGCAACAGTTGCTAGTTCTCAGGAAATAGTTCTTCAAAATCAAATCAATCAAAAATTGGTTCAAAAGTTTCAAACGTTCGGTTCTGGATGTCGTGATTTTATATATCGGCATAATCCGCGTTGTTTGCATTCGGTTATGCTCTAAAAGTGTGCTTTTGAGGCCTGTTTCGCCATGCAATTGAAGTGAATGGAGAGAGAAAAAACGTCATTCTTCGTTGGTCAGTTTCTGACCACTGGAGCAACTCATGAAGGAGAGCTTGAATATTATTACTAATGTCGGTGCCAGGTAGCTATACAACATTATGTTCGAACAAAGTTCAGTATGCCTTTAAGTACTCCTGCAATTACCTAACTCGTGGTTTTATGAGAAACTAAAATTAGCACTTGCTTAAATGCTTCAGTTAAATTAAAGAACAAAGTTTATTGTGGTGAGTGTTCCTGTGGAGCATTGTTTGCTCATAAAGTCTTGTGCAAATTGCTTAAACTCTTTCTCAGACTAATTCAGGCCTCTCTGGTATGTAAGTGGATTAATTACTGTATTTGTACTAGGTAATTCTTGTTTTATGCATTATTCATGAATTTGAATTTTATAATGTTAAAAATAGCTATTTTATGATGTGTAAACAGTGCCCTCCACTATTATTGGCACCCCTGGTAAAGATAAGTAAAAAGGGTTATAAAAAGTTTACCGTTTGGTGAATTAATCCAACCTTTAATTGAAGTAAATTTATTATGAGAAAAAAGAAATCATCAAGAAATAGTTATTTTTTAACAAAACATGTGCCACAATTATTGGCACCCCTGCATTTATATATAGAATATAGTCATTTTTTATATTTGGTCGCATATCCTTTGCATGCCATGACTTCCTGATGTCTGTGACCCAACAACATCAAAAGACTCTTGATATCTTATTTTCTGGTACTCTTACAAGCGATAATATAACGTCTCTGCATTTGAATGGATCTCTATGGGAATTGGGGGGTGGGACTTGATTTAGCTGGTGTGGCAAGGATCGAGTGCCACCCTCGCGGAAGAACAGGCAGTACACGGAAATTATCAACCCAAACACTTTATTGAGTAAATGCTGGCTACGGTTCGCGTGGAAACGTTTCTCCGTTTCCCTCCCGTCATCGGCCAGCCCCCTTTCCTCTCCGGCTTCCCTCCTTTAAAGCCCAGGCTCACTGTCAAAGCAATCAGGCAACAATCCAACAATCATTCAATTGTTAATTATCGTGCTGTCCTGATTAACTCATGACAGCTGTGGTTCCGGGTCCGAGAGCCGCTCCGCTCACTCTCTCTCTGCAAGCAGAGGCTAACCACGCCCACCCTGCCACATACCCCCACCGCCCGACTTAGGCCGGGGTGCCATCCGGCCGATGACCAACACCCCTCCCCCCCCCCTCCCTCGAGGCGAGAGAGGAAGTCCGCCACCACCATCTGCGCCCCCGGCCTATGAACCACCTTAAAATTAAATGGCTGAAGAGCCAGATACCAACGGGTGATTCGCGCGTTGGTATCTTTCATGCGGTGGAGCCACTGGAGGGGGGCGTGGTCCGACCAGAGGGTGAATGCGCGGCCCAGCAGGTAATACCGGAGGGACCCAACCGCCCACCGGATAGCGAGGCATTCTTTCTCGATGGTGCTGTACTTCGTCTCCCGCTGTGACAGTTTGCGGCTTATGTACAGCACCGGGCGATCGACTCCCTCCACCTGCTGGGTCAACACCGCCCCCAGCCCTCTGTCCGACGCGTCTGTCTGCAGGGTGAAAGGGAGAGAAAAGTTAGGTGTGAACAACAGCGGCTCCCCACAGAGTGCTTCTTTTACCTTCTCAAACGCCCTCCGGCACGACTCCGTCCACTGGACCGGCTCTGAGGCACCTTTTCGAGTTAAATCAGTCAAGGGGCTGGTCAGCTCCGAAAAGGCAGGAATAAACCTTCTGTAGTAACCGGCCAACCCCAAGAACCTCCTCACCTCTTTTTTTGTCTTGGGCCGGGGGCAGGTCGCAATCGCTGCGGTTTTGTCCACTAGAGGCCGCACCTGTCCACTTCCCAAGTGGTACCCCAAATACCGTACCTCCGCTCTGCCAATTGCACACTTCTTCGGGTTAGCCGTGAGCCCCGCCCGCCTCAATGAGTCGAGCACCGCCCCCACATGCCGCATATGCTGTGCCCAGTCGCTACTGTGGATGATAATATCATCAATATAGGCTGCAGCATATGCGACATGCGGACGCAGCACCCGATCCATGAGGCGTTGGAACGTGGCCGGAGCCCCGAACAACCCGAATGGAAGTGTCCGAAATTGGTACAAACCGTCCGGAGCGGAGAAAGCCGATTTTTCCTTGGACTCTGGCGACAAGGGAATCTGCCAGTAGCCCTTGGTCAAATCCAGTGTCGAAAAAAAACGAGCCGTGCCCAGCCGATCCAAGAGTTCATCGACCCTAGGCATTGGATAGGCATCAAACCGTGAAACTTCGTTCACCTTTCTGTAATCCACACAGAACCGGATAGACCCATCTGGTTTCCCTACCAGAACAATGGGGCTACTCCAGGCACTGTGTGACTCCTCTATTACGCCCAACTCCAGCATGGCCTTTATTTCTGCCTGTACCAATTTTTTTTTGTGTTCCGGCAGTCTATACGGACGGGAACGTACCGTCACTCCCGGGGCGGTCTCGATATGGTGGGTTACCAGATTAGTGCGTCCGGGTAGGGGAGAAAACACATCCGCAAACTGCTTTTGCAACAGGGCAAGGTCTGCCTGCTGGCTTGGCGAGAGATGGCCATCCGAAAGGGGCGGGGTCTGATTGGGTGAATTTGGTACCTCCGGCCCCAGCTCATCTTTCTCCTGATCCACCGTCACCAGCGAGACAGCCGCTACCTCCTTCCAAGCTTTTAATAGGTTCAGGTGGTAGATTTGTTTAGCTCCTTCCCTATCCGAACGCACCACCTCGTAGTCTACCTCCCCTATTCGCCGTGTGACCACAAAGGGCCCTTGCCACTTGGCGAGCAATTTTGTGCTGGAGGTTGGAAGTAATACCAGTACTTTATCTCCCGGTGAAAATTGTCTGAGTTTCGTCCCTTTATTATAGTGCGTTAGCTGCCGCTCCTGGGCCTTGAGCAAATTCTCCCGCCACCGAGCCTGAGCCTGTAGATGGAGGGACAAAAAAAGGAGAATTAATTCGGGGTTGGGTTGTCGCGGGGTTTCGGGGAAAAGGGCCTGGGTCCGTGCGAGGAGGGGGTTTCCTCCTTGGAGCCGGTTCTGGCGGGCTGCTGGGCACAGTGGCCAGATGGTCTTCGGCCAGGTCCACGGCCAGGTCCAGGCTGGTGGGTCGGTGGCAGCGAACCCAGGTAGCGGTCGCCTCTGGCAGCCCGCCCATGAATGTCTCCAGCACGACCTGCTCCACTACCCCCGCGGCGGACCGGATGTCCGGCTGCAGCCAGCGCCGAGCCATGTCAGTTAGCCGCTGGGCGAACGCGAACGGCCGATCTCCCCGCCCCAGGGATGCTTCCCGGAACCGGCGCCGTTGGTCCTCCGGACTATAGCCCAGCCGATCCAGGATGGCCCTCCTGACGCTGTCATAGTCGCGTGCTACAGCCGGCAACCCATGCGCCGCCTGCTGAGCCTCCCCCGTTAACAGGGGCAGGAGGCGGACCACCCACTCCTCTCTGGGCCACTGACACGCCCCCGCAGCCACCTCGAAACTGTCCAGGAAGGCCTGAGCGTCATCATCCGCGGTCATCTTGACCAATTGGATTTTTATCCGGTTCCGGGAGGGCTGATTCTGAGATCCTGCTCCCCCGACGGTGGCTAGCTGTCGTAGCGCCTCCGTCTGGAGGGTGGCCTGTACACGCAGAGCCTCCATCTGCTCTGCGTGTACTGCAGCTTGTCTCTGCTGCATTACTGCCATTGCCTCCAGCATACGGGCGAGTGCCACGACCGGCTGCCCCGCCTCTATTCGCTCCTGCTCCGGGTTCATTTTTTCCCTGGTCTGTTCTTCCTTTACTTCCCCGTACGGGCCACCACTGTGGCAAGGATCGAGTGCCACCCTCGCGGAAGAACAGGCAGTACACGGAAATTATCAACCCAAACACTTTATTGAGTAAATGCTGGCTACGGTTCGCGTGGAAACGTTTCTCCGTTTCCCTCCCGTCATCGGCCAGCCCCCTTTCCTCTCCGGCTTCCCTCCTTTAAAGCCCAGGCTCACTGTCAAAGCAATCAGGCAACAATCCAACAATCATTCAATTGTTAATTATCGTGCTGTCCTGATTAACTCATGACAGCTGTGGTTCCGGGTCCGAGAGCCGCTCCGCTCACTCTCTCTCTGCAAGCAGAGGCTAACCACGCCCACCCTGCCACAGCTGGAAATTATGCTGGAACAGTATGGAATACATGGTTGGTAAAATGGTTGTAAGTCATCAAGGGTCTGAGGTATCAAATGAGCCTCAAACCATCACTCTGCTGACAGATATGCAGTAGATATGGATGGATCACTTTAAGGGTTGTTTCTCCTGACAAATTTTCCTATTGAACTCTATGGAAAAATAAGTCGGGAGAAGAAACCCTTCAAGTTATCCATCCATATGATACCTCAGACCCTTGATGACTTACAGCCTTTTAGCCAACCATGCGTTCCATACTATTCCTGTGTAATTTACAGTATAGCTTTTTTTAGTATTGTATTGTAGTATTGTAATTTTGTATAAAAAAGAATACCTGCTGCTTTGTGAAATACTGGACGTGGAAGTAAAGTAAGTCCATTGGAGACTTTTCATTCATATGTGGTTCATTTTCACATTTTACTGTTAAAATGCCTGTATGCCCAGGGGATGACTGTCAAAGTAAGACTGATTGTTTTATTATTTTTATAGAAGGAATATTATTCTGTATGACAAATGTAGAACCTACAGCGTTTTTTTTTAATTGGCCACCAGAAGGCCATGTATGTGAATAATTGGGAGTGCCAATTTGGGAAATCAGCGTTTCCGGCAGTATTGGTTTTATTAAGGTGAGCTGCCTTAATAACAAATGGAACTGCTTTAACAACAGCCCTGTGATCACATAAACTGCTTAGTGGTCTTTACTCCTTACTGCTGAAGTTACTGGTCTTTACTGGCCCTTACTGCTGAAGTTACTGGTCTTTACTACTGAAGTTACTGGCCCTTACTGCTGAAGTTACTGGTCTTTACTGGCCCTTACTGCTGAAGTTACTGGTCTTTACTACTGAAGTTACTGGTCCTTACTGGCCCTTACTGCTGAAGTTACTGGTCTTTACTACTGAAGTTACTGGTCTTTACTGGCCCTTACTGCTGAAGTTACTGGTCTTTACTACTGAAGTTACTGGTCCTTACTGGCCCTTACTGCTGAAGTTACTGGTCTTTACTACTGAAGTTACTGGTCTTTACTGGCCCTTACTGCTGAAGTTACTGGTCTTTACTACTGAAGTTACTGGTCCTTACTGGCCCTTACTGCTGAAGTTACTGGTCTTTACTACTGAAGTTACTGGTCTTTACTGGCCCTTACTGCTGAAGTTACTGGTCTTTACTACTGAAGTTACTGGTCTTTACTGGCCCTTACTGCTGAAGTTACTGGTCTTTACTGGCCCTTACTGCTGAAGTTACTGGTCTTTACTACTGAAGTTACTGGTCTTTACTGGCCCTTACTGCTGAAGTTACTGGTCTTTACTGGCCCTTACTGCTGAAGTTACTGGTCTTTACTGGCCCTTACTGCTGAAGTTACTGGTCTTTACTGGCCCTTACTGCTGAAGTTACTGGTCTTTACTGGCCCTTACTGCTGAAGTTACTGGTCTTTACTACTGAAGTTACTGGTCCTTACTGCTGAAGTTACTGGTCCTTACTGGTTTTTACTGCTGAAGTTACTGGTCCTTACTCCTTACTGCTGTTACACCGGTACACTGGACAGTGATGCTCATCATGTTAGTGCAGTGTGAAAGTTTTGACCTAAAATGTATTTGGACCACTTATTTTGGTACTTTAGCTTCTGAAGTACAAGAGAACCTGACTGAATCCTCATGGTTTGGCATTTTGTTTCTCTCACAAGTCCACTGTGAGAGAAAGACTGTGCTGTCTTGACTAATTTGCTGGATGGGGCATACTGCACAAGACACATGGGCCATTTGCATATCTCACTATTGTTTATGAATTATTTATTTAGCACACGCCCTTATCCTGCTTCTACCTCCTGAAATGGAGCATTATCAGACATAAATAGCTCCTGGTTATAATTGTGTGCTGTTTATAGGGCAGAAAACACAGAACCACTGGCAGGTACAGAGAGGGTCCTTTTACACAACAGCCAACTGATTTCGCCTAATGAAATACTGCAGAGAGGTTATCTGACAGCGAGCTGGGCCTGGTAATCTGATTACAGGCCAGGCACTGACTGTGGACTCTCACAAACACACCTCGCCTTTATTGCTGGCCTCTTCTCTAAAGAGACGTGCGCTTCACGCCCCTGTAAACACGAAATTGGCGACGGCAGCAGAGTTGTCAAAATAATGAGCCAAATTGAGCGTGGAACAGCATCACTCGGTGTCGCCCGTCTCTCCCTGTTTGTGTTTGGGATTGTTGGTCAAAGGAAATAGCTCTGTGGCGCTCTGTCTCGGAGTGAAGAGATTATCTTTTAACCTTTTATCAATAGCCCAAGAGAACAATCCTTGTGTGTCCAATGTCCTTGAGCCGAGATAACAGGAGTGTGAATGGTTTTAATTGAGCTGGGGAAATGGGAGAGTGTGGTTACAGAGCTCCAGGAGACGGGGGTATGGGCTGATTTGCAGTCTGCCTGTGTACTGTTGTTTCATCTCGTGTTATGACCTTCTGTATGTGATTACCCCAATGGACGTGTGTGTGTGTGTGTGTGTGTGTGTGTGTGTTTGTGTTTATGTGTGTGTGAGATTGTGTGTGTACTTTATCTCGTGTTGTGACCTTCTGTATGTGATAGCAGAGCGATGGACCTTTAGATACCTCTTCTATATGTGATTATACCCTGGCTGACGTGTGTGCGTGTGTTTGTGCGTGTGTGATTGTGTGTGTGTGTGTGTGCGTGCATGCATGCCTGTGTGTGTGTGTGTGTATGTGTGTGATTTTATGTGTGTGTGCATGCGTGTGTGGTGTGAAAAAAAATTCAATTTACCCTTTCAATTTTAATAGGAAAGGGCTGAAATTCTACCCAGTGACATCTCATCTGCCCATGAAAGGTAGTTAAAATCTAACTGAAACACCTACCTTCTCTTTTCTTTGTCACATGAAACCAATCCATTAAGTCCAGCTGCCATCTCTGAATCCCCGTTAGCAAGATTACTCTCTGCTTGCTGAAGCTCAGTAAGAGATACCTTAGCAACAGAACAACACAGTGACAGATTGATTAGAAGTCAGTGTTGTCTCCTGCCTCTCTGGGATGTCTGTGTATGTCTGTACCCTTTTCCTCTGGTCCGCCTTCAGCCGAGTATCCATTTGAGCTCCCATGAATATATTTTACCTCCGCTTCAGTTTCTAAGGGCAAAGAAGAGCAACACGTAATTTTCAGAGCCACTGAGCACTCCGAAGCATTGACTTTCTATGCATAAGGAATGCAGTGTGTATCAGAATGAATATTGGTATTCTGGAGGAATCTGTATCTGTCAGTCCAGAAGTATCCAGCTTTGTGCAGAGCAGAACCTACAGCATAAAATTTGATCTGGTAGAGTATGAGTATCAATGCGGTAGATGGGCAGGAATGCAAGAGCTTGCAAGAGCCATTTCTCTATAGCAGGGATGATTTTATGGCCAGCCATGGATTATATCTGCGCATTTTAACAACCGCTAGAAAGGTATTCCATTAACCAATTGCAATTTTCACAGACTGTCTTGTTGACCTTGCAGTGACCCCACTGATTAATTTAGAGCCACTATACTTGACACTACTTAAAACGCTGCATCGTGTGTGTGCTGTGAGTGTTAGCGTACTCTGAAAGCTATGACCTCATTCAACGTGTGTGCTATGAGCATTAGCGTAATCTGAAAGCTATGACCTCATTCAACGTGTGTGCTATGAGCATTAGCGTCATCTGAAAGCTATGACCTCATTCAACGTGTGTGTGCTGAGCGTTAACGTCATCTGAAAGCTATGACCTCGTTCAACGTGTGTGCTATGAGCATTAGCGTCATCTGAAAGCTATGACCTCATTTAACGTGTGTGTGCTGTGAGTGTTAGCGTAATCTGAAAGCTATGACCTCATTCAACGTGAGTGTGCTGTGAGTGTTAGCGTACTCTGAAAGCTATGACCTCATTCAACGTGTGTGCTATGAGCATTAGCGTCATCTGAAAGCTATGACCTTATTCAACGTGTGTGCTATGAGCATTAGCGTCATCTGAAAGCTATGACCTCATTCAACGTGTGTGTGCTGAGCGTTAACGTCATCTGAAAGCTATGACCTCGTTCAACGTGTGTGCTATGAGCATTAGCGTCATCTGAAAGCTATGACCTCATTTAACGTGTGTGTGCTGTGAGTGTTAGCGTAATCTGAAAGCTATGACCTCATTCAACGTGAGTGTGCTGTGAGTGTTTGCGTCATCTGAAAGCTATGACCTCATTCAATGTGTGTGTGCTGAGCGTTAACGTCATCTGAAAGCTATGACCTCATTCAACGTGTGGGTGCTGTGAGTGTTAGCGTAATCTGAAAGCTATGACCTCATTCAACGTGTGTGTTGAGCGTTAACGTCATCTGAAAGCTATGACCTCATTCAACGTGTGTGCTATGAGCATTAGCGTCATCTGAAAGCTATGACCTCATTCAACGTGTGTGTGCTGTGAGTGTTAGCGTAATCTGAAAGCTATGACCTCATTCAACGTGTGTGCTATGAGCGTTAGCGTCATCTGAAAGCTATGACCTCATTCAACGTGTGTGTGCTGTGAGTGTTAGCGTCATCTGAAAGCTATGACCTCATTCAAAGTGTGTGTGCTGTGAGCGTTAACGTCATCTGACGGCTATGACCTCATTCAACGTGTGTGCTATGAGCGTTAGCGTCATCTGAAAGCTATGACCTCATTCAACGTGTGTGTGTTGAGTGTTAACGTCATCTGAAAGCTATGACTTCATTCAACGTGTGTGCTATGAGCATTAGCGTCATCTGAAAGCTATGACCTCATTCAACGTGTGTGTGCTGTGTGTTAGCGTAATCTGAAAGCTATGACCTCATTCAACGTGTGTGCTATGAGCGTTAGCGTCATCTGAAAGCTATGACCTCATTCAATGTGTGGGTGCTGTGAGTGTTAGCGTAATCTGAAAGCTATGACCTCATTCTATGTGTGTGTGCTGTGAGCGTTAACGTCATCTGAAGGCTATGACCTCATTCAACATGTGTGCTATGAGCGTTAGCGTAATCTGAAAACTATGACCTCATTCAACGTGTGTGCTATGAGCGTTAGCGTAATCTGAAAGCTATGAACTCATTCAACGTGTGCTATGAGCGTTGGCGTAATCTGAAAGCTATGACCTCATTTAGTGAGTGTGCTGTGAGCGTTAGCTGCAGCTCCTGATTAATGCTATGACCTCATTCCCACTCCCATACATTTTGCATCTTTCATTTTACTATTACGAATAGATTGAAACGTTGCCTGTTCTACAAAATAAATCTTTGACACTTCAATACGGCTTTGGAGAAATGTCACTATATTGAATAAAATGCCGTGGAATATTTGATCAAGTTGATCAAGGCATATTATTTTTAATGGAAGTCATCAAGAAGCTTATTCCTTCAGTTTGGATTTTACATGTTATAAAAGTTTGACATATTACTTTCTGGTTGCTTATACACTGCCTGGCCAAAAAAAAAGTCGCCGTTGTACCCGTCATGCACTATACAAACCTCTGGAGGCAGTGTTATGATCTGGGTTTGCTTCAATTGGTCAGGTCTAGGCTCAGCAACGTTATGCAGCAATAAAATGAAGTCAGCGAAGTACCTGAATGTACTGAATGACCAGGTTATCCCATCAATGGGAATATTCCAGGATGACAATGCCAAGATTCATCAGGCTCAAATTGTGAAAGAGTGGTTCAGGGATCATGAGGAATCATTTTCACACATGAATTAGCCACCAGAGTCCTGACCGTAACCCCATTGAAAGTCTTTGTGATGTGCTGGAGAAGACTTTACGGAGTGGTTCGACTCTCCCGTTGTCAATACAAGATCTCGACCAAAGATTAATGCAACTCTGGATGGAAATAAATGTTGTGACGTTGCATAAGGTTGTCGAAACAATGCCACGACGAATGCACGCCGTAATCAAAGCTGAAAGCGGTCCAACGAAATATTAGAGTGTGCGACTTTTTTTTTGGCCAGGCAGTGTATTAGTTGCATCAGCTTTAATGTTTGTGCATAAAAATGTAAATCAGCAAATCCAAAACATTGCCTTACTTTGTGTGTGTTAATTTTTTAGTTATGCCTGAAAACTGTTCTTAATACAAATATAGAAATACTGGATGATCAGATGGTCACTGGAATGTTCAGTAAACTGTTTAAACTAGGTGTAATTTGATGCATGTATGCAGATCTACAGGGTTGGTTATTGGTCACATGGCACAAACGTTATAGGTTTAAATAATGACACTTGTGAGACCTGTTTTACACTCATAACACTGCTCAGAACTGCCGCCCGGTAAACGCATTTACATTACATTCACATATAATTACTGTAATCTAATGAACTGAAACTACATTACAATCACTTAAGCAGATGCTCTTATCCAGAGTGTATGTAATGTAATTCTACGTATTGCAAGCTAGGCAATGCAAGTGAAAGTGAGATGAGTATGGGTACATTATATGCACAATGTGAAATCTTTGCTGAGATATTAAGATGAAAGATTATTATGAAAAGTATTTTAGCAGTGAACTGTATAAACTGCTGACAGAATGTTGCACTGCATTTAAGACACACACCTGTATATATTGTGTTAGCGATATGTTTTAGGAGAAGCAGAATGAGTGCTGTACTGTGGTGAAACTGAATGGCTGTGTAATTACATGCCACCTCCTCCTCTTTGTTTTCAGCTCTGACTGGGAAGATCCTCACCTCCATCAGTCAAGCAGGTTTTGAGATCTCAGCCCTGCAGATGGTAAGAGCCATGAGTCATTCCTCAATGTGTGTGTGTGTGTGTGTGTGTGTGTGTGTGTGTGTGTGTGTGTGTGTGTGTGTGTGTGTGTGTGTGTGTATGTCTATATGTTCTATGTGTTCGTATTGCGTAACGTGTGTGTGTGTGTGTGTGTGTGTGTGTCTGTCTGTCTATGTGTTCTATGTGTTCGTATTGTGTGACGCGTGTCTGCGTTTTCGTGTTGCATTTGTATGTGTGTGTGTGTGTGTGTGTGGGTACAGGTGTGCACATATGTAAAAATTCACATGTTGATCAACATTACCAGACATACTCTGTTTTTAGTGCTGGTATACTGTATATTTAACACATATTTCGTACTTCTTTTCAATGTGAAGTTGTATAGCTTTGTGTGCACAGATGTGTTGAAAGGAAACCGTGGGTAGGTGTTTTACAAAGGAAGAAGATGTTAGGGAGGAAGAGGGAGAGAGAGAGAGAGAGACCGCAGGCTCTGCTGAATTTATTTACCCTCCTCCATGTTTGCCTTTACTCACACCACTCCTGCCACAGATGCATCCTCCTGCTTTCCCACCTCCCCTTATTACAACTCATTATGCTCAAGTGTGAAACGGCTTCATGGCTAAAAATATGGGAATAGGTGTTCCCCTGGAGACTCAAGCGGGTCATACGTGTTCCCCTGGAGACTCAAGCGGATCATACGTGTTCCTATGGAGACTCAAGCAGGTCATACGTATTCCCCTGGAGACTCAAGCGGGTCATACGTGTTCCCCTGGAGACTCAAGCGGGTCATACGTGTTCCCCTGGAGACACAAGCGGGTCATACATGTGAAAGGGGACTGCTGTTCTGAGAAGAAAGTATAAAGTTTGCATATTTTTAATATGTTTCTTTTTTCTTTCACAAATACCGTTTAATGTATTAATTACTAAAGTTAACATAACTTAATGACGAGAACAGGCCATTCAGCCCAACAATGCTCGCCATCTTCCTACCACTAAAGGGTACCTAGTGCTCCTCAACAATCTAGATAGTATCCAGCACCATATCAAGCCTGGTCTTGAAAACACCCAGAGTTTCTGCCTCTACTACATAACCTGGCAAGCTATTCCACACAGTGACTAGTCTCTGTGTGAAGAAGTACTTCCTAATGTCTGTGCGGAATTTACCTTTTGCTAATTTCCATCTATGCCCCCTCGTTCTACTAACAGAAGTCAACCTGAAGAATATACTGTAGTTCACTTTATTAATCCCTTTTATGAATTTAAAAGCCTCTAGCAAATCACCCCTAAATCTCCTTTTACTAAGCTTAAAGAGTTTTCCAAGTCTTTCCTCATAACTTTTATCTTTCATACCAGGAACAAACTTAGTTGCCCTTCTTTGGACCTTTTCCAGAGCGTCTATATCTTTTTTGTAATTTGGTGCCCAGAACTGCACACAGTACTCTAAGTGTGGTCTGACAAAGGTATTATATAACATAAGCATAACTTCCTTGGATTTATACTCAATACTATTGACTATATATCCTAGCATCCTATTAGCCTTTTTTACTGCTACAGCACAATGCCTAGAACCTGAAAGGCTTTGATCAACTACTACTTTTTCAAATAGAGCACATTCAATGTTGTTATGTTCAATAAATAATTCCAATTTGTCTCTGATGATAGATTCCAGTATTTTACATGTGATACAAGTTAAACTGACAGGCCTATAGTTTCCTGCATCAGTCCAGTCTCCTTTCTTATATATTGGTATTACATCACCTTGCTTCCAGTCATCTGGTATTTCTCCAGTTTCTAAAGACTGCCTAAAAATACCTGCGAGGGGTTTAGATGATCTCACTTAACTCTTTGAGTACCCTTGGGTATATACCATTAGGGCCTGCTGCCTTATTTGTCTTTAATTTATGTAATTTATCTAGTACTTCTCTATCCCCTATCTCAATATCTACTAAGACATTCTGAGTACTGAATATTCCTTCCAGCCTATTAGTAACCTCCTCTCTGGTAAAACTCAACAAAGTTAACTGTTTAAGGCATCAGCAATATCCTCATTCTTATAAAGCAACATCCCTTTCTTGTTTTTAATGCAATTAACCTCCTCCTTAACTTTCGTTTTCCGACTGCAGTATTGATAGAAACGTTTAGGATGACTTTTTTTGCATCTTGAGCAATTTTCCATTCAAACAACCTTTTGGCTACCCTTAATTCTTTTTTAACCTTAGCACGCATATTACAATATTTTGCCTTATTACTCAGTATTGTCTTTTTTATATATGTTATAAAGTTTATTATTTTCCCTCAAACTCTTCCATATAGTTTTATTCATCCACTGTGGAGACTGCTTTTTCTGCTTACTTTTCTTTACCTTTGGAATGAATTTACATTGTACATCAAGAATAACCCTGTTGAACCTGCCCCATTTTTCATTCACAGTCTTGCAGTCAAGAAGTTGTGCCCAGTCTATATTACTTAAATACGCTCGCATCTTGTTAAAGTTGGCATGCCTAAAATTTAAAATGCTGGACTTAGTGGATGCCCTCTTAATTTGCTAAAGTACATACAACATAATGAATTGTTAAAACATTAAATCGCTTGGGGTTTAGTACATTTATTTTATGCAAATTAGTATAACTGCCTAGTAGTGGGTATTCCGTTATTGCAGTGTAACTCTGTTTCCTCATCCTTAAATGACACAGAACTCACTTTTGCTGAATATCACAACCTCCTTCCTGAGTCCAGATACAAATTGACAGACTCGGCTCACAGGAAACTACTTCTTTTTTTTTTTGTCAGCACTCTGTGCTATCAAGCGATTATGTTTAATTTTCCGTCAGCAGCCTGGTGATGATAATGGAGGGTATTGCATTGCAAGTCAAATTTGCCCCGCTGTACGCGTCACATGATTTTATCATTTCCTTCCATACACTGTCACAAATGGGCCTGAGGCAACACACACACTTTCACTCTAGCAGGCGGAAAGCACATGCTCTGTTCTGTGTGTCAGCTAGGTGACTCGCTGCTTTCCTCCAATCACAAGGAAGAACAGCTGTCGCAGATTAAAATAAATATGGGATTGTCTTCAGGTGAATTTATAGACGGGAACGTGCATTTAAATCCTCTCACAATCAACCATAACTGTATGAAATAACAGAAGCGCAATAGAGGGAAAGACTAGCTTGGCAGCTTTATAGTTGATGAATTTGTGTCCTGTAGTTACAGAAAGCACTTTATACATCAGTGAGTGTGCAACACCACGTGCCACACAGCCTGGCTCCGTACTCTAATAAGACTAAATTTAAGACATTTCTTTTTTTTAAGTTATATTTTTTGGGCTTTTTAGCTTTATTGGGCGGCATTAGACAGTTTAGAGAGACGGGAAGAATGGGGAGCGAGAGAGAGCGAGAGACGTGATAAAGGTCACGCGGCCGGATTCGAATCGCCGACTTCGCGGCTCGCAATGAGCACGTGGACGTTGCTCTTGCAGGCTACGCCACCGAAGGAGCGATAAGGGCATAGTGTGCCTTAACATCACCCAGAGTGGCAGGCTTGTAGTCTGTAATTCCCGTTACTAGAAATGCCTAATTACAAGTACCTCTGCCAGGGTGTGCACCCCAACTGATGGGTTACTGAGCGAAAATAAGTAGCTAGTAGCTAAATAAGTAAGTACTAGTGCCTAATGCTACGCTAGTGGTACGCCATGCGATGGGCTTACAACTGGAAGCAGGGCCAGTCCTAGGCATATGCAGTTGCCTAGGGTGCCAGCATCTATCCAGAGTGGGGGTGCCAAACAAGTCCACAATAGCTATCTCCAGCGCCCTACCCCACCGCCCCCCACCCCAACCTAGTCCACAATCTCACCTAGGGCGGCAGAGAGGCTAGAGCCAAACCGAGGATAAAGATAACACTAAAATAATAGCCATATTTCACTGTCGATTGATTGTTTTGTTTTTTTTAAAGTTATACATCCAGTGGTACTAAAAGGGTAAAACATGTTTCTTCAACAGTGTCTGTGGTTTCATGCTATTTCTCTCACACACACACACACACACACACACACACACACACACACACACACACACACACACACACACACATACACAAAATAAATGCACTTCAGAGAATTTTTTGAACATAAGGCAATGAGAGAAGTGCTGGAACGAAAGTGCAGGCAAGGGTTTCAAAGCGCTACCTCCGAAATGAGACGCTGTGCAGCTTCGGTGGATCAGATAGTTGCAGCTTCCCGTCCTGGGTGGACCAGATAGTTGCTCGGTGACCGTCTTTGTTGTCCGTACGTTGTTGTGAGAACAGGCAGCTCGCCGACCTGATTGGCTGGCACTGGGTAAGAGACATTGCTCAGATTACGCACTCTGCAAAGCCCCCACACACTTCATTAGTGTGCTTGCTGTCTGCCAGCCAGCTAGCCAGTCTACATGAGCCGACACAGCAGAGACTGAACCAGATAGGTTTATCAAGCCACGGGTCTGCACTGTACATTGGTTCTGCCAGTCTGATTTTGTTCAGGGGCATGTGTTCATTTGCTTTGTAGATTAACTTTTTGAGTTTTGTCCCATGGATAAGCAATATAAGCTTTTTTTTTTTTTTTTTTTTAATGATTCCGAGGCAGTTTGTAATTACCTTGAGTCCAGCACCCCTGGTGAATTGATGGTTAAAAAAAAGTATTAAATTTAGCACGCAATGTCATAAAAATGCATTTGGAGTACTGCCAGGTATTTACAATTGTGATATGTATGGTCCCATTACTGGGGTCTACTTCTGAAGATAGTGCTGTCAAAGACTGTTTGTCAAAATATTTAGGTTTCCGTGTGGTGGCAGTTTATCTTTTAGAAGCATGCACGGGGAAACAAACACATCTCCCTTTTTCTTTGCTCAACGCCTGAGAAAATGGAGCTCACTTTCCCAACCCCAACCTCGCTGATGTCACTCTGGTCACATGACCTGAAGGCCTTGTTATGTTGATTTTTTGCTGGTCTAAAGCTGGTCTAATTGCAGGGCAATCATTACTCGGGTCAACAACCCACGCAAATCTCCCGTTTCTCTAATAACATCAAGTTTTGTATTGTGTTTTCAGATAAAATATGGGATGGGTGTTGAGAGTACTGAAGCATTGTGCTTTGAATTGCATATACCGCAGACAGCAGTGTCGTATGATGTTTTTGGAATTTGGCTTGTAACTCAAAGGGTTCAGGGTTCGATTCCCGGCTGGGGCACTATTGTTTTATCCTTGAGCGAGGACCTCAAACATGAATTAATTCAGTAAAAAGATCCAGCTGTATACATATATTGAATGTAAAAGAGAAAATTGATTCTGTGGATGTTGTTCTGGATAGATTTCTGCTAAATCCTGAAATGCAATGTAGAAGCAGGCTTGGGAGCTGTGGAGGGATGAAGACCAGTGTTCTACAGCTTGTGCCTGGGTCACTGGGCCATTTTCTTGTTATTTTTTCTATTGCTAGCAGCAGAACGCTTGCATGCAGTCACGCTTGCCCCCAGATGGACCACTTAGCACACTCTGAAGCCCCCCGGGAGCCGGACGTTTACTGTACTCTGGCAGTCTGCTCCTTTGACCTCTTCTCAATGGCGCCAGTGAAAGTGAGCATATTTGAGGCTCTCCGCTGGCATACGCAGCTGAAGCGCTGGTTCTCAGCACATCCAACCAGCAAGTGCTCGCTGTGACCGAGAGTCCCGTGGGGTGAGGCGTAATTGGGCCGTAATGTCTTCCAGAAAGAGAGGCTTTCGTAGCATTTATGCTGCTTCTGCACTGCACGTTCGTAGGACTTGTTCTTCCTGGACCATTTTTATCCCCCCATTTTAATGTAATATTTCTTTCCCCTCAGTTAGGTATTTTTTAATGGACTCTGCATTAGGGCTACAACAACTAATACTCGTACTAGTAATGCTAATAACTAATACAATTATCCTTTTGTCCATGTACTGAAGGAGAGTGAAAACTGGCAGGTAAACAGAAGAAACAGAAGCTTTGGCGGTGCTGGGTAGACCTCTATCCTACAGTAGAGATGCGTCGTGTCCGAGTCGCCGGCTGCCCTCTGCTTATCAGCATCGCGGGTGCCTGCTGTGTCACATGCTGTGTCTGCCGCCGGCGGACTGGAGCGGCAGCCTCCGTGCGCAGAGACAAAGGCCACGATAAGGGCTCAGGCCAGTCGGGCCATACTAGGCCGGGCCCAAGGTGACACTCACCATGGCTGGCTCAATACGGCGGCACAGGGAAATGCAGGGCGTTTCGGTTCCTGCTGCATAATGTTGCGTACAGCAATCCACCCACGTAGCAAACTGACACTGGGATGTACTGCAACTGCTGGCCCGGATCCGTAAAATGGATCTGGCCCTGCTTCAATTTGCACAGTGGCCCAAAACCGGGCGCAAAGTGGATCCCGTTCGAAAAAGGGCCTATTCGGGGCCAGATGCTCGCTCCAGATTCGTGTAATGACTCTACTGGACGTGGCCCGGCTGTGATCCGGAGGTGGAGGACGGACATGATCTTTCCGGCTTTCATTCGTATTCGGGGCGGAGGTGGTGTGCCATGTGGGTAGCCAGATTAGTTAGTAGGCGGCCCCAGTAGTTCTGTCTGCTTAAGCCCCACTGAGCTGTCCTGCCAAGAACTACACTTTTGATGCAGCCATTTTGTACTCTAGGTCACATGACTGGGACATGGTATTCTTGCTTTGTTGGATCCTGACTACACTGTGTTGTGACCCTTGTGTTTGTGTTTTCTCTTAATATGCAACTATGGCTGTAAATTTCACCAACTTAAATGTGTACAATTGCTTTGTAAAGCAGCTTTATTTGCTTTTCGGTGGCAAAATAAATGGTTTCCAAGGTACATTTACCTTGAAGACATTTTTGTTTATGTGCAATTTCTCATCCACCCTGTTGAATATGTTTTTCTTCACAGTTCAATCTGGATCGAGCCAATGCTGAAGAGTTCTTGGAAATTTACAAAGGAGTCGTGGATGAATACGCTGTAAGTACTGAATTAACAGAAATGCTTCTCAGTCCCTTATCATTTATTTGTATTATAAAATGTTTGCTAATTACATAATAATCCTTAAATGTTTAGTCAATGGTGTGGCAGTGGTCAATCAGCATACGTAACTCAAAGTGGGATAGAGGTGAGTCTCAAAGGCTGACAAACTGTGGCATCAGTGTCGGATTTCAAAGGGGTCGCATAAGTAAATATAAATGAATGAGGTCTGTATCTCTGGAGGATTTGTCTGGTTGTTAGCTTCCATTGTGGCTCAGCCTCTGTCGCCTCAGAGTCATATTTACACACCGAACCTTCAGCTGGAAGACCTGCACGAGATTGTTCCTTCCATGTTCCTCTTTTGTCTCTCTCTTAAAAAAAAGAAGGAAAAAAAAAGAAAAGAAAGGCGAAACCTTTACCTGTACAAGAAGGGAGATTCCCATAGCGGCCCACCTGAACTTTATTTCAATCAGAGTGTCTGATCAGTAATGACAGGCAATCAAACGGAAGCTCCCTGCACACGACGTGATGTCATACGCCAGGATTCCCAGCGTGACGAAGCTGGATGGCTTACACAGATACAGGTCTTACTGGCCTTGTGAGCCACGGCTGAGGGAGGCTGCACACAGACGTCTTCTCGAATACAAATGCAGGGGTGTCTGGGGACCCCTGCTAGCTCTCTGCGTCGGGCTGAGCTGGCTTGTTGCCATGGCGCTAGGTTAACGTTGGGAATTTTACAAATAGGCTGACACAGTCACACGGCAATGTGCAGTGCACAAGCTGCGAATGCTGATGAAACCATTGTCAATTTGTAGCCCAGCGTGTTTTATCCATCATTTCTTATCATCCAAGAACACACACACACACGCACACACACACACACACACTCACACAGATACACAGACCTTACAGATGCACAAGATGCATTCGATCTCCTCTGAAGACATTTTCTCTGTTGATTTACCTGATCTGATTTGTAATGAGAACTAGACTCCTGTTTCAAATGTCTGCTGCAGAGGAGCACAGCCTAAAAGGTCTAACGGAGCCTATCAGGCAGCCAGATTAAAACTTTTAATTTCTTCCTGTACCCAAGATAGCATATTAAAGTCTTTCCTATAAAGCCCCCCCCCCCCCCCCACCGGCTGGTATTTAAATGTTGCTCTGAGGGCAATCAGAACTCATCTGTTTACTATATGAGCGACTCTTACCTCACCTCAACCCCACAGAAAATATGCCATGCTAATGTTTGATCTTACCCTTTATCACCGCGGTTACTGTAGCAGATATAGGCCGACGTACACCCTTAATACCGCCGGTGAATGATTGATTGTCCTTGGTTATTAGTAGTTTCTATCACTCATGTAGCTGATAAGGTTACCCTACTCAGGTATAAAGTCCTGCCACTATAGCTCCTTGGTGGATTGTTCTGTATTGTAAAAACACTGTGTCCCTTGGTAACATGCAAAACAACCCCTATTTACAGCGTGAGCTCTTGACCCCACAAATCCAAGACCTTGCCCTCTCGCTCGACATGATAACTGCTCTGAAAGCCATAGGTGGCCTTACATTTAACGTTGGATGTTGTGCGAATCCGGTGACTTAATGTGCCTCCTTTGGAGATTTAGGGCTTTTGTTGGCAGACTCAAGTCGTTCCTCTCCATTAATTAAAGCATTTGTGCAGCGTTGAGTTTAAACTGGAATGTCTCTAGATCCTGCAAACAGCAGTGAAGTTGAGTGTGATTCTTGGAGCGTGCTGCTCGAGGCAATCACCTGACCGCTCTCGTCATGAGGCGAAGGTTCCCATAACCCTGCTCCTGAGCCGTGACTGGTTGGTCAGCCCCACATATGAGGGGGAGGGGCTTTTCGGTCTCCGAGGAGATCACACAGCTGCACTCGCTCCAGAGCAGCCCCTGTTCATTTCATCTCTTACATAAGAGGCGTTCTCCTCCAGTTACCTGCCCAGGAAACCTCCGAGCTCCTTCTGCATCGCTCAGCAGGTCTTTGTCCTCTCTGGCTTGGCGATGAATTCCCTGTTCAGTCACCTCTCCAGATTATCACACGACTGGATCTCCCTCCCCAATTGGACACTGTTTCTTTTGTACTGCTCAGCCCAACGACCAGCAGTTCACCGTCCTGTACACTGATGTCTAATTTGTTCAAATCGGTCCAAGCCGAGACGGCACTTGCACCCTGACTGGTCTATTTCACAACTGGGTATTCAAAATGCATTGCACGTGTTCATTTACCAAATTGCCCTGTTAAAACTGGTAAGTTATATTTTTAGGGCTTTTCAGCTTTATTGCTCAGCACAGTGTGGAGAGACAGGAAGAATGGGAAGCGAGAGAGGGAAAGACATGTGACAAAGGTTGCACGGTCGGACTCGAGCCTCCGACATCGGCTACGACACCGAGACCCCCCCAACACCATTAAAACTGATTTCAGCTCAATTCAAAAAGCATCATTATTGTCAACTTTATGTTCCCTGCTACTTGTGTTGCTTGCATTGTGTGAAGTAAGGACACATTTTAACCAGAGCTGCTTATATTTACTCAGGACTGCAAAGAAGAGAGTAAGAGGGCTGCTGCACTGCCTCCCGGGGTGTTTATTTTGTTTAACATGCTCATAGTGCTGTTTGTCCTGCTCACGCTGAGTTAATTCAATAAAGGCCTGTTTGGGTCAGCGTTGGGCCAGTCTGTCCTGTTGCATCATGAAAATGTTTTCAAATTTATTTTGGGGGGGGGGGGGGGGCAGTGGTGACTGGATGGGCCTTACTGCTCTATTATTGTGTATCGTTTTGCTCACAGAATGTGCTTATCACTGTTATCACCATATGGCCCTTTATATGAGTGTAATCTACCACTGCCTTACTGTCTTTATTTTCATATTGCTGTTTTTTCTTTTTGCTACAGCACACTGTTAGTGCCACAGTGGGGATAGACTATCCCATGTAGTCCCAGATAATTATCCACTGGAAGGGTAATCTTACTTAAAATGTCATTTAGGAGCCGCAATGGCGGTCTGAGCACAATGGAGACAATTGTTTCCTCTTCTCTCTCTCTTTTTTTTAAAAAACAAGCCTGGAACCTGAAGCGTGCAAAAAGCCACAGAGCGGCTTAGTTAGTGTTACTATTGTCTGCTTCCTGGAACAATGGGCCTCTTCATTGTCATGGGCCGCCTACTGAAATTAAATAAATAATAAAAAGCTTTTCTCTTCCTGGCTTCCTGGCAGAATCTGGTGTCTGAGCTCTGCACTGGGCCCTGCATGGTACTGGAGATCCGGGGAGCCGAGGCCCCAAGGACGTTTAGGGAATTCTGCGGCCCAGCGGACCCTGTGAGTTATTAACCGCAACCTCTCTGTTTAAAGCGCGCGCGTGTGCGACTTTGGTAAAGTGCATAACTCACAGTACAAACCTACAAAGTTCACAGGTGTGTATACTCTGCTCATACCCCTATGTGTGTGCATGCATGTGTGTGTACTGGCTGATAATATAAATCAAACTAGCTACTTAATTTAGTTTGCTTTTTTAGATTTTTACTTTCCTATAAGATAAAATTGTGCTTGGACACCTAGATAATTTTTGCGGGTGTTTGGATATGGGAATTAATCTGCATATCAATAAATAACTCCCACACACCGAATCTTGCAATAATCTGTGCCCTTTTCTTGCAAAGGCCTAATACTTTGATGAAGGTTCTTGGACCGAAATGTCAGCTTTGAATGAAACGCAGGATTATTGCAAGATTCGGTGTGTGCAGGAGTTATTTACTTATATATGCAGATTTTTACTTTTCCTAAAAATCGGTAACAATGCAGGAAAACCTTGTGAGCCACTTGCATATTCGTGCAACACAATGAATGTTAGAATAGTTTGCAGACGTGTGAATGTTGCTGTAGATGTGATCCTGAAGATTGTCACATTGTGGGGTTGCCAGATCCTTTGGTGTACTTTACTCAGCAGGGCTGCATCTGCAGTCATGATTCACACAGAAGGGTTGAGCAGCAAGGGCAACCGCACATCACCACTCCTGCCCAGTATCTAGTAGGAGATGCCTCAGGGCTCTGCACTGTCCAGCTGAAACACCTACATGTGCTTCTTGCCAGATAAGCTCCTGTACAGTAATGTGTGGCTCCGGGCTGAGGAGCCATCCAATAGGCCCCTGACTGTGCAATCGCTTAATATCCCCACAGGATGAAAATAATGCTTCATATTTATGGATGAAAACACAGTGCAAACCTTTGCAGACAAAGTCTGCTGTGGACAGATGTGCCTGCAATGGACTTGGGCACCATATTCAGTCAACACAAAGACCCTAAAAGTAATCAATGCCATGCCTGGTTTGAGCATCACAGAAAATAGAGGAAATATGAGGTACTGAAATTGTCCATTGAAAAAATTGACACTCATTGTCATGTTTCACTGCCTTGTATTTGTATGTGGTTATCTAAATAGCATAAGTGCCCCTACCATTAGGTGCTGTCAGTGTCTGGCTAGGCAAAAATACTTTAAGTTGTTGGGGCAACATGGAGATTTGAGGATCTGTTAATATAGCCACTCAACCAGTAATTATGTTAGTACTGTCATTGATGTCATCCTGTGGGCCACAATAGAGCTGTTTTTGACAACTAGACTATCTGTAGCTAATGGAGCATATCTTGTGTTCCATCCCTCAAAAGTATGCCATAGCGATAATGGAACGTCTGCTGTTGGTGAGGGCAGTTTCTCTGTATGCGTGTACACTGCAATGGTCCACAAGACCTAAAATCTCTATGATTCCAGTTTATAAGTGTGAATGTGAGAGCTGAGGCTAATTATGCAATGCGGGCAAAGTGTTTGTTTTTTTTGTTTTGTTTTTTTGTTTTTTTGTTTTAAAAAAAAAAATCTTTCCATAAACAGTGTGAACTGGATTTGGTCCCACGCTGGATTACCCCCTCTCCTCAGGCAAAGATGATGAGTCATCTCGGTTTGTTTCCCTGTGATAAGAATAGTCCTCCTTCTGAAAACTCTTTGTGGTAGCTTTGTTAGCTACTTGGACTGTCTCTAAAAGCATGCGTGCTATGTCAGTTTCTGATTGGACCTCACTGTGTAATAATATCGCAGAGGAGCCTGGCTAATCCTTTATGGAGTGCATAGGAACTGTCACTGGACCTTTTCTTTTTTCCCTCCTGGCTTTCCATAGTAATGCCCAAGCCCGCGCATTATACTGTGCAGGGCTCACATCGGATACATTAGATAACAATATTAATGGAGTCCTTGTGAACCTTGGTTCATTGCCCTCCCAAACGGTACAAAAGACAGCTCTGATAATGGAAGGGACTTCGTCCTTATGAGGTGGACAGCGTTCTTTAGGCGCTTTGTGATTGAACCTGCATTGTTTAAAAGTCTGCCTTTTTTTTCTTCTGCCATTAACACGGGCAATGTGACATTCTGTCTTGTTAATCATTTGTTGCTGTGTTTTTAGTTAACGATAAACTACTGATGTTTCTTTTTTACCGTGCACTGGGTGTTTCAGAAGTTCCAAAGTGTGAACATATTTGTACTTGATCAGTATCAGTATTTGTATCTGATCCGATCAGTACTGCGCCAGTGTGAACAAACCAAAATCATACGTGTTAAATGAACATGGTAACAACCTTACCTAGAGCAACTTATGTTTATTACATTTTATATGTTGTGCCTTGCATATCAGTAGTCACACTCCTTGAGTAGTTTTCACATTCTTTTCTTCAGAACCTCAAAGCAGAACACTTTTTGGCACTTTCATATAGGAATTCATATTTCCAATCTACACAGCCCACTTTTCCTTTGAGAGTGTTGAACAGACATATTCATTATTTGGTTTCACACACAACAAAAAAAAAAGGTTTGCTTCAGCTATGTTGGATGTTGCAATATGCACACAGGTCACAGTGCTTCATTATGATCCTCTACTGACAGTTGCACTGATTTTATTACCTGAGTGGAATTGTATGCAGTTGCATGGAAGAAGATGCCCGTTTATTCAAGAAAAATGTATACCATGTATTTTAAAAAGAGAAATGTAATCAGTCAAAACCTTCTCCCTTAGCACCAGTACCCCAGTGTTCATTGCACATGCATTGCACATACGTATATTAAGCATTTTAAATAGGCAGAGTTAGGCTTTGACACAATTCCTGTGAGTCAGATGCTTTTGCCTTTTGTGAAATGCACAGAGAAAAGACAAAAAATGGCTGCAGCCTGCCATACACTTGAGACCTGGATGTGGTCTCTTACCCAAGGTCGTATGTGATTGCCCAATCATGGCACTGATTACTGAGAGGATCTCTTCGTAGGTGCAGTAAAGCGCTGGCAAGCACAGCGGGCTGGAATTGCATGCTAATGCTAATGGTCTGTCACACTGAAAAGAGCACTTCATACTTCTCTATGATTCTGCCCACTCTCTCTCTCTCTCTTTCTCTCTCTCCCTCCCTCTCTCTCTCTCTCCCTCTCCCTTTCTTTCTGCCTCTGTCTTTCTCTCTGTCATAGAGGTCTGATGAATCTGTTTGTACATGTGTGTGCGTGCGTGCGCACAGTGCTGATAGTAAGTATTCACCCCCTTGGGCTGTGTTCGAATCAACGCCCTTCCATACTGTTCAGTGTGCTTGTTGAGTACACTGAATGAGAAAATTAAGTGAGTGAAATGTTCTCTAAATGTTGTGTACTTAATATCCCCGGATGATATACTTACTTCCGGGTTTTTGCTGATAATAGTATGGAGGATATGTCGCGTACTGAACAGTATGCAGTAAACAGTATACAGTATTCTAGCACCGAGGACGCAGTAGATAGAGCTCTGATTCGGACACAGCCCTGGACTCTTACCGATTAAATTTTTTTTACAACATGGAATCACCGTGGATTTAATTATGCTTTTTTGCCAATGATCAACAGGAAAATAGTCAATACTGTGAACAAATTTCTACACGTTAATCTAAATTAATTACAAATATTAATATTAAAAATTTTAATCAATTGTCCTTGATATATCAGTGCCATTTGCTCAAAAAAAAACAACAATAATAATTGACCTGTAGGTCATAGTAACTGCAAGTAATCCATAACGGACTGCTGCGATTAGCAGAATTGGTTGGTTGTGCAAACTACGATCATGTTTCAATTTGCAAGCTTTTCAAAAGTATTTTTCCGGGGATCAATACCCCATGAAATTAGGAAACATAGATGCAGAGTTCCTCTCTGTACCAAATATAAATACAGGTATTATCTATCCAGTGCATATCTCATGTTTGGTTTTATTGTTTTTGTTATTTAGTTCAGAAGATAAGGATGTACTGTGTAGATCAATTAAATTGAAAGAAAAGAATTGTTTTCGAGCCAGGAGATGAAAGTGATGAGTCGAGTGTTGGTGAAAGATCAAAGAAGAGAAGCCGGGTCCTGGAGGCTCGTTCTGTTGCTCAAAATAATTATAATGATTTTTGTTTTTGTGAAGTCACCCAGCAGGTTAGACCGACTGTGTTTAGCTTTCATTCAAAATGCACCCATAGTCTAGTTCGTTAACACACCTCACAGGGACATCTACATTTTCTCAGATTTACTGTATATCCAGAAGAGGTCCATGTGACGATTTTCTACCCCAACTTACCATATATGAGAATCTGGCTTGTCCTAAATAAGATTCAGATATCTCCCTCATTGCTCATCTCTCATTAATATTACCACAATTTGCTCATTGAGAGAGGCCTGCGGTTGCAATATTGAAGTCTGATTGGGGAATTCTTTGTTATTTTGCAAACATTGCATTGAGCAGACAATAAACTTTTAAATTGATGATTCGTTATGTCATATTAGTGTTGCATTGCCTCTTAGTACTATGGAAGTTGCTTTGTTGTCAGACAGGATTTAAATTCTTTTTTTTTTGAGACAGCCAGTGAGATTCCAGTATTATATGAATATGAATGAGTAATGAGCATAAACTGTTGTTGCAGCGAGTGATACTTCAGTATCTGGCCGTCTTAACATTAGAACCATCTGAGGTGCAACGCTGTTCAGTGTACAGCAGGTTTCCACCCTTATAAACATTGCATGTTAATGTGTGAAGGCAGCTTTTATGGGTTTGTTTTTTTTCTCAGCAAAGCCTGTGATTTCTCAATTATGTGCTGCTTGTCTCCAGACTAGTGCAACTGAATGGCATCTAATCATATTCTAAGGGCTTCTAAACTTACTTAGAAGCAAATAAATTTAAAAAAACATCACATTCGTTGGGCATGTAGTCTGAACTCACTCAGGCCACATAAGTGATAGAAAATTTAATAAGGCACTGAAAGCAGCCAGTGCATAATGGAAAATATTGGCAAAAACACTTTATAGTCTGAGCTCATATAAAGGCCTTCTCAATGGGGAGCTGTTCACGCCTCATGAATCTGAAATATTTTGGTTTTGAAAATGTAATTTAATTTGAATAACCTGCCACCAGTCATTTCAGCATCCCATTTCATTTTCATTGCTTTTTCTAAATAAAGTTGGCATGAATTGGCACCTCTCTTTCCTGGTTGTTTTAGCTTGCTTTTACACAACAGTATGTTTGGAAATGACACAGAAATTGTGATCTCACTATGGTAATGACAGAAAGGGATAGGACCAGCGGGTAGGCCCAGTCAGTGGGTTAGGCTTATACAGCAGGTAGGCCCAGTCAGCAGGTGGGCCCGGGCAGTGGGTAGGCCCAGTCCGCAGGTAGGCCCGGGCAGTAGGTAGGCTTATACAGCAGGTAGGCCCAGTCAGCGGGTAGGCCCAGTCAGCAGGTAGGTCCAGTCAGCAGGTAGGCCCGGGCAGTGGGTAGGTATACAGCAGGTAGGCCCAGTCAGCGGGTAGGCCCAGTCAGCAGGTAGGCCCGGGCAGTGGGTAGGCTTATACAGCAGGTAGGCCCAGTCAGCGGGTAGGCCCAATCAGCAGGTAGGTCCAGTCAGCAGGTAGGTCTGGGCAGTGGGTAGGCTTATACAGCAGGTAGGCCCAGTCAGCGGGTAGGCCCAGTCAGCAGGTAGGTCCAGTCAGCAGGTAGGCCCGGGCAGTGGGTAGGCTTATACAGCAGGTAGGCCCAGTCAGCGGGTAGGCCCAGTCAGCAGGTAGGCCTGGGCAGTGGGTAGGCTTATACAGCAGATAGGCCCAGTCAGCGGGTAGGCCCAGTCAGCAGGTAGGCCCGGGCAGTGGGTAGGCCCATACAGTGGTGTTGTCTCACAGAAGAGGAGGCAGCTGTTTGCGAGCAGGGCCCACTGTGACTGCTTCCCTACTCAATATAGACCTCAGAGGAGCAGTGGACTCTAAAGATGTTATCCAAACGCACAGAGGACCTTCTGTCAGGATGGCATTATGTTCTGGATCAGCGAGTTTTTAATATGTCCAGAACAGGCAGTGGTACCCTGAAGTACATAGCGTCTGTAACCCCTGGAAAGACTCCAGACTGAGCATTAATGCCCTTACATTTTTCAATTAAGCAAACTGGCAGTGTGTTCAGCATTTCCGCTCGTTTTATATTTGATTTACTCTTCTGTTTGCCACTAATGGTATCTCTGAAAGAAGTACCTGGAGTTGATTTAATTCTGTAAGACCTATTACAGTTCACAATGTACTGTTTTGTCATTTAGCAGGTGCTTTTAGCCAGGGCAACTTACAAAAGTGCATTTAATATGATAAGTAAACTCAACAAGAGCGGGCTGGATTCGAACCGCCGATGTTGCGGCTCGCAATGAGCGTGTGGACAGCCCTCTTTACAGGCTACGCCACCGAGACACTCCCACATCCGCACTGTTTTTAGGCCGTCAAACCTCATGCTGTTCTGACAGTACTTAAAACTCACAGCCACATGTAGCTCTGTGTGAAAGCGGATACTGTGCAAATGTGTAAAATGTGAACACCCCAGCGTACCGGATTATCTCCTGACAGCCTCAGGCGTGAATAATTAATTACACAGGCAGGTGCCAAAGATTAGCCAACTTCTTCCCACCTACTGCCTTATGGTTCTGTTTCCCAAACAGAGCTGCTTTCTAGTTGATCAGAAACCACAGTAGTGCAGCGGCAGACATTCGTTTACATGCCCGGAGTGTTGCCTGTTGTCTGTAAGTGGAGCCTTTGATGTATACAGTGGTATTAGTAAAGTGAAGTGAAAGAGTATTTCCCAGATGTAAATGGTAACAAACTTGTGGAAAAGGTGGCTGTGGCACGTCTGAGAGCAGAAGGCATCTAGAGGTCTGCCGGCTGTGGGTTCGAGCCGCCACCTCCCCGCCTGTCACTGCAGTCAGTCAGGCTCCGGCCCACCCCAGGCCCACACCAGTCACGAGACAGTCCGCAGTCTCGTGATGTGTCCTGATACGACGAGGGCGGAAACAAAATGCCACTGTTAGCCTTGGCCACCCCCCACCCCCCCAGCTCTGGCTGCTGACTGCAGACACAGGAACAGGAACCAGTGACCGTTCTGCAGAATAAAACTCATTCAGGCAGGAAATGCTAAGCCTCCATGGCGTGGGAGCCGTTACACATCGGACGTCAACTCCCGTGCCATTCATGAAAAACACTCTAAAACACAGCCAGACAGCCATACAGCCAGATCTATGAGAGTATAGTTAATGTCTAATGCGTCACAACACTTTTACTCAACACCATTTGCCATGAAGGTGAACATCAACACAATCACATAATGATAAGATGCACTCAGTCGTTCTCTCATTCTTTCAGCTTGGGTCCATCTACATTGTTATTTGCAGGAAGAAGTCATCGCTTCTCGCTAAAGAAAGGGCTGAGGCTGAGTTTCTTATTTTGCCTCCTGCACTAACTGTCTAGTAGCATGTTACACACAACTGTTGAGTGGGTAGCTATCAAACAGCCAGGAATTTTTAAAGGAGAACTAGGCTTATTTTTTGACATGATTTTCAATAGAAAATGAGTGCATATAACACATTTATTTATAGCTGAATACAGTACCAGTTGTACCTACATTACTTATTTTGGAAATAACATTGAAAAGACTTTCTGTTCCTACTTGCTACGTAATGACAGCTATAATTTTGCACTGTGGAGTTTACTTGGCAGTGCAGAGGTTTACAAGTGAAAGACTATAAGCTGTTGCACCTTGAGGTTTCATTACAGCAGTTCTCTGACCCCTCCTTAGTAAATATGAGTACATTTTCGCCTCTCTGATGTAATTCCCTAGCATTTTGCGCAGTTTTAACACCTGATTAATTCTGATTATTTGCTGTAATTTATTTAATATCGTTTAATATGCCACGGTGGTGCAACGGATAACACTGTCACCTCACAGCAAGAAGGTCCCGGGTTTGAATCCCGTCTAGGGCCTTTCTGAGTTTGCACACTACACCTCTGTTGGGTTACTGTGTTGTGTTCACTACATCTGTGTTGGTTTAGTGAGCTGTGTTCACAAAACCTTGTTGGGTTAGTGAGCTATGTTCACAAAACCTTGTTGGGTTAGTGAGCTGTGTTCACAAAACCTTGTTGGGTTAGTGAGCTATGTTCACAAAACCTTGTTGGGTTAGTGAGCTGTGTTCACAAAACCTTGTTGGGTTAGTGAGCTATGTTCACAAAACCTTGTTGGGTTAGTGAGCTGTGTTCACGAAACCTTGTTGGGTTAGTGAGCTATGTTCACAAAACCTTGTTGGGTTAGTGAGCTGTGTTCACGAAACCTTGTTGGGTTAGTGAGCTATGTTCACAAAACCTTGTTGGGTTAGTGAGCTGTGTTCACAAAACCTTGTTGGGTTAGTGAGCTGTGTTCACTGAACCTATGTTGGGTTAGTGAGCTGTGTTCACAAAACCTTGTTGGGTTAGTGAGCTGTGTTCACTGAACCTATGTTGGGTTAGTGAGCTGTGTTCACTGCACCTCTAGATGCCTGCAGAGCCAGAGAGAACACTTTCACAGTCGGTTTCTTTTACGAGTCGACTGATTTATTAATTAACACTGAAAGTAGCGGATGATCCGACAGCCATTCCCGGCAAGTACATCTACGAGGGGTACCTCTGCCCTCGCTGCTTCAGACAGAGTCGCAGGTCCGAAAGAGGGAGAGGGAGAGAGGGAGAGAGACTGAGTGGGAGAGTGTTTGAGAGAGAGCGAGAGAGACTGCAGAAATGTGCCTGTCAGAGCTGCTGTTTGGCGGCGTCACAAACATGGCATTGGGATAGCGCTCTGATAGTCGGCAAACAGTAGGCGGGGGTAGGGGGGGCAATGAGGTAAGGAGCTGTTTGTTCCCCTCTCTGTGGCCTGAGTGACGTCAGTGTGTCGTCGGTATTGACGTTCTATCTGAAACTTGTGAAGGGACAGCGAGGTGAAAGTATCAGAGGCCATAGCAGAGGAATGACGGGGTGTACACGCTCTTTTGCTTTGTCTGCTTGGCTGGGTTTATCAATGACCGGCCATTGAGTGAAAATTAAATAACTCTACCATGTGGTTATGATAATTTTTTCAGTGCATTACAAACAAGTTAAATATTTTTTGACATTTTAGCGTGCAAAATATGCGTCAACTACTTTTTAGCACTACACATGTTATCTGCTCAGTGTGAGTAGTTTTCTTTGTTTCGCGACCTGTAAACATGTCCGTGGAACTAAAGTGACTTTTGTAATGGTTTCCGTGCAATATGTATAATGAAAAGACATAAGGTCACTCCTGTTTTTGCTGAGCTTGAAGTATCCTCTCATTTTTTCCAAATAAAGAGAAAATCAGAGACATGTCCTTCACAGTCAAAAAAAACTAATAAAATAAAAAACATAACTGATTTGAATGATCAGCTAGATGTAATAAGACCGCGCAAAGAACGTTGTACCTGAACCAGTTGTAACAGGATCACATTTTATCACAGAAATAAAATGTATTACCAACACTGACCATAAATGACCAAATATTGATGATATGACAAAAAATATATGATATGATATTTTTTGATATATTGACTAAAAATATGGACATGATCTAGAGCGTAATATTTCGTTGAATCATTTAAAGTGCAGTGATAAGCAGGCAACATTGATGAGTGTAACTAATAGAAAAGCACCTAGCCTAGAGACTTGGGAAAGCGTGTATTTTACATGGAATGACCTATCACTGTTTAGCAGGTAGTAGAACAGTTAATTGCTGTTTTTGTCACATCAAGAAAAGGGAAATGGTTGGGTCTGTACCAAGCAGGTTCAGATAAAGGGGTGTCTGAAGTTTCTGGTCTGGATTTGTCAAGGATCTACACAGGTATTCTAGTAATCCCCCCCAGAGGAGCATTTAATGAGCTGGCTTCACAGGACTAATGCAGATGAGTGTGGGAGGAAGGGGAGGGGCCACAGCAATGTGAGCCAGGGCTGTTTATTTCCAACAAAAGCAGATAGTTCTGGTGTGTGCTCCTCCGGGCTCATTCAGATAGCTCACATGCATCAGGTCATCTTTGGGTGACTAATGCAATTACAGAGAGAGGGCTTATTTTCACATCTCGGCTTCCTCTGCTCTGGATACCACTGCAAGTGGCAGCCAGTGACTCCACCCAGTCCAGGTGCAGCGAATGCCTGTATACCTGGATTTATTTTGCATAAGTTTTAAATAAGTTGACTGTGGTGTACTGCATTTTACATTACCGGTTTTTCCCAGCTCAGTGTGAAATACGACTCCTTGACTTTGAAGCTTAGAGGAGAACAGGGGGGTGTTTCACAAAGCAGGATTGGTGAGTTAGCTGGATAACTGCACTGAGTAAAACTCTGAACCCTCCCAAATCTGAAACATGGACTTTTTGACCTCGCTCAGTCGCTCTTTTTTTTAAGTAAAAAGAGCCGTTCCGAATTTTACTCAGTGCGGTTATCCAGCTAACTCAGTCATCCTGCTTTGTGAAACAGGGCCCAGGCTGGCTTAGTACGTTGACAAGTTCGATTTAAATTTTTTGTTGTGCGCCCGCTCCAAATCTGTTGCCGTCTGAGTTTGTTAGGCAGAGAGTTAGAGGCGTGTTCTGATACTGAGTGCCATAAACGCAAATCACAAATCATGGTTTCTCTCTCAGCCTATACCATAATACAAATACTCTGGCTCAACCTCATGTTTTGGCTCAAAATCTAAGACGAATCCATTCTTACTAGAAAACATAATCCTCCCAATACATTCCTCTGCCAGTCCCTCTGACAAGAACACAGAAAAAATATCAGGCCAAGGAAGGTGCCTTTTTGTACTTCTGATCATGGGAACACTGGGAAATTGCAGATAGACATGGATACGTTAGCGCTAAGGGCCTTGTAACGGCCTCGTAATGTCCAGTGCATTCTCCATTGTTGACTGCTAGCACGGTGGCAAGGGGAAACATCTTACCAGTCAGCTAAAGAAGTGATGGCCGCCGCGTAATTACACGGCTCCTAGTGAAGCTGCGGTATGAAAGTCAGTGTTTTTGGTGCGTTAAGGTATAATCCATGCACCTTTTCAGGCTCCTCAGACTCTAAACAGTATTTTGAAATAATTGCGGCGGGCGGCACAGCTGTGATTTAAAAACACAGGTGGGATTTCTCAGACTGAGGTGTGGTCTCCCCATCATTTACCACAGCGCTGTTGTGTGTGGGCCCCTCTTGGGTAAGCAGCTCTGAGCCCCTGACTGATTTACTTTGTCATTACTGTCGTTTCCAAGCTTGGGTGTGTTTTGCATGTACAATGGCTGGGGGAGGGGCCAGGCTGCTGAGGGACTTCCTCTCTTTTAAAAAAAGAGTTGTGACCTTTTGCATTTGACCCAGGGCACAGAGCGAACAGGCGCCACCCCCCACCCCCCGCTACGCCTGCCGGGAGGATCGGGTTTCCGTGCCCGTCTGTCTTTGTCTCTTAGCGGGACACGCAGGGAACTCCCCTTTCGGCTTCAGCTTCTCACCATGCGAATGAATGCGACTGAGCGAGGTCAAAAAGGCTGCCCTTTCCTGCTCCTCGCTCGCTCGAGTACTGCCGAAAGAGCAGTGTGCAATATGCCTGCTAGACCACAGGGTATAACCTGACAGCATCTGAACAAACAGCCTGTCCCAAGTCACTTGATTGGCATAAGTAAATGCATATGGGGTGGCAGATGCAAAAGGGTAAGCGTGTCTCAGGTGCCACAAGGCAGTGTGTTGCTTTGCAAATGGAAAAGATGCAGTAAATACAAACAGTGCCTGCAGCTGTCAAGCCTTAACCCCCCCCCCCCCCCAAAAAGCAAACACTTCTGTTGTTACCTAAGCCCCAGGTTCCGGTCCTGCTGTTCTCTGTAGATAATCACTGTGAATGCCCAAACTGTGAAAGAGGGTTTCTCCCCCCCCCCCCCCCCACACACACACACAACCGTGTTCTTCCATTTTACTGCATAAAAACATGATCAGAATTTAGAGTAGTCGGTTGTGCCGGTCTGTGTCACGACGCTGCTGGAGTAATTGATTCTCTGGGGCAGGCCTTTGGAAGCTAAAGCACTCTACATATTTCAGCATCCTATTTACACACACTGGAGTAAGCTGATAGCACAGGACTAATTGTAATAATAAGCATCATACGTAAACTTCCCTCATTGATATTCATTGTGTTTTAAACAGGAACTCGCACGACATCTCCGCCCCGCCACCTTACGCGCCCAGTTTGGCAAAAACAAAGTCCAGAACGCCGTCCACTGTACAGACCTGCCTGAAGACGGAGTATTGGAGGTAACGCCAGATATATTACTTACTTCATACTTCACTCAACTTCACTTTCATTGCATGTAAATTTATGTTGTATTGTTTTGGAGTTACCATCGTAGACTTGTTGTTCGATCAGAGACTAGCTGCTTGTATTTACAATGCCTCCAACTTAAGCATTATATTATTGTACGATATTGATATTGGTCTCTGATAAGAATTTCTCAGGCCACGACGTCAGCGTTACAGACAAGCTGACACCAGTCCAAAAGCAACTAATCAATATGCATGATCCAATGTCAGAATTGCTTGCAAAATTGAGTAAAGTAAAGATTGAATTTGTTTTTTAAAAATGTGGTCTAAAGTAAGTTGGGGTGTGAGGGAACCGATTGCTTCCATTCCACCAGTCCAGTTCACTCTATATAAAGTTACATTCCATGTCAAACCAAGCATAAAGATCTCAATGCCTGTTCAGTTCAGATGCTGATAAACGGCACTGTTACTTGATGTCGGTCATCTGATTCACTGTGTTTTTGAGGGGGGCACAAAACTCAAGCAAAACCATTGTGATGCTCGGAGTGGGTCTGACCTGCCGAGCCTCATTGTTCTAGCGAGCTGGTGACCTCCTCAGCCAATAGCAAAGCGGCTCTATGTTAGCGGAGGAGTGTGATCTGGGCCACGTTCACAGGCTTGGATAGACAGGGCTGTGCTAGACTCACCCCCCTCCTCAACAGTCTCTACGAAACCAGCTTGTAGCAAATCACAGTACAGAATCCAGTGGTGCTTTATAAGTTAAAAATAAAAGTCAGATGTTGTATTTTAACATCATGCATTTTAACATCATTTTGTAAGTAAATCTGTTCTTTACATGGAGAAAGCACCACCTACCTTTGTATATTCACATTTAACATTTTGTAGGTTTAAATATTTTTTACAGAAAATATTTGACTTCCAATGATACTTTTCTCATTACAGGTACAGTATTTCTTCAAGATATTGGATGGATGAGTTTTTTTGTGCATATAAATAAAACGGCAATGACAAAGCACTGTAGTTTCTCCATTTTATTTTTGTTTAAGTCTTACCCGGATTAAATAAATGACAAGTAGATGAACTCCTGTTAAGTTTACTGATGTTTTAACATTGACTTTTGCATTTTTTTACACCAACAAAACATCCTATTACACGGGGCACTGCATTGCTTCTGATAACCCTTGACCAGTGACTTTGGTATTGTATTTATACATTACACTTTTTCCTGCAGAAAAAAAAAATGTACAACTGCATAAATATAAAATTCTTCCACTATGAAAATGGCTAAAACATTCATTAGAAAGTTACACCACATCATGTGATGTCTCCAGCAAAACAATTGGTTTTTAAAAGCACTGAGTTAACACCATTACCAGTCAGGCAACAGGCTTACTGGCTGGATGGACACGCAAACTCTACGTTGTACTTAAGCATAAAAGGAAGCAAAAGCCTCAAACAGAGTGTGTAATAAACCCCTTATCCCGCATTTAAAAGTGATCAAAAAGAAGAGAACAAGTGATGTAAAAATTTAGTCTCCCACAATCATTGACTTTAAAAGACAGACAGACAGACAGACAGAGAAGGTAAAGAATTTCACGGAGTGCAGCCATTTTCCTCACTCACGGACCTAGAGGCAGTCAGAGCGTACCACGACAGAATTTTCACTTAGTATGCATACATTTTGTGTGTGTGTGTGTGTCTATCTGTGTGTGCACGTGTGTGTGTGTGTGTGTGTGTGTGTGTTTGTTTGTTGTGTGTTTCTGTGTGTGTGTGTGTGTATAAAACATATACACCCATATGTGTGCGTGTGTATACATATACGTACACACACATGCAAACAAACATGCACATGTGCACACATACACACCTTGGACCGCAAAAGCTTGCTCATGTAAAACAGGAATTACAACATGGTTTGGGAAGGACCCTTGTATGCGACTACTGTACTGTACACTCCAAAAATATATATAAACCACACAAGGCAGCAATACTTAGGGGACAGAAACACTGCTCGCTACATCCGTAGTGGAATTATAATTTACAGTAATAAATGAACATGTCCCATGGCTCAAGGAATATTCTCATTTACAGTAGAATAAATACTTTATGCTATTGCTACTCTCTCTGTAATTTACATTCTAATCCTAGATAAATGCAGAAAAGCTAGTGTAAAGCATACAGATGAAGTGTAGGTCCCGTTACGTTATGACAGTTTCTTCAAGACTAGTTGTGCTTTTACTTCAATTTTTTTAAATTCTCATTTTTCTAAATTATTGAAATGGGGGCAGAGAAAGTGCTACTTCCATAGCTGAGGTCATGAATCATTGACGGTGATTTTAACGTCAAAGCGTCCCTGGTAACGGTCCTTTTCGCTGTAACCAATGTTCTCTCCGTAGACTTTGCACTCGATGCGCAGCTCAGTGTTCAGTGTGAAGTTAGTGAACTGGACGGCTACCAGGGGCTGGAGGTATTGTGGGTGCAGCTGTTTGCCATAATAGGGGTAGTACTGCAGGGGAAAACCGTTGCCAATGCCGTAGTATTTTATCTCTTGAATCTTCCCAGCATCCTCCTCTCTCTGCAAGCAAAATGTTGAGATGATTATCACAGAGGTCTATCAAAAAGTTAAAAGTAATACAGTGCATAATTCGGTCAGTATGTTTGACGCACTGTGTTAGCTCTCTGATCTACACCAAAGTGACTATGATAGCTCTGTTGCATCATTCTGTCTTCAATGTACCTACCTTGTTGGTGCAGTAGATGGGGATCACATTCGGTTGCACCTTGACCTGGGCATCGTCTGGGATGGTTAGATTGGTACGAGGAGGCTGGATGAAAAAACATTCAGAGTCAATGACATGTGGCCTTCTTACAATAAGAAAGGGGTTTGGAGATGGAAAATCTATGGCGATAACTGCAGATGTCTCCAGAGATATCTACAGTAGAACCTCAGAGGTTCAGACCTCAGGTACAGACTCAATCCAATGCCAAGCACTGAACAATGAAAAAGGCTACAAATTCTAAGCAAGGCTTCCAAGGGTTCAAATTTTTAAAATAGGTTTTTTTTTTGCATCACGTTGCGAACAAGCCTTCAGTCTCAGGCTTTATTTTATTGATGTAGCACACACCTGAGCAAGTGGTTATCTTGGCAAAGATTCAGCCAAAAATGGTGTCAGGTTCACCTATTCAGTAAGCATCGTTAATGGCTGAAAATGTAACGGTCTGGAGACAAAACTGATTTCAGAACAGGGAGAGGCTTACCCTTGGTCTGAAGTTGACAAGCCTGTTGAGCTTGACAATTAGGCAGGGCTTTCCGTCTTTGAAACCAAAATCTTTGTCTTCGAGGCCAGAGCAGCTTCCCAACCAAGATCTCTTGAATCGGCAGGCCTTCCTGACTCCCACGGCACTGTCCAAGTCTCCCCTGTTCTTGTATTCTCCCGGGGTCTCTGTCAACAGCAGGTCACGACAAATTAAGATGGAACATTTTGTAGTTTTTTTTTTTTTACCCCACTAGTGACTGCTGTTGCAGTTACCTAGCTATGGATATCTTGCAACAAATTAGCTGAAATAAATTGTTAAGCTGCTAGCTGCCCGTGCTTCTTCTATATTATGGATTTTCCAATGGAACTTCCTTAGCCCTGGATTATCCTTAACCCAGACTAAGGCTAAGGCTGATTTACTGCCCTTTCTCACATTTGCATTTATTAACCCAGGTCAAAGTTTTAGCCCAGGTTTAAGGATGCACACCTGCACCCTGAGGCCCTGGGCTAATGTCTCTTCGACAAATGCCACATGAGACCATCGTATACATTCACCTTATCCTGAATGAGTTACTAAATGCTTGCTTGAGAAACCTGGGACTTCAGTTAGCTGGATTAGTGATTATATATTGGAGAACAATTGCATTGCCAGGGAAAGGGAACTACGGTTACTATCTGATATAGATACTGATACACCAGTTCACTCACCTAGAACACATCCTTTTAAGTAATTTCAAGGAAGATCAGGGAGGGAATAAATTAACTATACTTGCTGGCAATAATTCTCCTGAAGAATTTGACTGGATTTAATTAGCGAAAAAGTAGCAGCTAGCTAGCTTGGGTTTGGGTCTAAGAATTACAAACCGGCTTTGTATTGTAACCTTATCAATTTTATTTTAAGTAATTATCAGAAGAAATTGAAAAAGAATAACAATAAAAAAGTAACATTAGGTGTGTCGAAATCAACGGTTTGGTACATTGTTAAGAAGCAAGAACACACTGGCCCAACTAAGCACTGGACTAAGACTGATGGTTTCTTTGACGGTGCAAGTATGAAACCTGGTTTAGCCCTGGTTTAGTTGTGTGGTAGTGCAACAACGTTCATGTGGCTATTTGCTTGTTAAAGTTTGTTACTTTTCCATCATCTTGAAAACAAGTAGGAATAGATACAGCAACATAACTTTAATTCCTGCCTAACGTGGCAGGGTACACTGCAAGAAACACACTTCTACTATTTTCAGTGAAATTAATATCATCCTCATTGCGGATAGAAAGGTCATTGCTCTGAATACAATACATCTCATTATATACTAAATTCTACAGGATAATTATAAACTAGGGATTATATCTTAAAATTAACATATATTTTGTAAATTGTACTAGAACTGCCAAGTATATTTCCTCTAAACTATATTGAAACGCCATTCTGGAGCAGTTAGTGCTCATCCCTCAGTTCTAAGTATGTTATGCTGCATGCTAGGAGGATAACAAAAACACTGTCCAAGTGTATGAGTGGCAGCAGTATATTATAAAGGTTACGGAACTAGGCTTGTAACTGAAAGATTGTGGATTTAATGAATGGATTGTGTGTATAAAAGAAAATAATTTATCTAAGTAATCTATGTAAATCCTTTAGATAAGGGTTTCTGATAAATGCTGAAATGCATTGGAAATAGGGTTGGATGACTTGAGTGGCCCGTACAGATGGAACACAATGCGTTTTTCTTCATGTTCCACTTTTTTGCTGCTATTTTTAAAAAGGTGGCTAAACATGCAGTTTGTCCTTGAGGACTAGTGCTGCCCATCATCACTACTCTATATCCCTAAAAAAAGACCAAAGACCCACCTCCTGTAAATCCGCCTGGAATTAAATCTGGCTGGCTAGACCCGTCCTGCCACTTAGATAATATGCATTGCCTTTACATTTTGGAGACTGCTGCAAAATGAATAGGCAATGGCTGCATGCTGAACAAAGGACTTAGGGTCCAAAAGGCAGAGCAAAGTGTTGGCTTGGTAAGCTGTGGTTTCCACAGCCGATGGTTCCCTGAGTTAGGCTATATTATCAGTTTCAAGTTCACAGGGGTATACACAGAGTGTAGGTCACAGGAATTGCATGGGCAAGTTTAACAATTTGTGAAATGACTAAAGCCAGCAAAAATCCATGAGATGGAAATGACTAAATTCTAATCTACCACCAGTTTTTATGAACCTGTGTGGAGTTTCCAGACTGACATCAGATCTAAGCTTTCCGTGGAGATCCTCCTACAAGCAGCCCCAAACTTTTCCCCACAGTTTTCCATCTTTTGGGAAGTGAACAGGAATGGAGAGTGGCTCTTACCTCCACAGTCCTCGTACTTCATCTGATCCAGTTGATTGTCATCATCGTACATTTCCAGGAACTCCCGCAGCCCTTTGGTGTACTTGGAGTAAGTCTCCACCTCGTTCTTGTTGTAGCTGAATTCTGATTTCACTACGCGTGGCGTGTGTGATAAACCTGAGGTAAGAAGATAGCAGCCACAATGTGAAAGGGATATTTTTAAAGAAAATACCGTCGTCATGCATTTTCACCAACCTTCCTTTGGCGAAAGTTTTGTTGAGAGCAACATTTCAGTTTTTATAATTCACTGTACATTTTCTGAAAAGACAAAATCTTGACCTTAATAAAGCTTTATTTGGCAGTTGTCAAATCATCTATATCTTGCAAAGGAACGCAAAGAGAGGTTGTTTTTAATGAAGACAGGTTTAGGTTAAATGAGTTCTGTGTGACCCATTTAACTATTGTGACGAAACTGATTAATATTGAGCTCATTTTGGTTAGTTGGAACAATGTCTAACAGGTTTCAATGTCAGGTTTGGGAGAGTTAAAAAAAACATTGTGTGACTCTTTAAAATAAAACTTACTTTGAAATGTACAGACTTATTTCTTACAGCATTGACAACTAAATTAGTTTAGGGGAAGATTAATCGTTTTGAACTGCCCATCTTTCTGGTAATTCCAAGGACCTTAATTATAAACGGTTTGTCTCGTTCATTCACACAATATCTCATTGTAGTGTTTCTGTGACATGTCTACTAGCTCCTTATAAGATGAGAACTGCACATGCTAAAATGCTAGCCATCAGTGTAGCAATCATTTACATTTGTCAAAAGTAATGTTTTTTTGTACACAGACTGGCAGTAATTTTCCACAGCACGGTGGTCCACATGCATACGGCTAGAGCTAAGTGACGTATGAACAATAGCATGGAAAAACAGCAGATATCATTGTTCCTTAGGTTGGAGAACAGACAGGTCGGGAAATGAATCTTTGAAAAGAGAAAGACTTGCTGTACTTTATTTAATCGAATCTGAACTGCCATAGATCAAGTTTAGTGGGCACCATTCTTAGTTGCATCAGATCTTATACCACAGCTTGTTTACAAATGCGCACAGTATTAAAAAAAAACAAAAAACTAGCAGTCGGATTTCATAACAAATTTTATTTTATTTTTTAAGTTTTCAATAAGGTAAAGTATGTTTGAGGGCAGTGTGTTTTTTTTAACGAGGCACATGACCAAAAAAAGAATGACTTTGTCATTTCACTTCCAGTCTATGTCTCCAAGGCTCTCTCCCTCGTGCTTTCACTTCACAATGGAAACTTTCAGTCCAGAGAGAGAGAGAGAGCGAGAGAGAGGCGGAGCTTCGGGAGCTGTCTGTCTGCTCCTTTAACATGCTACCAATGGAAGCTCACTTCAGCACAGTATACATATGCTCCTCACCAATGCATGGTCTACTTGGTCAGCTCGACTTAAAGCAGTCAAACCGCTTTTTGTAAGGGCAAATGGCAGACCGGCAGTTAAACTTGCATGTGGCCACAGGACTAAAGCTGTACGGCGACGGCTGAAAATGCAAGAAAATGCAATGCCATGTCCTGTGCAGCACTGGGCCGTGCGGCTGAGAGACCGAGAGAGAGAATTCCTCTCACGCTGACCATGCAGCCCTGAACCCAAGAACACAGCATTAAATGGTTTCACATCCTCCCATTTTTATTTTCTTTGACAAAATAAGCCTAGAAATAGTTCCGTATATTTTTTAACAAATCTGTGGAGCCGTTCAGGTGCATTAATCATTATATTTTCTCATTAGCAACGCACACGGTCAGAAAATTCCTTGCCTGGAATTCATGACTGGTGCTGTAAATGAGGCGACTAAAATGGGAAGCAAGACCAGAGTGGCCAAGAGACGTCTCAAAACCAAAAAATTCCTTACTGGGCAGACGGTCTTAAACGTGCGACGGACATCGCCATGAATGACTGCAATGTTCTCCCTGGATGCCGTAAGTAAAAGGCTGGCAAGCAGGAAAAAGAGCTGCAAGGTCTCCATACAAACAACCCTCAGTAGGGGGCCTTCAGGAGGAAGTTCCCGAAAGACGACAGCTTTAAGTACGCAACTGAAAACTCGGTAAGACCATCGCAGCTACATCCACATAGCCATCTGCACATGCTCAGCCGAGATAATGTAGCGTCTCAAAGCTAGCACGTGCCCTCCTTCTCTGTGTTCAGTAGTCTAAACAATGTAGGCCTCGTGTCTTGAGTCCAGCAGCCAATTCAAAGACACTCATTCCTGCATTTCACTCACTGATTTATGTGGATTGGTGGTTGGCCATTTTGTGAAAGCCTCAGCAAGTCCTCTCTGTTTCTGGGAAATGTCAGTGCATTCAGATGATGAAAATAAAACCCAATTCACGCTTCCCAAGTTATAATCATTGTTAAAGGACAAAGTGAAACGATGCATTTCTTCAATTAACATTATGTGTCAAGTGACTGCAATGTAATGTATTATACAGAAATGCTAGGTCTAGTTTCAATTAATCCAAGTTTCAATTAACCCGTAGCAGGTGGATAAATCGGTAATCTGGACGCTATGGGACTATCGTTATTGTGTTCTGGACTACCTAATTATGACATTCAAAGCCCTGGAACTATCAATACCATTCTCTTCTTTTTTTTCTTCAATGAATTTTAAATTCCTACAGCATGGTCAACTCTTGATTAGCGAGTCCACAAAACAATGATAATTAGCATGAAGGCAAGAGAAAGCACTTAAAGCTAACGCACTATATTCATTTTTAAAAACATTTTTACAAACTTAAATGACCTTATAAGGATCTTAAGTAATGCAAGGTTATTGCGCTGGATGTGGTGGCTATGACATCTAGCCCAATTTTAACCAGCAGGCGAGGTTCATTTTCATAATGTAGCTAGCTAGCATGTTTAAGATCCAAAATAAATGTTAGACTTAGCTAACCAAACATTGCCAAAAATTGAACATTGTCAATTTTTGTATTACTCATTATAACTGGTGAATTAGCTACCTAGCGAATAAGAATTTTTTTTATTTTGCAGTAGTCCATTATTATTAAATTGGTCAGTTGCATTAAAATGAATTAACATTCACTTTTAGCCACCATATAACTGCCTAACTGCCAGGATTCGGATTCTGAAACATCATACTTGAGTATCTACTCGACTATAACATAACCACCAGGAGAGCAACAGGCTTCATGCCATTTTTCAGCTAAATGTGTTTTTACTTCAGTTAACAGCTTGTCTGGTTGGCATAAAAATAGGTAGATTCACAATTCTGCAACCGTAATGTCAAATGAACACAAATGCTCACAACTTTTTCCTCTGCCTGTTGAAAGGGCTTCATTAAATGGCTAAATAAAGAGCAGCTCCCTTGTGCAGCCCAACAAAAAGAGGACATTAAATAATTCTTATAAAATCGTGTCTTCATGTCTCTCACGTCTTATGTAGGAATAACAGTATAATGATGTCGGTCTACGTATAGATTTGAGGTTAAAACTAAAGTGCACATTTAACACTGCACTTATAAAAGCAATACTCAGAAACTGCTGCCCAGATACTGTAGTCTTTATCTAATCTTTCTCCTCCATGTTATAATTATAAGTGTATCTGCAACTTGCCTATTTCAGAAGAATGACCGTGATCAAGCAGATAAGTATTTCCCCGTGTTCTAGTCTAGACCACATTTCACCTTGGTAAAACCTTTCCTGTGGGGTCTGCTATAAGAAAATGTAGAGCTTTATAATGTAGTGGATGGTGTAATAATTAGAACAGAAAGGGTACGTCCAATTCTGTACATTTAAATTTCACCGGAGAGCACTACATTTTAGGCCAAGTGTGCAGTTGCCGATGACAACTTTTGTATTAGTGCATAATTTACTTCTCCTCATTTCAGTTTACATGATTATAATCATTCACAATGTAGCAATGTATAAGTACAGGCCCCACAATCTTTATGAATGCCGTTCATGCTACACACCTATAAATTACAGTACAAACATCACTAGTTATGTCAGTGTGGTTTCGTCTAACTGTGCTTTTATGTTCACTGATTTTTTGTTTAAACGCATGACACTCCAACTAGAGGAGATGACATGGACAAACTCCTGAAAAGGAGGGAAACATTTTGGATTTTGAGACAGGTGGAAAGTCCAGGGGTGAGAAGTCCTGCCATGTGTTTCTTCCACCCATTAACTCAGCCAGCTGACTTCACTAATTAATTCTACCTCCTGGCTGAAGAATTGTGCTAATTAGCAAATCCAGGTGATTGAAACAAAATACTGGGGAGGACTGTTACTTTCTGAACCTGGATTTTCCACCTCTGATTTCAGGGAATGTTAGACCAATTTAACAATGAGGAATAGTGAACCAAGGGCAAGGTAACAGTCAAAACCACCAATTACTGATCTATCTGCAAACATCCCACCCCACCCCCAATATTACTCCAACAAGAAGTCTGTTGATCACCTCAAATGTCATCCAGTAAAAAGACCTATTCAATGTACTGAGCTCTATTCCTACTGGCTAAAGGTCCCTCTTACTGCATGGAGACACATCACTCTGTGACATTTCACAATAATCATGACAGCTCAGGTGGAAAATACTTTCCATACATAGTTTTACTGTGCAGGCTGCAGTTAACGTGTATAATCTTCTACAGGCAAGATGGCAAGAGCTTCCTAATAACTAGTAACTTTTGAGTTCTAAAGACCTACAAAATGTGGAGATGAAGGAATCTGAATTCCTACACAGACAAACTAGAGATGCGCTCAGTAGCGAAGATGCACATAATCTGCTAAGAGAGGAAGACTGTTCTGCCTTCATCTGTGCTTTTACCTGGGGGGGCCACTCTGTCCTGGTACGTGGGCCTGTAGTCGTCCAGGGTCAGTAGCAAGGCCTGGATGGTGCCGACGAATATTCCACCCAAGCAGCCGTAGAAGACCACGTAAAACAGTAGGATCTTTACTGCAAAGAGAGGGGAACAGGATTCAGTTGGCAACTGATTTAACTGATGGCACATGCCTTCTATTCTATTTAATTAAAAAGAACAAAAACAAATATGTGGGAAGTAGAAAGCAGACATGTTTGAGGAATTAGGCCTACCCAAATTCTACATTTCCTGTTGTAGAATTGAGGGTGTTGTTTTGCTACGGAATGGCCCAATATACCCTGTGAATTCCCCTGGGCGGGGGGTTGGGGGTTAAGCTATAGACTTGAAGGGCATGATTGACTGCTTCTCCACCCAGCTAGCTCTCTGAAACAATGGATAGTTAACAGCAGGGGTGGGGGTGGGGGGTACATTTAAAAAAAGAAAAGAAAAGAAAAAAGGCTGGGAACAAAATCACCCACTTTTCCCCAAGGTACTGATCCTGAGGGTAATCATTGGTCCAGCTTTTGTCATTAACTGGCCCAAACAATCAGTGTTGCTGCCAGACATGCAAATTACATGTGTGTTTCACCACTGAGTTTCCCCTGAATTTCTTGCACTTTATGGTGGAAGGAGGAGGAGGATATGCTAAATCTGTAACTAAATTTTAATCAGCAAAATAACCTGAAGCCAAATAAGTTTTATGCCAACATGCCTAGATTTTGACAAGACAAATACATTATGAACATGATACATTTGGCAAAGGTCCCTACACCAGGTGGGGCCAGGAGTCATGATTGCTAATTTGTGTTTACCTCTTTTACTTAACCTTTGTGGTTCAACCAGATTAGGACAAACATTCAAATTAAAAAGATTATAGATTAGTATTATGACTGCTTCCAGCTGGAAACACTGTCCTTAATGTTCACTTGCATAAGATGTCCCAGAGCAGTACAACATATACATTCCAAAAACACTGCCTCACCTTATATATCTTGTTCAACAACATGTGGGCGAAACTTATCTGACAAAAATCTGACTTCAGGCACGTAAATTGGTGTTTTGTGCAATGATGAAATCAGGTTGGCTTCCCTGCGATGTCATTAAAAAACAAAGGTGAGCACAGCCTTGACCTCTGTAGTATTTTCACTAAGAGGTAGTCTGTACTCTAAAGGCCATGCTCTGCTCCCCGGTGTGAATAACAACACACACACAAAAAAAAAATATATATATTTTGGCAGTAGCTGGAGGTATGACTTCCTCTGCTCTGTGCTAAACCCTATCACGTGTTCCCTGATGGCAGCGTGTAAACTTTCAGGTCTGACAGCGCAGGAGTCATTCCGCACGTTACTGGAAGTCGGTCAGTACGTTACACTCACACCCCGTGCCCTAAAGTTAAAATGTCCCTATAAACCAAAAGGGCCCCAACCCCTCCCCCGACAGTGTTTCTATGGTGTCAGGTCTGACAAGTCCCCGTTCCCCTCCTATCTTCAAACTGAATGAATCCCCCCCCTGCCCTAAAGCTAGAAACTAAATGGTCTGTATTTATCTTCAGTGCCACCATCTTCCAGAGAAAAACACATGCTCAGATTCATTGTTCATTCATAACTACAGCGTTGAACAGACGGTTGTTCACCCGCTGTCCGCTGTGACTGCGGAACTTGACCAAAACAGGTTAACATTCCTATGTTACACACGCTGGGATTTTCCCCCTGAACACATGACAGCGACCATTCACAGCACCACAGTTCCACAATCCTGTGATTCAGCTCCTTTTTCACCCACTACATATCAGTCCAAGTATGCTGAGGCCGACATGAATGGAGGTAAACAAATCCAATCTGTCCATAATGTGCAGATTCCTTGGACTAAAAACAGCCTTGTACAAAATTCAGTATTTACCGATGCATTTGTTTCAAACACCTTTCTTTAGAAAAACGTTGTGTATTTGAATTCACAAAAACCTGTTCAACATTGCTATGATGCATTGCTGCAACGGTCTCTGTTATAACCACAGGAAAGCTGTGATCACAAAGCTTCTAATGGCAATTATTTCCATGCCATTTATGATTTTATAGTTAACATAGATCAAAAACGATTAAAATCAAATACCTACAATGTCTCACCAGTACACCAGAGAACCAAACCAAGTTTGGAAATTGGCCAATGAGAAACCATTTCAGATTGTCTTTCAAATTGTTTCTTTCTTAATTTCATAGTATTTCCGATTGTGTTTTTATTTTATTTTTTGAGAAAAAGACATGGCTGCTCTAGACTAGGTTCTGCATAGGTGTACCAATGGTGCATAAAGCAATGACAAAAGGTCACAGCCACCCTGTAGTCATCTTGAGCACAACTGGGAATTTCATGTATACACAGACATTGTGGACAATAATGCAACTATACCTAGCTATTAAATATTATGATATGTTGTGTTTACTTTGTTAAATATAGTCACAACACCACATTGCCATTTTCCCACGACTGTTTCAATGCTATTAATGACGTCTTTTCTAAAGAAAAATGCAAAGAATTGCATATGATTTCCCACAAGATTGTATTATAAAATCCCGATGGCCACTACGTTACTCCTTCGGGTTCAAGTAGCTAGCTATATCATAGTTATTAAGGCTTTATACAAATGGATCTGTTGAGGCAGATTCTGTTTACAAATAAGGGATAACCGCTGCAAACACAAAACGTGTTGAAGGACTATTAAAGGCTATTTGAAAATCGACGTGCTTATAATCTATACCAGGGCAGCTTTACCAACTGATAGTTAAGATTTGAACACGGTTAGCAGGGGAAATAGTCCGATGTGTATGCAAACCGTATTTACAAAGATTGTGCAGCTGAAGCGTGTGTTCACCCCTGGGGTGACACTCGCAGACAAGACAATAACGTTAGCTATTTATATTGGCCCTTCTGAATTTCATAATCGCTGCTGAAAAACATACATTCGACCGCCTATTGATCTAGCTACCTCAAATTGTAAAGCACAGGTTTCTTGGTAGGCCATTGATATTTAGAGAATGTCTCACATCTTCATATGCTGGTAACAAGTCTGCGATGACGTGACATTACAGACAAATTCTTCAAATGAAACTATTCTCGCGTCCTTAAAATACACGAAAATTCCAACAATCCAAGAGGTGACAGTGCAGATGTAACGTTAGCCTTGGTAACAACAGGAAGGGAAACACTGCTTAATCCATTCCCATTGTTAACGTTAACTACGTTGACATCAGATCCCTTTTGGTAGTAACAGTAGATGTGCAGTGTCCTCTCCTGGGTCCAAATAATAGGCCTGATCACCTTGACTCACCTTGGACTGTTGCATTTTTAACCCTGTATTCCTTAGTCAGGTATTACCATCAAGACAACTGCAGGAGCTAAGCTTAACATGAAATGATAGCATAATCATTGACGTTTCAGTGGTCAGGCGAAACCTACGTTAGTAGCTCTGCGTTTCTCTCCCTTTACTAACCTCCCTTTCTAACGTAGCCTACCATAACAGCGTATGCAGTGACATACCTGGCTAGTTAATTTAACCTTGTCAGAAAGATAATTAGTTTGACTTTATAAATGATAAACTCCCTTCAAGACAAATGAATCACAAACAACGTCCTTCAACGTGACCTCTTTCATAGGATATCCAAATACAGATGTGACAGCAAAATAATGCCAACAATATCGTTAGCTAGCTACATGACACTCGATTTAAAACGGTTATCGATTTAAAATGTTTATTACTACTAATAAAACCATACCACTTCACATTTTGGTTATGGAAACTTAAACTCTTCAAATGACCATTCATTTTAAGCACACATTAGCTAGAAAGCTCGCTAATGATTTGAAACCAATTAGCGAGCTAACATAAGAATAACGTTATATACTGTGTGACGTAACGTTAAACCTTTCGTTAATCAAATATCACTTCTCAATACCCACGATTTCGTGATCGCAAGAAAACGAGTGTCGTGTGAATAACTGCCGCGAAGGATCAAACAGGTGCTCAATTTTCCCATCAGTGGGAAAAACCGGAGTAACGTCATTACACATCACAGTTTATAGCTAGGATCGCTACCGAAGTCTTCAGAACTCAACATTAACGTTAAACCTATTAACTAACCCGTTAGAGCTCATTTCTAGCAACATGAAGGTATGGGCGGGTTAGCTAACGTTAGCCACCCTGCTACTTCACGTATTGCCTGGCTGCCCATAACTAACGTTAACGTTAGCCTATAAGGAAATCCATACTTACACCAACTGCCTCCAGTGCGTCCTAACAATTCCTTCTTTTCTGAATTCCAGAAAAACTGCTTCCATCCCCCATCACCATCTTTATTTGCAGGCATTTTTGTGTTTTAGTTCCCTTTTCAGTAATTCTTTGTTGTTTCTTTGTTTTAAGTGGCCTCCGTTACACTGCTGACTACAACCCCCCCCTCCTGCTCCAAATTCCAAAGAGGACAAAGTTGTACCCGGCTTGCCGTAATGTACCCCACACAATATATCCCCCTCAGCATCCGACTCCGCCCTCAAACTCTTTTAATAAGTTACCTACGAAGAGGGAGTGCCAAGTCAGACCAATCACAAATCTACATTCTTTTGCGTAGCACACTCGTATGCGTAAGGCTCCGCCCAAATCTTCCGCAAAATATCGTAGAGTCTTGTTGTCGCCTACTGTGAGTGGGAAATGTGACGGTTGTAGCCAACTAACTTAATATATTCAACAACAAAAAAAATCCCCGCTCACTTTCATTACACGTGCTCATCTTTCACAGAAACCAAACTTTTTTTTTTTTAAACGAGACTGCTCAGAAAATACGTGCTTTGGTCATTTATCATGGCTCAAACTAATATATTTCGTGGTCTCGTTTTTAAGTTTGTTCAAATGAATAAATCGTACAAGGGCTCACTGAGCTAAATACCAGATGGCGCTGTAACTCAGAAACGAGTTGATTTGTGGTTATATCCTTAGAGGCTTTATTTTCAATAAATTCAGGAGCACTATTTTTAAATCAGGTGAACCAATAAAGTGATTTTAAAACTGAGGATTATTACATTTAGTTGTTTGAAAATCTCATGGAAATAGCTTATTTCACACTTTATAGCTAATGTTTCATAAACAATCTTTAACAACCATCGTCGTTATTATTGAGTTCCTGGCCTTAAAGGTCACCCCAAAGACATTGCTACAACATACATGGTATGAGAAGGGCAGCTAAAATACGTTTTTTTTTAAATTTATTTAAAAAAAAATAAAGTTAAGTGGTAATCTCATTTTTAATCAACTGGTCTAAAACCACATGTGTATATGTTCAGTTGTAATGATATACACATTGTGATGTAAATAATGACTTGCAAATGAACAGCTCATAGATTGGAATCTTAATCATTACATGGAAAATTACTGTCTAAATATGGTCAGTTTGATACTGATGTTGATGTAAAGGAATGATTAAAAAAATAAAATAAATGTGGGTCGACACACCTCAGGACATTGTTTGTCATATTTAACAAACATTAATTGGAAGTAGCCTAGTACAAGAGTTTTCTCAGTTCAGGCTGAAATGTTGTGACAAATATTCATATTTGCCCACTCAATCCTGGCCATCTAATCATCCCCAAATTGAATTTAGTAAATTCATTTAACAAACTCTACTAAGTGATGATTAGATGGCGAAAATGCAGTTAGCAAGTATGATAATTTAGTCAGATTTGCCCTGCCTCATGAGTTACATTGCATTCAAGTCATGATGAATAAGAACATGTATCTCTAGCATTTAAAGATGTTGGGAGTTGCAGACAAACTTTGTAATTGTTTTCACTAATTCAAAAGCTGCTTATAAACCTCCAGTAAAATATTAAATAAATGTAAGATTTGTAAATATCAATTCAGTTTTTAGCATACAAGAACGTACATAACTATGATTGAGTTCAACAAGGAGGATTTCCAGTTAAAGTGTCCCTTCATGCAGACAGCCACAAAGGTGCAGAGTCGTATTTCTCGGTTAAAATATTTCTTGCTCAAAGGCAGTAGTAATCATCTGGCTGCATTTTATATCTTTTTCACAAGACAGTGCTGTTGTAGGACAATGTGTGATTTGTCATATCATGCTCAAGGTCACCAGTGGCAGACCTGTATAGTAAATCTTCATGCACACTTCAAGCAGGAACTAGAAGGAAGGTCAGTGTTATACGGAACCCTCTGTGGTCACATGACAGGGAACCGAAGTCTGAGTTGAGGGCGTGCCTCTATGCTTCAGCAGGTAAATCAAGAAAACTGGTGTTCTACAAGGACAATAAGTCAAAGTTGAACTGCTTTGTAGAGAATGCATTTTTTCAAGGAACACAGAAAAAATTAAGATATGAAATGTCTTTATTGAGATTATTGTAGATGTATGATGTCTGTCTCATACTGTAATATAAGTGTAGGTGACCCAGTCTGATTGCTTTAACACCCTTGAGCTTTGCCCTGTGTTAATTGAATAACAGTTTTTCTTGCTGTGGAGCATGGCATAGGGCCACTGCAGGTGATTAGAAGTTCTCTTTCTAACAATATTATGTCCTTTGTTCAAGTTGCGTGTTTCAACCACTGTGTCAGACCAGTATCAAAGCATGCAAGACGTTTTTTTAATGACAAAATCCCTACCAACTTCCTGGAAATGGTAAGACTAACAAATCTCTTGATCATGTTGCTGGTGCGTGTTGCTTAACATTGGGTCAAAGTGGAGATGGACAAAATCTGGCATGCCAGACCTTGGGAACTCTAGATAATCTCAAAAGAGTAGAATTATGAGTATAATTATGAAACCACTTTAGAATTATGAAACCAGTTTGAGAAGAGACTATTCAATTGTAATAGCTTCACATTACTGGTATTGTCTCAGGTCTCCTGGAGAAGAACTAATAATATTGAAGCCTATAAGTGCATGTTTCTTATCTATTACAAACACTACAAATCATGCAATAGCTTTACTTGTGTTGGGTTCATTTTTTAATCATCTTCTCTGCACAGAGTCCCTCTGAACACAACTACGTTTATAACAGCCATATGTACTTACGCTTTTATAGATTCAGATGATCATATGAATCCACAGAGAGATGTTTCTATGCCCTTTTCCACAGGAACATGCTTGAGAACATGTACATACTTAGAATTTTGTTATGAATAATAAATTCCAGGAATAAATTAAAGGGAACCTCAGGCTATTCTTTGAAAAAAATAATCAGGTGGTCACCATAAAGTTTAAAAAAAACACACACACATTCACACACTCATCACTCAACATTAAAAATTAATAAATATTACATTTATCTGGAGCTTTAAATTACATTTCTTTATTGAAATGTTCTGTGAAAGCCCACTTGAGTTCATTATTTGAATATAAACTTCAGTGGCAGGGTTTAGCTGGATGTCACAAAGGCAAGCTAAGCAAACTCCACAGTCAAACAGGCTGAACTGATGGTCCACGTTGGGAGGTGCAGCATTCCATGATGGGTTGGATTCCATGGTATGTGCCATAACTGCTGGGTCTTTGCTTGCCCAGCGTGGCATGCCTATCCGCTGGTGTGGAAAGATGACATCTTCCCAGACCAGGACACCTAGACAGCATTGCACATTCCCAGACTCCCCGCCCCTTCACCACTGAGTAAACTCTCGCATTTCATTTGAGTTCAAAACAAACTGCCATACAGCAAGAGTTGGGGTTGGGCGGGTTGGTCTTATGTATTCATGTCCGAAAAAAGCTTTGGCAACACTGACACATAACCCCTGTAATGCTAACCAAGCTGGTTTGAAGCTTGAATCTTTGAATTTGTTAAATCCTTGAGTGGGAGAAAGACAGAAGTGTGGGGGGCTTAAAAGGGAGAAGTCTGGGACTTCAGAGCCAGGACTATTCTCATGGAGCAGAGGAGTTATTGTGGGTCACCCTTTCTCTCCTTGCCCTAACCACAAGTTGTGATTTGTTATGGGTTTTCATTTATATGGAACACTAATTAATGTAATCCAATTAAAGGGAGTAATATTCCGCAGTTTCTTAATTGGTGCTAGCTGTTGATGTCATAATAAGCATGAAGAGGGTTATCTTTTCCATCTGTTAGGTCTGTCTCGGCTAGTAAACAGCTTTGCACTTTTTCCAAATACTTTCCGAAAACATGGAAACCATTTAACCCCTGTTGATACTGGCCTCACAGAGGCTGTTTGAGAAGCTTGTAATGAATGAGTGAGCTTGAGGTCTTCAGATAGACAGCTGTTTAGACATGCAGTCCTACACATCATTATAAAATATAAAACTTGATGTGAACCATTGAAATCTCAAACATTGGCAAAGCAACCATGCCTGCTGCCCGAATAGTTTCGGCCAACTTATTATAACTACACATGCATCAACTTAAAATCTTTTTTTTGGATCCTGTTATGCCCTACCGTACAGGGTACGTGTAAATCATGGCACAAAGACACCAAATAAATGCTTGTTTCTTCAATTAATATTAGAATTGGCATTGAAGTCAACTCTTTGTCTTGAACATCTGCAGTAGGCACTTTGTAACATCTCGTGAAAAAGGTGATTTAAGTTATCCCCCAATGAATTGCGCCAATTATGTGATTAATACATACAAGAGTTGAATGAAATGGCCTACGGACACCATTTTCTGAGACGAGGGTAAAAAAAAAAGAATCTGACAGCTAATTGATAGTGTCATGACCTCAGTTAACTCCTGTCCCGTCTCCTTACCTTCAGTAATGCAACATGAATATTGTTAACAAAAGACAATGTCTGATGGTTCTGCTGTTCCAGTATACTATGCATCCATTCAGTAGTGGTTCTAGTGGTGTTCCAGTCATGCTTTTTACCTGTCCTGCTTATTAATGTTTCTATTTGGCATATGTGTATGAGCCCCGCAAATTTTTTTCGACTGAGTTTCTGAGTAACTACTTTCCTTCATTTTCAGAAAATGAATGTTGACGGAATTGTTTACACCTTTTTCTGAATGTGTTCAAGTCCACTTCATATTGAAAGCAGATTTATTCTCAAGTAGAAGTATCCTCCTGCTCTCTGAAAATCTCTCTTATAATTTAAAAGATTCTGAATGTGTAATCAGAGACGGCTATAGATCATGTCTGTGAAGGGACAAACTTGCGTAATGAAATAGGGGCTCCAGATCTTGTCTGTGAAGAACTTGGGTGGCTCACTAGGTGCTTTTTTTGTAACAGATCGTCTCATAATCTATAGATGTGGGAAGGCCTTTAAACGTCATCTCTTTGACTTGGCCTGAAATCACTTGCTACTATTCCGGTATGAACATAAATGGCAAACTGCTGGCATTCATTAATAAATGTCATCTCAGAGGTTTGTCGTTTTTGTTTTTGTTTTGGTACCCTGTACGGTAGGGCATAACAGGATCCAGGGGGATATGCACTACGCACTGCCACACATATTTTCTCAGATCTCAGGGAAAGAGGAAGATCCGTGCTTCTGGGATTTCTGTGTTTTCATTGGCTGATGATGTTTGATTGAGTGGAGCTTCAGACCCATGTTGACCATTTACACCACCTTCCTGTGATGTGTACATAGCACCAGCCCTCGAGTATGTGCACTCACACAAACAAGGCTTTGCTGCTTTGGCTCAGATCAATAGGGTTGACCTGAAAAACCTTGTATGGCAGAGCCCAGAGAAGGACTCCGCTCTCCATGTTTTTCTTAACTCCGCCAGACAGGTCTGGACCTTCACAGTTTACCTCATCACACGCCGTGATGTGAAAACCTTGTTTCCCCTTTAGGCAATGGAAACACATTTTCCCATATCCAGTCGGTTTACACATGTACAACACAGAAAGGAACAATTGCACAGCACAAGACATGTTTAGCTCTGCGTGTCTTTCAAAGTCTTTCTCAGGGTTGTTCAAATGTCATCCTGAGGTAGGTGTGAGACTGGACTGGAGAGAGGGACGTCTCAATGGACAGCTCCTTGGTTTAGATGTCTGGCTCAATGTTCTTTAAGCTAGTGTTTGTCTCTGAAAGGGATTACATGAAAAGAATTGACGCTATGAAATCTACGTCAAGAGGCCTGCAAGCCGAGTTAGTTCAGACAAACCTATAAAGAGACGGTGACAGACCTTCCCTAAGTTCTCCACGCACTCTACACTTGTTGTGGTTCAGCTGTACTTGAAATCTGTTCAATTGAATTTGTATGATGAGCACAAATACCTGGCTACAGTCTTGTTGCATGTTTTTTGCGGTGTCTTGCTGCCCATAATGAGGTTCTGTGAATGAGGGTTGGCAGACAGCAGAACGTTTTGTCCCTAGGATACTTACTTAGAGTGCAAAGTAATAAGTCATCTCAGTCCAAACTTAAACATCCAGCCCAGCCAGGTTTCAGTTTATTTTTATTGCCTTTTCTCTGTATTAAAATAGGGAATAGGAGTGCACATTTGCTGAGGGTCTATGCCACATTCATAACCACAGTGATCAGCTCATAAAGTCCTTTGACTGGTTGCGACAGCCAATTACCTCAAGGTGGGTGCTTTGGTTCAGTCATATCCACTAAACACGTTATTTTGGCAAAACAGACATAGTTTGTTTCTCCTATTTGCTGTTGTCCTTCACATGAACTGAAGAATATTGGACAATGTTGATGTGTTTTCTGGTTTTTCAAAATGTATCTTTATTGATGTCCTGTGCTATTGCTAATTACATTAGTGTTGTGGTGATGTGGAGGACTGATTCCAGTCTTGTTCCTCTCTACCCGTTTATGGATGGCATTGAAGTCCCATGAATGTAAATTCACCTCCCTCAGTCAATTGCCTTTGTCAGCAGCCAGGTTAAAATAGTGGTGCAGCTTACAGGATTCAATGTGAGGGGATGTGTTTGCTTTCACAACTCGTAGAATTTGTGCTTCAAGCTCATAATTAGCTGTTAACTGTATTTCAATGAGTCACTTGTTGTTGGTTTGGAATAAAACCTTAATTTAAGAGTGACCATGTTTAGAATTTAGATGTCACTATAACACAGTAGCGAATTATTGCAAGGGTAGCTATAGGCTCTCCAGTTGATTAATCAATATGAAAGGTCGTGTCAGGTGTGGTTAATGATATTTTTTTACAATATAATACGTACACTACTGTCATGTGAGCATTCAATATCATCAGTTTTATCATCAGATAGCTTCGTACTTCATCGTGGAGCGACGCAGAGCTTTACGCAGGCCCGTGCTCCGACTGTGGCATCACTGCTTTAGTGAAACGGCACGTGTGAGTACGTCACTGCACTGCTTCGGCCGTGAGCCGAGACTCGCGGACGTGCCTGCTCCACATTACCTGCTGCAGGCAGCACCCTGCCCAGTTTTTCACTCAGCAGAGCAAGGAGCCGTGCAGAGGGAGCAAAAGGCAGCTCCTGCTCTACCTCCTGGCACCCTCCTCATCTGAGACCAGCTGCCAAGCCAAGCCAGGAAATCAATCAGAATAGATTGTTTTTTAAAAAATTAAAAAAAATTGTAATGCATCTGTTTATTCCTCTGAATAGCCTAATATGTGATATGTTGGGCTCCTGCCTCTAGTCATGTTTGACCATTCCTGTGGGTGTGCTTCCGTGCCGTGCGCACGCATACGTAAACATATGTGTGAATGCGTGTGCATCTGATGCGATCAGGCGAACTCTAGTCGCTCGCTCGTGCTGCTGTTTGAGTGAGCTGAGAACGTATGCTGCTCGAGATGCTGGTGAGGTCCTCGGTGGTGCATGATTAAATGTCAGGTTAGTATTACACAGCTCACCTCAGCATGCTGCCCCTGGCCTTTAAATATCACCGTAACACAAGTTTAATAAAGCTTAATCCGGTTTGATTCTGTTCCGACACTGCTTTATAGCCTGCCGGAGGTGTTCAGTGTGGTAAAATAGAGGCTGCAATTCTGTTAGGGCATAGATGCTACTAACCCGGGGACTCGTGACCTCCAGATGGGTCTGTTTCTCTCAACATTGTTCTGACATTTACCGTAACAGTCATCGTTTAACATGTCATTGACAATGACAGAAATTGGATATTAATTTTAGGTTTCCTGCAAAACTTTCCCCGCAGTTTTAGGGAATGTATTTAATGGAATGTATCAATAACAAACCAAATCTGTGTACTGTCCTTTTTGTGTTGTGGGGAAAAACCCTAACAGCCATAGTTGCCACCCTCGCCTCGCATTTTGTGGTGGGGGGATTGTTTGGCTTGCACGGCTCTCCCCAAAAAACCTCTGAACCTTTCACCTCTAGTCCACTGGTATTTGAACCACTGACCCTATGGTGCTGAGCTCTTAAAAGCCTTGATTAATCCAATGGGCCACACAGCCCACCACAGGGAGATCTTTGTGAGGAGGGGAAACTCTCTGCTGAGAAGCCAAAGTGGGGGGAAAGCACGCCGTCTCAGTGAGAGTTGAGGTGAGAGGCATTTTGAGACGAGCAGAGTGCACTGACTGTTCAGGCACAAGTGTTTTCAAATATAACACAAAGCTACCTGCCAAAGTGGCTGCTGGAGTAGAAAGTCACCAGCCACAATGAAAATTTTACCAGCATTTGCCTGGTGGCGGTGTTAATTTCATGCCGTGCAATGCGTTTGTAAAACAGAACTGGGCCGTGATAGTCATAGGGGAAACAGCAAGGGGAAGCCAACAGCTCAGAGAGACACTGCAAGGCCTGAAGGCCGTGTGGAGCAGCCAGGCACCTGGTCTGAGCTCTGTGTCCCGCTCATAACTGCAAAATCACTGCTGCTGGCCAGGCATCGTGATATTTTCCATTCAGTGTCATTTCAGTTCATGATGAGTGCGCAGGGTTACTCCAAAGAGCTTGCGCACCTCAAACCTCTCGCTCAAGCCACTATCCACAGCACCACCAGTAAAAATGCTCGCTGAACGATCATCAGGAACATCAAAAACTTCATAATCACGAATGCTATATTTCCAGCTTCTGTTGAAGATGTAACCTGTCATGCAGGTATGTTTTGGTAGGCAGGGAGACCCTCTCAGCAATATCCATTGACCTGGGGCCTGTTTCACAAAGCAGGATTACTGAATTAGCTGGATAACTGCACTGAGTAAAACCCGGAACCCTCCCCAAATCTGCAACAAGTAAAAACAGCTGTTCTGGATTTTACTCAGTGCAGTTATCCAGCTAACTCAGTAATCCTGCTTTGTGAAATACCCCCCTGGGCTTGTGTGGCCAGCATGGAAATATCTTGCATCATGGCTGAATCTTTAAAGGTAGCTTGGTCCCCAGGGAGATACCCGCCAACAGCCTCTTACCTCCAACCTCCCTGATCTAAAGACTTCAGGATTCCTCATATAACATTAAGCCCCTTTAGTGGGCCATGCCCTTAATGGCGTATGGATTATCCTAAGGCATAAATCAAGGCTTGAGTCTCTCCCCGTCACACTGTAGTAAGTAATGATCCACAGAGGACAGAAATGAGGTAAAATGAAGGGCTAGGGATATCAAAGCTGAACACTCAATCGGAAATGACAGGCACAAAAAAAAGAGAGAAACTGAGAACAGAAACCAGCTCTGTCCTCCTTTTTACTTGTTCAGGTTGCTTGACAAAGTAGCGCTCGGAGAGTCAAGGTCAATATTGTCTTTTCTGTGGAGAAGACCCTTTGATTGGTCCACACCCAAAAACACATACCTCGCTCTGATGTTTGTTTAAACCATAGTACGGTACCCACTCACTCGTGTGAAATATTTATGACAGAAAAGCTTGCTAAAGGTCGGCCAGGCAGAAGAAGTCACGAGGTTTTACTAATCCACATAAAAAAAAGACCAAACGCATCAGACCCTTGTCTGACAATGGACACCTCATTAAGCATTACTTTAGTGTGTAATTGCTGCACACTATTTTTGACTTGTCTACAGAATTCCGATAATATTTCAGACAAAAAAAACGGTGCTTGTTCCTCCTGACGTTAAAAGGAACTTGGGCGTGTTCACCGAAACATCTTCAGTTGTTTGCTTTACTGTTATGGTCACCACATACGTATATCAATCTACAACTTCAAAATAATTGTCATTTTGCTCAAAGAAGAAAATAAGTAAACTAACCCCATAGTCATCTTTAAGTGTCCTGGACTAGTTGTTTTTTTAATTAAATTTATTTATTTTTTACAATGTTAACAGACAAAATAATTGTGGTACTGAATACATTTTCTAGATGTTGCTATCATTTTACCCCCCCCCCCCCCCAAAAAAAAAAAGAATATGGCAGGTTTAAATTTCTCTCACATTGAACAAATACGCAAAATCTCCTTCAGTGAAACTAGCGTCCCGCAATCTCAGCTCAATGTTAACTGCTAAAATGTTAAAATATCAACATTGCGTAAAGAATTTATTGTCTCGTTCATTATCTCTCACAAGCAGCCTGGACTTATTAAAAAAAAGTTTATTTTTATTTTTTATATGATTTCTTTTTATATGTTGGCCAATGATTTAATGCTATTCATAGTCCCTTGTGGTCTCTGCTCAAAGGTATTTTAATCTCATTGGATGCTGTGAGGAATCCTGCTGGAATGGAATGAACTTATAAAAGCTATGGGAAGATTTGGCTTTGACAAAGAATTCATCACTGGGATCAGGTTACTATATTCATCCCCACTGTCCTCATTCATATAAATAATACTCCACTCATTCCCAGTGATTCAGACAGGGTTGTCCCATTTGCCCTTATCAGAATCTGAAAAATAATAGAGACTTTCAGTGTCTGTCTTCCATTGTTCAAAACTGTTTATAATGTAATAGTGTCAGTTTGGGAAGATTTGTGGTACAATCTGTAGTGTGCCAGACTCTTAAGCCATATACCAACCCCCCTCGACCCTCTGGCAGTGTATGCTGTCATCCCATCTCCGTCTTTCACCCTCTGCTTTCCCCCATCCGAATATATTTCTTAAAGAAATGCAAACAGAAGGCGGACTTTCCTCTCTCTCTCTGTATTTCTATATAGTGGCAGTTAAATTAAAGTGATCCACTACATACCTATTAAAAACCTATTAAAATCACGATCATTTTTCTTGCCTCAGCGATTTGACTGACAGATTTCATCATCTTTTCAAACATAATTTTTTCCCGTCTAATGTTTAGCCCTCTCATCTGATGGACTTAATTACACTTTTATTGCATACAAATCCAAGTATGAATATTAAATATTCTGAATGGTGAAATGCTCCTCCAGCACATGGTTGCCTGCATTCATTACAACCGAATGCAGGTAACCATTAATTTATTATAAATTAATTAAAATGACTCCAGTTATGTAGTTATAGGTTTGGATGCAGCAAAAACCAGGACCGTCTACGGCACTCCAGGACCAGGGTTGCCTACCCCTGGGTTAGGTGCATGCAGGTATACTCTTTTTCATCTTTCATCACCACCAGAGTAAAAGCTATCTTTTAAAAAAAAAATCTTTATTGTAGAATCATTACATTTGGTATGTCCAACCTATGTCCAGTTTATTGTTAAATATAATCTCCCCTAAGTCCCGTAATGGAAATTAGTAGCCTAAACAAGATAGCATCTCAGAACCTGTAGGAGAGACAGCCTTTGGGTGGGTCAATGTGGGATTATAGTGGACCATTTATTTATTTGACCACAGTGAAACTGTTTTCCTCTCAGGGGCTGCTAGGTCTTTATCGTCCTGTGTACATAACGTAGCAGCAGGCTGTGGAGCTCTTCTGGCCATTGTTATGGGAAGCAGGGTCACACCCTGATCTTGGTTACATCAGACACCTGTGTGATAGTGAGAAGTGGTTTCCTGGGACCTCCTCCCTAGGCTCAACATTAAGGGGGGAGGGGGGTGGGGGTTGACCACCAGTACCGAGACCATGAGGAAAATGCATCATTTAAACATTTGAAAGTTATATCAGACCTTCTTAGACACTCTGTATGAAGTGTTTCACAAATATTAGGGTATACGTGTCTTTTTTTTGTTTCCCATGTCATTTCTCTTTTGAAGACAGTAACAAAAATGCCTTTTGCAAAAAAAAAAAGACTGCCTATATCTTCCAATTTAGTAGCATCATACTGGCTGGCATAATGTTTATACCCAGGTATTTAATACACCTGGCTGGAACATTTTTTTATATCAACCAGTCAGGCAGTCAGTACGCTGGTTGGATTAGCTTTATAGTTTGCAAGTAGCGTCGTTAAGATACAGATGTTCCTACTTTTGTAGCTTGCATGTGGCAGAAAAGAAACCTGCCATATGAAAGCTTGCTGTCACGCCTGGATGAGCTGACTAACTGCTTGAGCTCCTAGGGGGTCTGAATCACAGTGAGCAGTGAGACGACAAAATATTCAAATTCGAGGACATGTAATGGGGCCTGTTGGGTTCCAGGTTTATGAATTTTGTCTAGCTCCCACAGTCGTCTTTTTCCACAGCCAGGTCCTGTATGTGTAATTTGTGTTATATACACTTCTGGGCCTTTATATTGCCATTTCAGCCAGGTCTAGCACACTCTAAACGTATGCCCTTGACTGAGTTAAGGACCCTGTGAATAGAGCCTGCAGTGAAGCGGTTTACAGGAAAAAACAGAAATGTCAATGAACGCACTACCGGAAACAATGGGGAGATTTCATTTCTGGATTCTCCTTTTAAATTCAGTAAATCAGTTCCACACTATTGTTCTGTATGTGATAAAATCCACGTATTGCCATTTAGGCCTATATCATTTCAAAAGTTCACGTTGGGTATATGCTACTTTGGCTTTTTTCATAAGTTCTGACTTCACCCACATTTCCTTGTAAGGATTTTATTGTTTTTAGAATGTTTAAATTATCACCCATATTAATGTAAATATCATCTATTTACCATGGCTCCACTTTAACCTTTTGTGGTAAATCATGGAGTCTTATGTTTTATTAATGCTGAGATTAGGGTTATGAAAAGGGTAAGTGTTGAGGCAGGGTTTGGGTTATGTACAGGCTTATGTATATTGATATTTCTTATGTAAAATTACTTTTACGATGACTCATTCTTCACCTTTTGACAGTAAGCCTAATAGTCTAATACATTATTAATGCTGGAATTAAGGTTAGAGTTATGAAAACGGTAAAGGGTGGAGGTTATGTTCAGGAAGTAGTGGTGCTACTTTTAAGGTTGGTTTCCATGTTCCTTCTAGGTGTTGCTGGTTCCAGACCTACAGAAAGGAGGGCTTGCCACAGAGTTCTGGTCCTGCAGATATCTATCTGTACCTCTATCTCTATCTCACTCTCACACACACACTCACACACACTCTCACTCACACACTCTCACTCTCACTCACACACTCTCACTCTCACTCCCTCACACACACTCACTCTCACTCACTCACACACGCTCTCACTCACACACACTCTCACTCACACACACTCTCACTCTCACACACACTCACTCTCAACACACACTCTCACTCTCACTCACACACACTCACTCACACACACTCTCATTCTCACTCACACACACTCTCACTCACACACACTCTCATTCTCACTCACACACACTCTCACACACACTCTCACTCACACACACTCTCATTCTCACTCACACACACTCTCACTCACACACACTCTCATTCTCACTCACACACACTCTCACTCACACACACTCTCATTCTCACTCACACACACTCTCACACACACTCTCACTCACACACACACACCCTCACTCACACACACTCTCACACACTCTCACACACACTCTCACACACACTCTCACGTCCTCGTTGGTCTGAGGTAGGGAGCAGTGGAGGTTCCAGTTCCAGCTGGACTGTGAGTCAGGATTTTAAGCCATATTCTTGTAGAATGTGGTTTTGCGGGTCCATTCTTATGCGTTTGGGCTTTTCCTTTTTATATTTTCAGGGTTTTTTCAGCTTTATTGAACAGCACAGTGTAGAGAGACGGGAAGAATGGGGATAATTAGTGCTCTACAGGCTACGCCACCGAGACGCCCTTGGGTTCCTGTTTATGTTCATGGGCTTCATTCCTCATTGATATTTTGGTTTCTGTGTATTTATGTACAATGCATTGCCCTACATTGTCATGTTATATTTGTTGTGAGGCTGTGTATTGGTTGGTTTGTATCATGTACATTTAACTATTTATTAATAAAAGTTAAATTGTAACATTACTGTTGTCCGCAAGTGTTTTGGGGGATTCTGGGGAGGGTAAGCCTGTTGGTGGGGTGATGTTTGGGAGATTCTGGGGAGGGTAAGCCTGTTGGTGGGGTGATGTTTGGTTTCACTTGTCGGCATGTTTCTTATGTCCAAGAAGTGGAAAGAAAACCAAACATTTTAAAAATTCATTTTTCATTGAGTGGGATGTGAAATTATGTTTATTAATCAAATGTAGTCAAAGAGATATACAATTATTTTTAAAACGATTATGTTTTAGTGGCAAAACAGCAAGGAATGATTATAGAGTCTTATGTCCAAACATAACATTCTAAGTATGAATTATTTCATCCAGAAAGAGGAGTAATCAGGTCTATTGATCAAACATGTTGAAATAAAAGGATAAAATGTGTTTGAAGAACTTATGAAGAAAAGTAAATTTCAAAGGAAAACAGGAAAATACATAAGACTATAGACTTATGTCCAAAAAGTGAAAAATTATGCTAAATTATGAAAAACAATTTTTTCCTTCAGATGGATGGGAAATCCTTTGTGTGCATCACCCATAGGGAAATAAATGAATACAATTGTGTTTGATGACATTTATGGTGAAAAATCTATTTTAGATGGATGGGAAATCAAGTTTCTCCATCAACCACAGTTAAAAAAATTCATTAAAAATTAGTTTGAAGGCATTTATGATGAAAATTCAATTTCAGTGGAAAAACAGCAAAATACATAAAACTATATACTCTTGTATCCAACATGTGAAAAAATACAAAAATTCCCAATATGTTATGTTTTCATTCAGATAGATTGGAAATTATGTTTATACATATGACAAAGTGAAAGAAATGAATACAATTTCCTTTGAAAACATTTACAGTGCCTTGCGAAGGTATTCACCCCCCTTGGTGTTTTTCCTACTTTGTTGCATTACAACCTGTAATTTAAATTGATTTTTATTTGGATTTTATGTAATGGACCTACACAAAATAGTCCAAATTGGTGAAGTGAAATGAAAAAAAAAAAAATACAAAACTGAAAAGTGGTGCGTGCATATGTATTCACCCCCTTTGCTTTAATGTATTTTTAAAGTATCATATTTAATATTTGGTCACATATCCTTTGCATGCTGTTACTTCCTGAAATCTGTGACCCATCAACATCAAAAGACTCTCTACATCTTATTTTCAGGTACTGTTACAAGCGATACTATAACCTCTCTGCATTTGAATGGATCTCTATGGGAATTGGGGGGTGGGACTATATTTAGCTGCAAATTTGACTGGTACAGTATGGAATACATGGTTGGTAAACAGATATGCAGTAGATATAGATGGATCACTTTAAGGGTTGTTTCTCCTGACAAATTTTCCTATTGAAATCTATGGAAAAATAAGCCAGGAGAAGAAACCCTTCAAGTTATCCATCCATATGGAGTTTTTTTTTCTTTTCATTTCACTTCACCAATTTGGACTATTTTGTGTAGGTCCATTACATAAAATCGAAAGGCACTGTATGAGGAAAATGTAATGTCAGTGGAATAAACACAAAAATACCAAAGACTCTTATGTCCAAAAAGTTAGAAAAATGCTATTTTTTCTATCAGATGGATGGGAGATCATATTACAATATAACAGAGTGAAAGAAATTAATTAAATTGTGTTTGAAGTCATTCCTGAAGAAAATACATTTTTAGTAAAAAAACAAAAAATAGGTCTACTCTTATGTCCAAAAAGCAAAAAAAAGTAATTTTTTATTTAGATGTATGGGAAATCAGGTTTACACATATACAGGGTGAAATAAATTAATTGTGTTTGAAGACATTTATGATGACAATTTAATTTCAGCAAAATAAATGCAAAACTACGTAGAACTAAATACACTTATGTCCAAAAAGTGAAATGAATACAGTGAAATTAATGAATACAATTGTGTTTGAAGGCATTTCTGAAGAACATTACATTTCAGTGGTAAAACAGCAAAATACGTAAGACTATACTCTTATGTCCAAAAAGTGAAAAAATTCTAAATATGTCATTTCTTTCATGCTGATGGATTTGAAATCATGTTTAAACATGTACAGAGTGAAATAAATTAATTCCATTGTGTTTGAAGACATTTATGACAACAATTCCCTTGCAGGGGAAAAAAACTAAATAACTAAGACGATATACTTTGATGTCCAAAAGTGGAAAGAAATGCAAAAATTCTAAATATGTAATTTTTTGCCTGGATGCAGAGCGTGCGGGCCTAAACGTTTGAACGTGGGTAACTGGTTGACTGTCTGCCTGTCTGCCTGCCTGATCCCCCAATGTTGAAAAGCACATTCAAAAAATGTGCAATTTGAACAGCGATGCCAAAGCTTTTGCATACCACTGTATTTACCCTGTAAGATCATAAGTGTAGCCCTTTCACAAACAAAGTTTGGAGTTTGTTGGTGAAGAAGTCATTCTTTTTGGTTCCTCGTGCGTTTCCTTTTGTTCCTGATCAGCTGGAGGGTAAATAATTTGGCAATTTTTGGCTTATCTCTCTCTTTACAGGTATTTCCTAATTAATGTCTGGTTTAATGCCTTCACTTTTGTGAATTATAAGTAGTCAGCCTACATTCCTTCGTGAAGGTATGATTCCCAGTCATTATTATAATTGAATGTTTTCATTTAATAAAATTACTTAATCTCAAGACCTGATTTAGACTTTGTTTTGGCTTGTTGGTTGATCCACCAGGTTACTGTTCGACTTACCTATCAAAGAATTCGGCGATTTAATTGATGATTGTCATTTTTAATAATAATTATTAAATTAAATAACGTAAAACTTATTTTGAATGTAGGTTAAGTGAGGGGTTCTAGCACGCAATATCGCTTGTGTTCAGTATTCAGAGTGCTGAATATTTTAACAAGGGCATTGACTGTTGGAACCGCTGGATTCAGATAATACACATTTTACCTAGTCCTCACTTACCCGACATAATTGGAGGTTCCACCGAGATAACCCCCTGGAGGCAGAACCTGCTACTGCAAACACAGCAGCCCAGCCTGGTGAGGAGACCGTCAAACCCCTGGAGGCAGAACCTGCTACTGCAGACACAGCAGCCCAGCCTGGTGAGGAGACCGTCCAACCCCTGGAGGCAGAACCTGCTACTGCAGACACAGCAGCCCAGCCTGGTGAGGAGACCGTCGAACCCCTGGAGGCAGAACCTGCTACTGCAGACACAGCAGCCCAGCCTGGTGAGGAGACCGTCGAACCCCTGGAGGCAGAACCTGCTACTGCAGACACAGCAGCCCAGCCTGGTGAGGAGACCGTCGAACCCCTGGAGGCAGAACCTGCTACTGCAGACACAGCAGCCCAGCCTGGTGTGGAGACCGTCGAACCCCTGGAGGCAGAACCTGCTACTGCAGACGCAGCCCAGCCTGGTGAGGAGACCGTCGAACCCCTGGGGGCAGAACCTGCTACTGCAGATGCAGCAGCCCAGCCTGGTGAGGAGACCGTTGAACCGCAGGACGCGGAACCGGCTTCTACAGGCCCATCAGCCCTGCCAGGTGGACAGGTCTACGCACCCCAACAGGTGGAGTCAGCCCCCACAGACCAGTCCACCCAGGCCGAGGACCCCACCCCACCCCTTGTGGAAGAACCTGAAGATGATAAGTAGGAAATACATTTGGGGCTTTATTGTGTGGCTCTGAGAAGTTCTATCTGGAATCTGTGTGTTTACATGATGGCAGAGGGGTACTGAAGTTAATGCTTGTAAGGAGTAGGAGTCTGCGATCATTTCTGTGAGAAACCCTGAAATGTGCCAAGCTCTCAGCACTGTATACAGGTTTGTTTATTACGTTGCCTTGGCAATGGCCTTTATATTGCAGATTATTAATGGAGCGTATGAAATACTGTAACCACACAAACTGAAAAAAGCACAGAAACACACTGTAAACTGACACTCCTGGAGTGCAGCTGATTTGGGCGTAGATGTAAATGTGCTAATGACATGTGTTGTGATATCCATTATTTATGTTCAATACCTGAGTAGCTACTGAATCTGATAAGCAAAAGTCTTTTTTAAAAATTTTTTACAACACATTCTCTCTGGGAGATTGGTACAGTGAACACAGGTGCACCTGTTGAAAATAAAAGTTCTGCTTGCATGTACTTAATGATTTGCCCCTATGAAATACGGTTTTTCCACCTTTTCGAAGGCATACGGGTGTATAAGGTTATGATACGGGAATCTAGCTAGTCTAATACGTTTTTTTTTTTTAACGTTTTCCAACATAATTAATTAAATCGCAGCAATCACATTTTCTTTCTCCCTCTCTCCCGCTGTTCTCTCGATTTCTGAGGCCGTGGGAAAAGCAAGTAGGCTACCTGCTACTGATCTAAAATTCACTTTAAATGACAATGAACCACAAAGACACAGTAATAATATAAGGCTATTCCACAAGATAAAAAACTAGGGCGTGGCTTGATAACTTGAGCCCAACCCTTTCATGAGTACATTTCCCACCCCCAATTTTGGCATTTTTTGAACCACAAATGGAGGTGTGGTCGCTCTGAAAAAGCCCATTTAGTTACCCTTTAAACATATCCCTCTTGTGACACACTGTGCTCTTAAATGCAGGTAAGTGCAGGTGACCCCTTCACACTCTCAAAAAGAATGTGTTGACATCCAAAGGTAGGATATGTTGCAACGTTTGTGTTATTTACAACACTGTGTCAAAAGTATGTTATTTGCAACATATTTTGTGTCAAATTACACAATGTATGTGTTAAAAAGTGAGACTTTTGGGTAGACCGAAAATGGACATTGCGTCCCTAATTTTCTTAATGATGGTTACTTTTTCCCCCTCAAAAGTAGAGCAACGGTCATTACTCCAAGGTTACATTATGGAAAGAACAGAAAGACCTAAGAGGTCAAGGTTAAAAAGGGTCCATTTCCCTCACGGAATGACCCAGAGAATATTTCGAGTGAATGAAACCTTACAAAGCTCAACAGCTGAAAACAAGGCCCTTTGTTATGTCTCAGCTTCTTTGAATAATTGACAATGTGCAAAACCAGTGCCCACACAGGAAACAGAGTGCATGGATGCAATCCAAATGTTGGCTTTGTTCTTGTATTTGCGTGTTCATTATGATGTCACCATGACAAGGGCAGTGCGACTCCTTGGTGACACCATGATGGATTATTCTTAACACGTGACCATAATCTTTTTTTGTAGAGGGATGTAAATTCATCAATCAATCAGTGGAAGGCATTTAGGATCTATATTAATCAAACCTCTCCACACTAATGACATCACAGGTATTAACATACCGTGGCTTACACCGTGGCATATACGTATGTGGCTTCGTCCACACTGAAAGTCAGGAAGAAAATGGCAGCAATACACAGGTGAGTTTCACAACCATCATAGTTTAATGTGGTCAATGCATTCATCCACACACCTATCCTCAAACCAAAAAAAAAAAAAGTAACCCATTTAGGTGTTCCCAACCTTTCCCCAAACAAAAGGCTTGGGCAACAAACAGGTAAATAATCAACCAGAGACTTTATGGAGTGTTTATGTTGCACCATCAGTGGCCATAGTTAATTTGTGAAACATCAACAGTGCAAGACAACAGCTGGGTAACTGTGCTCACATGGCGTGGCCTTCACTGAGATAAGAGCATGTTTAAATGACCTCCTGAAATCCCAATTGGAGGGGAAAATAGTGAATGGAGGATTGATTGCTCAAGCTCCTAATGGCTAGCTCTAAAACACATCCCTACTGTTTACAAAATAAACTGTCATGGCCAAAATTCAAAAGAACCACTCTCAGAAGATATGCTCCCATTTTTAGAAAAATAAGATGCAATGTGTGTGTAAATAACTGGCAACCTATAAACGGGAGAAAAATGTGCATTAATTGGGACTTCTCTTCACCAGATCCTGAAATACACTGCACATGTCAGATTAATGGATAGAATATAACAATGACCAATCTGTTTCTCCACATCTTTTACATGGGCATAACACAGACAGAGATATGGGCATACAATCCCCTGCCTCCTTCTCCATTTCAAAAGAGAGATTATAGTGCAGCCAGACAGTATGCTGCAGATCACATTCTAACCACCAGTTGGAACTTCAATGTTTACAATCCTCTCCATCAGCCTAAAATGGGTTGCTCTTTTGAAAACTAGCCATAGTTTATAATTACTGCTACTGCTTGTGTATTTCCAAATGGAGGCCCACAGAAATTATTTAGTCAAACAAACCAAATACAACCAAACACTTCCTGGGCTCTGTGCGCCTATTAAAGGGTTAATTCTTGTTGTAATTATGTAGTTATTAACACATGTTGATCCACAACCCCTTTTCCAAATCAATTAGTTATTGACAGAAATATTTTTCAGACAAAAATATCTGAACAGAATGCAGTTCCAGCATATTTGGCAAAGACACATGGAGGAAAAGCACTTGTCCCCAAATAATTGAATTGCTCCTCATTTCAGAGATTTACTGGCTATTATGGGGGGAACAGTAGGCTTCTTTGAAATATTCAGCGTTCACAACTGAAAATACGCTCAGTAAGGGCCAAATTCAATCAAAATTAATGCACTTAGACTGTTTCAAGGGATATGCAATTCAATAAAACCCTCTGCATGAATCCCCCATTTTCATGGAATGACTGACACCCATGCTTCTGAATGACTGGTCATACAGGTACCACTCCGTTTCCTCTGCTTCTGAATGACTGGTCATACAGGTACCACTCTGTTTCCTCTGTAAAGCGTCTTTGTGACAGTGTCTCTGTGAAAGGCGCTATAGAAAATAAAATGTCATTGAATTTAAACATGCACTTTCCACGCTAAAAGCTCTGCTAGGGATGTGCTTCGTAGCACAGGAATGTATCAACCCATAGGAAAATATATTCATTTTGATTTCAATTCAATTTATTTTGTATAATGCGTTTTACAGAGAACTGTCACAAAGACAGCTGCACAGAGAAACAGAAGAAGAATTTCCCCAAAACAAATTTTTCATCATAAATGTCTAAAAACGTATTATTTTCCACTTATTTTGCGGTAATTACGAAGTAAATATAATTTCCTGTCCATTGGAATCAAAAAATGCCATTTAAATTTTTTTGACCATTTTGGCCCTTTTTGGACATAAGACTATAGTCTTATATCTTTTCCCAAAAACACATTTTTCATCATAAATGTCTTAAAACTCATTATTTTATACTTAGTTCACCGCAGTTATTAAGTACATAGAATTCTCTATAGATCGGAATGAAAAAAATGGCATTTAAATTATTTTGACCATTTTGGCCCTTTTTGGACATAAGACTATATATAGTCTTATGTGTTTCATTTTCCCCAAAACACATTTTTCATCATAAATGTCTTAAAACTCATTATTTTTCACTTATTTCACCGCAGTTATTAAGTACATATAATTCTCTATACATTGGAATCAAAAAATGGCATTTAAATTATATTGACCATTTTCGCCCTTTTTGGACATAAGACTATAGTCTTATGTTTTTTCATTTTCCCCAAAACACATTTTTCATCATAAATGTCTTAAAACTCATTATTTTTCACTTATTTCACTGCAGTTACTAACTACATATAATTTACTGTAGATAGGAATCAAAAAATGGCATTTAAATTATTTTGACCATTTTGGCCCTTTTTGGACATAAGACTATATATAGTCTTATGTTTTTCATTTTCCCCAAAACACATTTTTCATCATAAATGTCTTAAAACTCATTATTTTTCACTTATTTCACCGCAGTTATTAAGTACATATAATTCTCTATACATTGGAATCAAAAAATGGCATTTAAATTATATTGACCATTTTCGCCCTTTTTGGACATAAGACTATATATAGTCTTATGTTTTTCATTTTCCCCAAAACACATTTTTCATCATAAATGTCTTAAAACTCATTATTTTTCACTTATTTCACCGCAGTTATTAAGTACATATAATTCTCTATACATTGGAATCAAAAAATGGCATTTAAATTATATTGACCATTTTCGCCCTTTTTGGACATAAGACTATATATAGTCTTATGTTTTTCATTTTCCCCAAAACACATTTTTCATCATAAATGTCTTAAAACTCATTATTTTTCACTTATTTCACCGCAGATATTCAGTATATATAATTCTCTATACATTGGAATCAAAAAATGGCATTTAAATTATTTTGACCATTGTGGCCCTCTTTGGACATAAGACTATAGTCTTATGTTTTTTTTAATTTTCCCCAAAACACATTTTTCATCATAAATGTCTTAAAACTCATTATTTTTCACTTATTTCACCGCAGATATTCAGTATATATAATTCTCTATATATCTGAATCAAAAAATGCCATTTTCATTTTGTTGACCATTTTGGCGCTTTTTGGACATGAGACTGCTGTCAGCAGCCATGCCACCATGCAATCTGCTTCTGTTGAATGGTTAAACCTAAGCAGATGTGATCATGGTTAGTATTTGGATGGGAGACCCCTGGGGGAAACAAATATGCTGTTGGGCCAGTAGGAGGCAGTCTGCATTTTCCTCCGATAAACCCCAGTGCAATGATGGGGACTAAACACATTTTTCATCATAAATGTCTTAAAACTCATTATTTTTTAACTTATTTCACCGCAGTTACTAACTACATATAATTCTCTATAGATAGGAATCAAAAAATGGCATTTTAATTTTTTTGACCATTTTGGCCCTCTTTGGACATAAGACTATAGTCTTATGTTTTTTCATTTTCCCCAAAACACATTTTTCATCATAAATGTCTTAAAACTCATTATTTTTCACTTATTTCACCGCAGATATTCAGTATATATAATTCTCTATACATTGGAATCAAAAAATGGCATTTAAATTATTTTGACCATTGTGGCCCTCTTTGGACATAAGACTATAGTCTTATGTTTTTTCATTTTCCCCAAAACACATTTTTCATCATAAATGTCTTAAAACTCATTATTTTTCACTTATTTCACCGCAGTTATTAAGTACATATAATTTACTGTAGATCGGAATCAAAAAATGGCATTTCAATTTTTTTGATCATTTTGGCCCTTTTTGGACATAAGACTATATATAGTCTTATGTTTTTCATTTTCCCCAAAACACATTTTTCATCATAAATGTCTTAAAACTCATTATTTTTCACTTATTTCACCGCAGTTATTAAGTACATATAATTCTCTATACATCGGAATCAAAAAATGGCAATTACATTTTTTTGACCATTTTGGCCCTTTTTGGACAGAAGACTATAGTCTTATGTTTTTTCATTTTCCCCAAAACACATTTTTCATCATAAATGTCTTAAAACTCATTATTTCTCACTTGTTTCACTGCAGTTACTAACTACATATAATTCTCTATAGATAGGAATCAAAAAATGGCATTTTAATTTTTTTGACCATTTTGGCCCTCTTTGGACATAAGACTATAGTCTTATGTTTTTTCATTTTCCCCAAAACACATTTTTCATCATAAATGTCTTAAAACTCATTATTTTTCACTTATTTCACCGCAGATATTCAGTATATATAATTCTCTATACATTGGAATCAAAAAATGGCATTTAAATTATTTTGACCATTGTGGCCCTCTTTGGACATAAGACTATAGTCTTATGTTTTTTCATTTTCCCCAAAACACATTTTTCATCATAAATGTCTTAAAACTCATTATTTTTCACTTATTTCACCGCAGTTATTAAGTACATATAATTTACTGTAGATCGGAATCAAAAAATGGCATTTCAATTTTTTTGATCATTTTGGCCCTTTTTGGACATAAGACTATATATAGTCTTATGTTTTTCATTTTCCCCAAAACACATTTTTCATCATAAATGTCTTAAAACTCATTATTTTTCACGTATTTCACCGCAGATATTCAGTATATATAATTCTCTATAGATAGGAATCAAAAAATGGCATTTTAATTTTTTTGACCATTGTGGCCCTCTTTGGACATAAGACTATAGTCCTATGTTTTTTCATTTTCCCCAAATCACATTTTTCATCATAAATATCTTAAAACTCATTATTTTTTAACTTATTTCACTGCAGTGATTAACTACATAAAATTCTCTATAGATAGGAATCAAAAAATGGCATTTAAATTTTTTTGACCATTGTGGCCCTCTTTGGACATAAGACTATATAGTCTTATGTTTTTTCATTTTCCCCAAAACACATTTTTCATCATAAATGTCTTAAAACTCATTATTTTTCACTTATTTCACCGCAGATATTCAGTATATATAATTCTCTATACATTGGAATCAAAAAATGGCATTTAAATTATTTTGACCATTGTGGCCCTCTTTGGACATAAGACTATAGTCTTATGTTTTTTCATTTTCCCCAAAACACATTTTTCATCATAAATGTCTTAAAACTCATTATTTTTCACTTATTTCACTGCAGTTATTAACTACATATAATTTACTATAGATCGGAATCAAAAAATGCCATTTTCATTTTGTTGACCATTTTGGCGCTTTTTGGACATGAGACTGCTGTCAGCAGCCATGCCACCATGCAATCTGCTTCTGTTGCATGGTTAAAGCTAAGCAGATGTGATCATGGTTAGTATTTGGATGGGAGACCCCTGGGGGAAACAAAGATGCTGTTGGGCCAGTAGGAGGCAGTTTGCATTTTCCTCCGATAAACCCCAGTGCAATGATGAGGACTAAACACATTTTTCATCATAAATGTCTTAAAACTCATTATTTTTTAACTTATTTCACCGCAGTTATTAACTACATAAAATTCTCTATAGATCGGAATCAAAAAATGGCATTTTAATTTTTTTGACCATTGTGGCCCTCTTTGGACATAAGACTATAGTCTTATGTTTTTTCATTTTCCCCAAAACACATTTTTCATCATAAATATCTTAAAACTCATTATTTTTCACTTATTTCACCGCAGTTATTAAGTACATATAATTCTCTATACATCGGAATCAAAAAATGGCAATTACATTTTTTTGACCTTTGTGGCCCTCTTTGGACATAAGACTATAGCCTTATGTTTTTTCATTTTCCGCAAAACACATTTTTCATCATAAATATCTTAAAACTCATTATTTTTCACTTATTTCACCGCAGTTATTAACTACATATAAATTTCTATAGATAGGAATCAAAAAATGGCATTTTAATGTTTTTGACCATTGTGGCCCTCTTTGGACATAAGACTATAGTCTTATGTTTTTTCATTTTCCCCAAAACACATTTTTCATCATAAATGTCTTAAAACTCATTATTTTTCACTTATTTCACCGAAGTTATTAAGTACATATAATTCTCTATAGATAGAAATCAAAAAATGGCATTTCAATTTTTTTGATCATTTTGGCCCTTTTTGGACATAAAACTATAGTCTTATGTTTTTAAATTTTCCCCAAATCACATTTTTCATCATAAATGTCTTAAAACTCATTATTTTTTTACTTATTTCACTGCAGTGATTAACTACATAAAATTCTCTATAGATAGGAATCAAAAAATGGCATTTTAATTTTTTTGACCATTGTGGCCCTCTTTGGACATAAGACTATAGTCTTATGTTTTTTCATTTTCCCCAAATCACATTTTTCATCATAAATATCTTAAAACTCATTATTTTTTAACTTATTTCACTGCAGTGATTAACTACATAAAATTCTCTATAGATAGGAATCAAAAAATGGCATTTTAATTTTTTTGACCATTGTGGCCCTCTTTGGACATAAGACTATAGTCTTATGTTTTTTCATTTTCCCCAAAACACATTTTTCATCATAAATGTCTTAAAACTCATTATTTTTCACTTATTTCACCGCAGATATTCAGTATATATAATTCTCTATATATCTGAATCAAAAAATGCCATTTTCATTTTGTTGACCATTTTGGCGCTTTTTGGACATGAGATTGCTGTCAGCAGCCATGCCACCATGCAATCTGCTTCTGTTGAATGGTTAAAGCTAAGCAGATGTGATCATGGTTAGTATTTGGATGGGAGACCCCTGGGGGAAACAAAGATGCTGTTGGGCCAGTAGGAGGCAGTTTGCATTTTCCTCCGATAAACCCCAGTGCAATGATGGGGACTAAACACATTTTTCATCATAAATGTCTTAAAACTAATTATTTTTCACTTATTTCACCGAAGTTATTAAGTACATATAATTCTCTATAGATAGAAATCAAAAAATGGCATTTACATTTTTTTGACCTTTGTGGCCCTCTTTGGACATAAGACTATAGCCTTATGTTTTTTCATTTTCCGCAAAACACATTTTTCATCATAAATATCTTAAAACTCATTATTTTTCACTTATTTCACCGCAGTTATTAACTACATATAAATTTCTATAGATAGGAATCAAAAAATGGCATTTTAATTTTTTTGACCTTTGTGGCCCTTTTTGGACATAAGACTATAGTCTTATGTTTTTTCATTTTCCGCAAAACACATTTTTCATCATAAATGTCTTAAAACTCATTATTTTTCACTTATTTCACCGAAGTTATTAAGTACATATAATTCTCTATAGATAGAAATCAAAAAATGGCATTTCAATTTTTTTGATCATTTTGGCCCTTTTTGGACATAAGACTATAGTCTTATGTTTTTAAATTTTCCCCAAATCACATTTTTCATCATAAATGTCTTAAAACTCATTATTTTTTTACTTATTTCACTGCAGTGATTAACTACATAAAATTCTCTATAGATAGGAATCAAAAAATGGCATTTTAATTTTTTTGACCATTGTGGCCCTCTTTGGACATAAGACTATAGTCTTATGTTTTTTCATTTTCCCCAAAACACATTTTTCATCATAAATGTCTTAAAACTCATTATTTTTCACTTATTTCACCGCAGATATTCAGTATATATAATTCTCTATACATTGGAATCAAAAAATGGCATTTAAATTATTTTGACCATTGTGGCCCTCTTTGGACATAAGACTATAGTCTTATGTTTTTTTAAATTTTCCCCAAATCACATTTTTCATCATAAATGTCTTAAAACTCATTATTTTTTTACTTATTTCACTGCAATGATTAACTACATAAAATTCTCTATAGATAGGAATCAAAAAATGGCATTTTAATTTTTTTGACCATTGTGGCCCTCTTTGGACATAAGACTATAGTCTTATGTTTTTTCATTTTCCCCAAAAACACATTTTTCATCATAAATGTCTTAAAACTCATTATTTTTCACTTATTTCACCGCAGATATTCAGTATATATAATTCTCTATACATTGGAATCAAAAAATGGCATTTAAATTATTTTGACCATTGTGGCCCTCTTTGGACATAAGACTATAGTCTTATGTTTTTTTAAATTTTCCCCAAAACACATTTTTCATCATAAATGTCTTAAAACTCATTATTTTTCACTTATTTCACCGCAGATATTCAGTATATATAATTCTCTATACATTGGAATCAAAAAATGGCATTTAAATTATTTTGACCATTGTGGCCCTCTTTGGACATAAGACTATAGTCTTATGTTTTTTCATTTTCCCCAAAACACATTTTTCATCATAAATGTCTTAAAACTCATTATTTTTCACTTATTTCACTGCAGTTATTAACTACATATAATTTACTATAGATCGGAATCAAAAAATGCCATTTTCATTTTGTTGACCATTTTGGCGCTTTTTGGACATGAGACTGCTGTCAGCAGCCATGCCACCATGCAATCTGCTTCTGTTGAATGGTTAAAGCTAAGCAGATGTGATCATGGTTAGTATTTGGATGGGAGACCCCTGGGGGAAACAAATATGCTGTTGGGCCAGTAGGAGGCAGTCTGCATTTTCCTCCGATAAACCCCAGTGCAATGATGGGGACTAAACACATTTTTCATCATAAATGTCTTAAAACTCATTATTTTTTAACTTATTTCACCGCAGTTACTAACTACATATAATTCTCTATAGATAGGAATCAAAAAATGGCATTTTAATTTTTTTGACCATTGTGGCCCTCTTTGGACATAAGACTATAGTCTTATGTTTTTTTAAATTTTCCCCAAATCACATTTTTCATCATAAATGTCTTAAAACTCATTATTTTTTTACTTATTTCACTGCAGTGATTAACTACATAAAATTCTCTATAGATAGGAATCAAAAAATGGCATTTTAATTTTTTTGACCATTGTGGCCCTCTTTGGACATAAGACTATAGTCTTATGTTTTTTCATTTTCCCCAAATCACATTTTTCATCATAAATATCTTAAAACTCATTATTTTTTAACTTATTTCACTGCAGTGATTAACTACATAAAATTCTCTATAGATAGGAATCAAAAAATGGCATTTTAATTTTTTTGACCATTGTGGCCCTCTTTGGACATAAGACTATAGTCTTATGTTTTTTCATTTTCCCCAAAACACATTTTTCATCATAAATGTCTTAAAACTCATTATTTTTCACTTATTTCACCGCAGATATTCAGTATATATAATTCTCTATACATTGGAATCAAAAAATGGCATTTAAATTATTTTGACCATTGTGGCCCTCTTTGGACATAAGACTATAGTCTTATGTTTTTTTAAATTTTCCCCAAAACACATTTTTCATCATAAATGTCTTAAAACTCATTATTTTTCACTTATTTCACCGCAGATATTCAGTATATATAATTCTCTATACATTGGAATCAAAAAATGGCATTTAAATTATTTTGACCATTGTGGCCCTCTTTGGACATAAGACTATAGTCTTATGTTTTTTCATTTTCACCAAAACACATTTTTCATCATAAATGTCTTAAAACTCATTATTTTTCACTTATTTCACTGCAGTTATTAACTACATATAATTTACTATAGATCGGAATCAAAAAATGCCATTTTCATTTTGTTGACCATTTTGGCGCTTTTTGGACATGAGACTGCTGTCAGCAGCCATGCCACCATGCAATCTGCTTCTGTTGAATGGTTAAAGCTAAGCAGATGTGATCATGGTTAGTATTTGGATGGGAGACCCCTGGGGGAAACAAATATGCTGTTGGGCCAGTAGGAGGCAGTCTGCATTTTCCTCCGATAAACCCCAGTGCAATGATGGGGACTAAACACATTTTTCATCATAAATGTCTTAAAACTCATTATTTTTTAACTTATTTCACCGCAGTTACTAACTACATATAATTCTCTATAGATAGGAATCAAAAAATGGCATTTTAAATTTTTTGACCATTTTGGCCCTCTTTGGACATAAGACTATAGTCTTATGTTTTTTCATTTTCCCCAAAACACATTTTACATCATACATGTCTTAAAACTCATAATTTTTCACTTATTTCACCGCAGTTATTAAGTACATATAATTCTCTATACATCGGAATCAAAAAATGGCAATTACATTTTTTTGACCATTTTGGCCCTTTTTTGGACATAAGACTATAGTCTTATGTTTTTTCATTTCCCCCAAAACACATTTTTTCATCATTAATGTCTTAAAACTAATTATTTTTCACTTATTTTCACCGCAGTTATTAAGTACATAGAATTCTCTATAGATAGGAATCAAAAAATGGCATTTCAATTTTCTTGACCATTTTGGCCCTCTTTGGACATAAGACTATAGTCTTATGTTTTTTTCATTTTCCCCAAATCACATTTTTCATCATAAATATCTTAAAAACTCATTATTTTTTTAACTTATTTCACTGCAGTGATTAACTACATAAAATTCTCTATAGATAGGAATCAAAAAATGGCATTTTAATTTTTTTGACCATTGTGGCCCTCTTTGGACATAAGACTATAGTCTTATGTTTTTTCATTTTCCCCAAAACACATTTGTCATCATAAATGTCTTAAAACTCATTATTTTTCACTTATTTCACCGCAGATATTCAGTATATATAATTCTCTATATATCTGAATCAAAAAATGCCATTTTCATTTTGTTGACCATTTTGGCGCTTTTTGGACATGAGATTGCTGTCAGCAGCCATGCCACCATGCAATCTGCTTCTGTTGAATGGTTAAAGCTAAGCAGATGTGATCATGGTTAGTATTTGGATGGGAGACCCCTGGGGGAAACAAAGATGCTGTTGGGCCAGTAGGAGGCAGTTTGCATTTTCCTCCGATAAACCCCAGTGCAATGATGGGGACTAAACACATTTTTCATCATAAATGTCTTAAAACTAATTATTTTTCACTTATTTCACCGAAGTTATTAAGTACATATAATTCTCTATAGATAGAAATCAAAAAAATGGCATTTACATTTTTTTGACCTTTGTGGCCCTCTTTGGACATAAGACTATAGCCCTTATGTTTTTTTCATTTTCCGCAAAACACATTTTTCATCATAAATATCTTAAAACTCATTATTTTTTCACTTATTTCACCGCAGTTATTAAACTACATATAAATTTCTATAGATAGGAATCAAAAAATGGCATTTTAATTTTTTTGACCTTTGTGGCCCTTTTTGGACATAAGACTCATAGTCTTATGTTTTTAAATTTTCCCCAAATCACATTTTTCATCATAAATGTCTTAAAACTCATTATTTTTTTACTTATTTCACTGCAGTGATTAACTACATTAAAATTCTCTATAGATAGGAATCAAAAAATGGCATTTTAATTTTTTTTGACCATTGTGGCCCTCTTTGGACATAAGACTATAGTCTTATGTTTTTTCATTTTCCCCAAAACACATTTTTCATCATAAATGTCTTAAAACTCATTATTTTTCACTTATTTCACCGCAGATATTCAGTATATATAATTCTCTATACATTGGAATCAAAAAAATGGCATTTTAAATTATTTTGACCATTGTGGCCCTCTTTGGACATAAGACTATAGTCTTATGTTTTTTTTAAATTTTCCCCCAAAACACATTTTTCATCATAAATGTCTTTAAAACTCATTATTTTTCACTTATTTCACCGCAGATATTCAGTATATATAATTCTCTATACATTGGAATCAAAAAATGGCATTTAAATTATTTTGACCATTGTGGCCCTCTTTGGACATAAGACTATAGTCTTATGTTTTTTCATTTTCCCCAAAACACATTTTTCATCATAAATGTCTTAAAACTCATTATTTTTCACTTATTTCACTGCAGTTATTAACTACATATAATTTACTATAGATCGGAATCAAAAAAATGCCATTTTCATTTTGTTGACCATTTTGGCGCTTTTTTGGACATGAGACTGCTGTCAGCAGCCATGCCACCATGCAATCTGCTTCTGTTGAATGGTTAAAGCTAAGCAGATGTGATCATGGTTAGTATTTGGATGGGAGACCCCTGGGGGAAACAAATTATGCTGTTGGGCCAGTAGGAGGCAGTCTGCATTTTCCTCCGATAAAACCCCAGTGCAATGATGGGGACTAAACACATTTTTCATCATAAATGTCTTAAAACTCATTATTTTTTAACTTATTTCACCGCAGTTACTAACTACATATAATTCTCTATAGATAGGAATCAAAAAATGGCATTTTAATTTTTTTGACCATTTTGGCCCTCTTTGGACATAAGACTATAGTCTTATGTTTTTTCATTTTCCCCAAAACACATTTTTCATCATAAATGTCTTAAAACTCATTATTTTTCACTTATTTCACCGCAGTTATTAACTACACATAATTCTCTATAGATAGGAATCAAAAAATGGCATTTTAATTTTTTTGACCATTGTGGCCCTCTTTGGACATAAGACTATAGTCTTATGTTTTTTCATTTTCCCCAAAACACATTTTTCATCATAAATGTCTTAAAACTCGTTATTTTTCACTTATTTCACCGCAGATATTCAGTATATATAATTCTCTATACATTGGAATCAAAAAATGGCATTTAAATTATTTTGACCATTGTGGCCCTCTTTGGACATAAGACTATAGTCTTATGTTTTTTCATTTTCCCCAAAACACATTTTTCATCATAAATGTCTTAAAACTCATTATTTTTCACTTATTTCACCGCAGTTATTAAGTACATATAATTTACTGTAGATCGGAATCAAAAAATGGCATTTCAATTTTTTTGATCATTTTGGCCCTTTTTGGACATAAGACTATATATAGTCTTATGTTTTTCATTTTCCCCAAAACACATTTTTCATCATAAATGTCTTAAAACTCATTATTTTTCACGTATTTCACCGCAGATATTCAGGATATATAATTCTCTATAGATAGGAATCAAAAAATGGCATTTTAATTTTTTTGTAAGACTATAGTCCTATGTTTTTTCATTTTCCCCAAATCACATTTTTCATCATAAATATCTTAAAACTCATTATTTTTTAACTTATTTCACTGCAGTGATTAACTACATAAAATTCTCTATAGATAGGAATCAAAAAATGGCATTTAAATTTTTTTGACCATTGTGGCCCTCTTTGGACATAAGACTATAGTCTTATGTTTTTTCATTTTCCCCAAAACACATTTTTCATCATAAATGTCTTAAAACTCATTATTTTTCACTTATTTCACCGCAGATATTCAGTATATATAATTCTCTATACATTGGAATCAAAAAATGGCATTTAAATTATTTTGACCATTGTGGCCCTCTTTGGACATAAGACTATAGTCTTATGTTTTTTCATTTTCCCCAAAACACATTTTTCATCATAAATGTCTTAAAACTCATTATTTTTCACTTATTTCACTGCAGTTATTAACTACATATAATTTACTATAGATCGGAATCAAAAAATGCCATTTTCATTTTGTTGACCATTTTGGCGCTTTTTGGACATGAGACTGCTGTCAGCAGCCATGCCACCATGCAATCTGCTTCTGTTGAATGGTTAAAGCTAAGCAGATGTGATCATGGTTAGTATTTGGATGGGAGACCCCTGGGGGAAACAAAGATGCTGTTGGGCCAGTAGGAGGCAGTTTGCATTTTCCTCCGATAAACCCCAGTGCAATGATGAGGACTAAACACATTTTTCATCATAAATGTCTTAAAACTCATTATTTTTTAACTTATTTCACCGCAGTTATTAACTACATAAAATTCTCTATAGATCGGAATCAAAAAATGGCATTTTAATTTTTTTGACCATTGTGGCCCTCTTTGGACATAAGACTATAGTCTTATGTTTTTTCATTTTCCCCAAAACACATTTTTCATCATAAATATCTTAAAACTCATTATTTTTCACTTATTTCACCGCAGTTATTAAGTACATATAATTCTCTATACATCGGAATCAAAAAATGGCAATTACATTTTTTTGACCTTTGTGGCCCTCTTTGGACATAAGACTATAGCCTTATGTTTTTTCATTTTCCGCAAAACACATTTTTCATCATAAATATCTTAAAACTCATTATTTTTCACTTATTTCACCGCAGTTATTAACTACATATAAATTTCTATAGATAGGAATCAAAAAATGGCATTTTAATGTTTTTGACCATTGTGGCCCTCTTTGGACATAAGACTATAGTCTTATGTTTTTTCATTTTCCCCAAAACACATTTTTCATCATAAATGTCTTAAAACTCATTATTTTTCACTTATTTCACCGAAGTTATTAAGTACATATAATTCTCTATAGATAGAAATCAAAAAATGGCATTTCAATTTTTTTGATCATTTTGGCCCTTTTTGGACATAAGACTATAGTCTTATGTTTTTAAATTTTCCCCAAATCACATTTTTCATCATAAATGTCTTAAAACTCATTATTTTTTTACTTATTTCACTGCAGTGATTAACTACATAAAATTCTCTATAGATAGGAATCAAAAAATGGCATTTTAATTTTTTTGACCATTGTGGCCCTCTTTGGACATAAGACTATAGTCTTATGTTTTTTCATTTTCCCCAAAACACATTTTTCATCATAAATGTCTTAAAACTCATTATTTTTCACTTATTTCACCGCAGATATTCAGTATATATAATTCTCTATATATCTGAATCAAAAAATGCCATTTTCATTTTGTTGACCATTTTGGCGCTTTTTGGACATGAGATTGCTGTCAGCAGCCATGCCACCATGCAATCTGCTTCTGTTGAATGGTTAAAGCTAAGCAGATGTGATCATGGTTAGTATTTGGATGGGAGACCCCTGGGGGAAACAAAGATGCTGTTGGGCCAGTAGGAGGCAGTTTGCATTTTCCTCCGATAAACCCCAGTGCAATGATGGGGACTAAACACATTTTTCATCATAAATGTCTTAAAACTAATTATTTTTCACTTATTTCACCGAAGTTATTAAGTACATATAATTCTCTATAGATAGAAATCAAAAAATGGCATTTACATTTTTTTGACCTTTGTGGCCCTCTTTGGACATAAGACTATAGCCTTATGTTTTATCATTTTCCGCAAAACACATTTTTCATCATAAATATCTTAAAACTCATTATTTTTCACTTATTTCACCGCAGTTATTAACTACATATAAATTTCTATAGATAGGAATCAAAAAATGGCATTTTAATTTTTTTGACCTTTGTGGCCCTTTTTGGACATAAGACTATAGTCTTATGTTTTTTCATTTTCCGCAAAACACATTTTTCATCATAAATGTCTTAAAACTCATTATTTTTCACTTATTTCACCGAAGTTATTAAGTACATATAATTCTCTATAGATAGAAATCAAAAAATGGCATTTCAATTTTTTTGATCATTTTGGCCCTTTTTGGACATAAGACTATAGTCTTATGTTTTTAAATTTTCCCCAAATCACATTTTTCATCATAAATGTCTTAAAACTCATTATTTTTTTACTTATTTCACTGCAGTGATTAACTACATAAAATTCTCTATAGATAGGAATCAAAAAATGGCATTTTAATTTTTTTGACCATTGTGGCCCTCTTTGGACATAAGACTATAGTCTTATGTTTTTTCATTTTCCCCAAAACACATTTTTCATCATAAATGTCTTAAAACTCATTATTTTTCACTTATTTCACCGCAGATATTCAGTATATATAATTCTCTATACATTGGAATCAAAAAATGGCATTTAAATTATTTTGACCATTGTGGCCCTCTTTGGACATAAGACTATAGTCTTATGTTTTTTTAAATTTTCCCCAAAACACATTTTTCATCATAAATGTCTTAAAACTCATTATTTTTCACTTATTTCACCGCAGATATTCAGTATATATAATTCTCTATACATTGGAATCAAAAAATGGCATTTAAATTATTTTGACCATTGTGGCCCTCTTTGGACATAAGACTATAGTCTTATGTTTTTTCATTTTCCCCAAAACACATTTTTCATCATAAATGTCTTAAAACTCATTATTTTTCACTTATTTCACTGCAGTTATTAACTACATATAATTTACTATAGATCGGAATCAAAAAATGCCATTTTCATTTTGTTGACCATTTTGGCGCTTTTTGGACATGAGACTGCTGTCAGCAGCCATGCCACCATGCAATCTGCTTCTGTTGAATGGTTAAAGCTAAGCAGATGTGATCATGGTTAGTATTTGGATGGGAGACCCCTGGGGGAAACAAATATGCTGTTGGGCCAGTAGGAGGCAGTCTGCATTTTCCTCCGATAAACCCCAGTGCAATGATGGGGACTAAACACATTTTTCATCATAAATGTCTTAAAACTCATTATTTTTTAACTTATTTCACCGCAGTTACTAACTACATATAATTCTCTATAGATAGGAATCAAAAAATGGCATTTTAATTTTTTTGACCATTTTGGCCCTCTTTGGACATAAGACTATAGTCTTATGTTTTTTCATTTTCCCCAAAACACATTTTTCATCATAAATGTCTTAAAACTCATTATTTTTCACTTATTTCACCACAGTTATTAACTACACATAATTCTCTATAGATAGGAATCAAAAAATGGCATTTTAATTTTTTTGACCATTGTGGCCCTCTTTGGACATAAGACTATAGTCTTATGTTTTTTCATTTTCCCCAAAACACATTTTTCATCATAAATGTCTTAAAACTCGTTATTTTTCACTTATTTCACCGCAGATATTCAGTATATATAATTCTCTATACATTGGAATCAAAAAATGGCATTTAAATTATTTTGACCATTGTGGCCCTCTTTGGACATAAGACTATAGTCTTATGTTTTTTCATTTTCCCCAAAACACATTTTTCATCATAAATGTCTTAAAACTCATTATTTTTCACTTATTTCACCGCAGTTATTAAGTACATATAATTTACTGTAGATCGGAATCAAAAAATGGCATTTCAATTTTTTTGATCATTTTGGCCCTTTTTGGACATAAGACTATATATAGTCTTATGTTTTTCATTTTCCCCAAAACACATTTTTCATCATAAATGTCTTAAAACTCATTATTTTTCACGTATTTCACCGCAGATATTCAGGATATATAATTCTCTATAGATAGGAATCAAAAAATGGCATTTTAATTTTTTTGACCATTGTGGCCCTCTTTGGACATAAGACTATAGTCCTATGTTTTTTCATTTTCCCCAAATCACATTTTTCATCATAAATATCTTAAAACTCATTATTTTTTAACTTATTTCACTGCAGTGATTAACTACATAAAATTCTCTATAGATAGGAATCAAAAAATGGCATTTTAATTTTTTTGACCATTGTGGCCCTCTTTGGACATAAGACTATAGTCTTATGTTTTTTCATTTTCCCCAAAACACATTTTTCATCATAAATGTCTTAAAACTCATTATTTTTCACTTATTTCACCGCAGATATTCAGTATATATAATTCTCTATATATCTGAATCAAAAAATGCCATTTTCATTTTGTTGACCATTTTGGCGCTTTTTGGACATGAGATTGCTGTCAGCAGCCATGCCACCATGCAATCTGCTTCTGTTGAATGGTTAAAGCTAAGCAGATGTGATCATGGTTAGTATTTGGATGGGAGACCCCTGGGGGAAACAAAGATGCTGTTGGGCCAGTAGGAGGCAGTTTGCATTTTCCTCCGATAAACCCCAGTGCAATGATGGGGACTAAACACATTTTTCATCATAAATGTCTTAAAACTAATTATTTTTCACTTATTTCACCGAAGTTATTAAGTACATATAATTCTCTATAGATAGAAATCAAAAAATGGCATTTACATTTTTTTGACCTTTGTGGCCCTCTTTGGACATAAGACTATAGCCTTATGTTTTATCATTTTCCGCAAAACACATTTTTCATCATAAATATCTTAAAACTCATTATTTTTCACTTATTTCACCGCAGTTATTAACTACATATAAATTTCTATAGATAGGAATCAAAAAATGGCATTTTAATTTTTTTGACCTTTGTGGCCCTTTTTGGACATAAGACTATAGTCTTATGTTTTTTCATTTTCCGCAAAACACATTTTTCATCATAAATGTCTTAAAACTCATTATTTTTCACTTATTTCAC
>CM056384.1:49852792-49952680 GCA_029718625.1 Synaphobranchus kaupii | reverse complement strand
AAGTATTTTGGATACTTGCTGAAAAGAGGATCTATCCATCTATCTATCTTCATATGTCTGTCATCAACCTATCTGTGTATTTATCTGTGGGCCAGCAGCAGGACCCATTTGAGAATAAATGGCATGGACTATTAAGGATATGCATACCTGTGCTGGACGTCTGGTTACACCCCATTTCCATCATCTACTCATATCTATTTTTCCACAGGATAAAAAATGAAACCAGTAATAATTAGTGTAATTCATGTACATTTAAAGAAATATACATAAAGGTATCTAGAAAGATGGGGAGAGACACCCCCCATCTCTCTCTCTCCCCCCCTCTCTCCCCCCTCTCTCTCCCCTCTCTCTCCCCTCGCCCCCCGCCCCCCTCTCTCCCTCCCTCCAGTACACACTGAAGCCAATCTGGCCTGTCTTCTTGCTACATCTGGATTCTGAATTTATGACAGAGCTTGAAATAAAAAAATGGTCAGCCATATTTTCCGTGTCTGCCATATTGTCCAGACCCTCTCTGTGATGGAGAACAGAATCGTGCAGGAACCTTTCTTTTCTCCCTAACAGCCCAGGTTAAATTATTCATGGTAGTATTCTCACTAGCAGAGTGGTCCTGGTGTCTGTAATGCATATGTGTAAAAGAGCCAGTGTTCAGAGTCTGGCCCATCACATTAATCCGGGTGTGACTTACAGAGCCCGTGGATGGAATTATCCCTTCTGTTCATGATGAGTGCAGTTTCCGTAGCTGTGTTCTGCAACGCTCACATTTCTGGGTTTGGGTTTTTCTATTCAGTTCATCGGGTCAATTTCAATTAATCTTCACAACTGTGTACTGTGGCAGCTTTATGGCTAATGGATGCTAATTGGCCATATTAGAATGCTTTTTCTGTCTGATAATTACATTTTAAACACTGTATTATACTACACCTTCCCATACATGTGTAACATTTCACCCCTATAAATACATAAATTCAAATAAGGTACAGCCACAGCTGTAGAAGAACAGAAATATAATGGAAAGACATTTGGCCATGCCACAAAAGAACAAGTGTTGAATTAAAAAAAATCAAACAGTAGTTTTGTGCTGGAAACCTGCGTTTTTCCTCCACACGAACCAAACCGGTTTTGCAACATTGCAGACTAGACATCATCCGGAATGTAAATGTTATTGCGTATAATAATATTTGCTTTGTGCATTTTTAGTGGAAAGTCTACAGGATAAGTGTGATATGCAGGAAATGATTGTGATTTTTATTCAGGACTGACACTTGTTCAGAGGGGTCAACTCTGTCATAAAACACAGAAATGCACTGAACTTCGAGGCAGTATACTACCATTGGGTAACTTCGAGGCAGTATACTACCATTGGGTAACTTCGAGGCAGTATACTACCATTGGGTAACTTTGAGGCAGTATACTACCATTGGGTAACTTTGAGGCAGTATACTACCATTGGGTAACTTCGAGGCAGTATACTACCATTGGGTAACTTTGAGGCAGTATACTACCATTGGGTAACTTCGAGGCAGTATACTACCATTGGGTAACTTCGAGGCAGTATACTACCATTGGGTAACTTCGAGGCAGTATACTACCATTGGGTAACTTCGAGGCAGTATACTACCATTGGGTAACTTCGAGGCAGTATACTACCATTGGGTAGTATTTCAAATACAAACCCATTTGCCACCAGGCACATAACACTCAGTTATGAGGGAATCAATGTGGCGACAAAATGAGAAATGGAATTTGAATGGCGCACTATTGATCAGTTTAAATAGGATAGGGAAGATCTGTGTATGGTTCCTGACCATACACAACAACTCTGACTTACAGTATAGGGACCTCAAAACTGAGTATGCCTGTGTGTGTGTGTGTGTGTGTGTGTGTGTGTGTGTGTGTGTGTGTGTGTGTGTGTGTGTGTGTGTGTGTGTGTGAGAATATATACAGTATAGCCTGAACCCAATTCAATTTGTTCATTTATATGCCAAAAAATATTTGAAAATGAAAAACCCAGTGAAAAGATTTTCCAATTTCCAAACCACTGTAAAAAGGTAAACACCAAGGCAAATGACCTTTGAAATATAGTTTTATACATTGGTCCAACCAAAACTCTTTCCCTGAGTTTACTTTCCTCATTCTCCAGATGCCTTTTAAACATGTCTGCTGGGAACAGCCTTGGCTCTTTACAGGATGACATGTTATTGTTTCCACATAGAGAACAGGAACGCTCATGTGCCAAGGAATGTGTACCCTGTTTAAACAGACCTGACACAGCGATTCATCTCTTAACACCAACAGCCAGCCAGTCTGAATGCGAGGACTGGTGACGGGGCCTAGCCTCTAAGTATCCTCCTTTACGGCACACTCATCATGAGGCAGGTTTCTTTGTCCGCGTTCATGTTTGCCAAAGTGGTGCTAATGCACGTGGAAGGTCATTACCCCTATGCGAACCCTACAGCAGTGACACAAACAAATTTAAATTCGAAGTAAATCTCTCAAATAGGAACAAACATAGCTCATGTTGTACACGTCTATTTTAACAACAGGATATTTACCAAACACATCCAGGGAGACTGCTATGCACAGTGGAGCCAAACCTGCAACCTTCTATGCAGATCACTGACCGATAAACCTTGATAAAGAGAGAGGCAACATGTCGCTTAATTACTGACATGGAGGAACACCATGGGGACTTATTGTATAAAATAATACAGCCGCCTTTAGGATTTACCGCCTGGGGTCACCATGTACAATGTACGGAAGTACTGCAAAGGTTGTTGTCACACAAAACACAAGTCTTATATGGGACACAAGCAAGAATGTCGTTTTTTGTTGCATTAACAAAACCCTAAATGCATAGATACACAGACCTGACGGGTGACTATTTAGTATGCAAAGTGGGCTGGCAGCAGGAACCACTTGAGAACAAATGGCCTGGACTATTAAAGACTTGCATACCTGTGCTGGGTGTCCGTTTACACCCCATTTCCATGACCTACTGATATCTATTTTTCCACAGGATCAAAAATGAAACCAGTAATCACAATGCGAATGTGCTCAACAACTTCTTATTAACATACATGTACATGCTCCTAAGCATGTTAGGATGCGTCAAATGCAGAGGACAAATTACCCCACGGGGTCAATAAAGTATAACTTAACTTACATGGAATGTTCTCTGCAACATACAAGCAGGACATTAAAATGTATGGGGTTGGTTACAAAGAACAGTTTGGCTATTTGTACAAGGAAAATCTTCCCAGTGTAGCCAGGCAAAATGTAGTCCTCAGGAGGTAACCGTAAAAGAGCATAAAGTCTAGATGGAATCTTGGCGTGTTTTTCTAAGACCTACCCAGGCCAACAGTTCGCTCTGCTGTTTCACTGCTTGTAAGAATATCTGCCAAATAATTTTTAAGGTGTTGATTATTTTAGCCACTCATTTCTCAGAAAAGAAATTTCAATTATGGCATTTCAATTACTGCTGAACCCCATTCTTGTCTCTCTGTCAATTTGTATATTCTCTGTGAACGAAGGTCCAGAGTATTGCTTTTTTGACTTATCATCATGAAGGCGAAATACCTTTTAAAAATGCTCATAAATTCCCAGATTTATATGACATATAAAACATCAATGGCCAGCTCAGTAAATCATATGGTAATAAGCCGCCTTGTGCTTCTGCAAAGCCCTTTGTTCTCAAGAGGGGACCATTACCTCAGTGAAGTGGCAGCTTAATTGAAATCACATGGCGTGAGTCAGCCAATGGGAAATGAGGGGAACACTTTGGAGTGGCTGAAGGGTCTGGTCGAGGGGAGGTCACTCGTGTCTATTCTTGCAATTTGGGTTTGTCACTTTTAACATTGGGCCTCATGATTGTTATGTGGTCATATGATCAATTCAGCCTTGGTACGGGTTGTACTCAGACAGGCTGGAAAAAAAATGAAAATGAGGTGGTTCCTGTTTTTTATTTATTTATTTTTTTTATGACCTGCGCTGCTCCAGGATGACTCTGTACATTACATTATGGTATTTAGCAGACGCTCTTATCCAGAGCAACTTACTCAACTTCTTATTACATTTATCCATTCATACAGCTGGATATATACTGAAACATTTCACCTTGCTCAAGGGGACAATGACAGCGTCCTACCTGGGATTTGAACCTGCAACCTTTCAGTTACAAGTCCAGTTCCTTAACCATTATGCTACACTGCCGCCTGTACTCCGCCTGTACTCATCTCATAGGATGTCTCATTGTCTCTTGGTCTAATCCTCCCACCCCCCCTATCTCTCTCACCCCCCCCCCCCTCCTCCCCCCTCCCCCCTCCCCCCTCCTCCCTCCTCTGTGTTCTGGGAATTGATTCCTCCACCTTGGCTCACTTGTCTATCCAGTCAGACTGCATTAGGTTTCCTGTCAGAGTCTGTGTTTATCTTGCCGATTATCTTTAACTGTCACCCTCCTCCTCCCTTTCCTGAGAATTTTTTAACTTTTTCATGTCTGCAAAATACCCTGTTAGAACAATTTTTATGTGTAACATGTGTAATGTTTTCTGTCTAGTTATTTGTACTTATTTGGTGCAAACTTCAGTTTTTCGCTTGAATTGACAATTGAATACTGGAAAATACCAATTTAAGCCACATCAGCGCCAGTCTGCGGGGATGCGGCTACGCAATCTCTCCATGCAGCCGCCTCATTTCCAATACATTACATTTCATTACACTACATTCCATTACACTACATTACACTACTGGCATTTGGCAGATGCTCTTATCCAGAGCGGCTTACAATGAGGAGATATTGTGAGAAGAATGATTTCCGGTCTCTTAAATGACACTGGTATTGATTGGTATTGATAATTACCTGCAGTTAAACGAGTACAATCAGATGATCAGTCATCTCTGAGATGACCCCCCCCCCCCCCCCCCCATCTCTCCTGCCAGTCTCCCGTCGGCACAGAATATCGAATGAGTAGCAGCCAACAGACTGCCACTTTACAGGGAAAAACTGGAGATGCTGAGAGCTTGGCTCTGGAGTGCAGAAGCTGATTACTGTAATCACATGGGTGCTAGAAGATGAGTTTTTTTTTGGAAAAATAAATACCCATAAATGATTCGGAAGCGTGCTTCAAGACAGATTGTGGCAGCGAATGGCAGATTGCATGCAGCAAAAAACACACCATGCTTTTCATTGCACAAGGCCATTAAAAAAAAGCCCCTGAGTGCCCACACGGACCAAATCAGAAAATAGCCAGCAATCATTTAATATAGCCCCCCAACCACCAGCCCCCCCCTTTAAGCAGTCCACATTACCCACAAGGATGTTCAATTACCCTTCCAAAGACTTCTGAAGTCTTTCAATCACTATGAGATGAGGCAGGTGTGTCTCCAGTCTGCATCTGCATCTGCTATTTGTGGCCCTTACATGGAGGGAGGCACATACCAAAAACAACAACAACAACAAAAAATACATCACTTCAATGGCTGATTATGTCACAGATATCACCATAGCAACAACGATGTTTTCTTTTTTTTTTCTTTTTTTTTTTGCAGGTCTGCAACATGCAGCAACAACGGGCTGGTGGCGGGAGTTCAGAGCCAGTACTTCAGCTCGGTGCTGGACCGGGAGTGGCAGTTCTACTGCTGCCGATACAGCCGCCGCTGCCCCTACTCCTGCTGGTGAGCCTCCGTCCCGCTAACAGCCCAGGGAAAGCTAGCAGAACAACAACCCCCTCCCCCTGTGTTTATACCACAAATGAACATTGTATTACTCCACTGTTCAAAGTGTACCGTAAACCCATTACACTTGCAAATACTGTATATTGTTGATATCATACGGAAGCGTTGTCTCATTTCTTGACGTTTCTTTCCGCAAAATTGAATTTGAATTCGGTTCTATTTACTGTATATGTGTCGTAACTCGGCAACTAATATAGCATGGGGGGAAAAAAATGATTTGTAGATGATTTTTTTTGTAGTGATGCAAGTTTTTGTTTTGTAACATCGGCGATATGTACCAAAACCAGAGTGATGGTTTGTCTGTCTCAACAGGAAGACTACCGACGTTCCCGAGCATTACAGGGAAGAGGGAGAAATGGTCATCCCGAGCTACGGATACTTCATCCGAGGCGCACAGACGACCTTCAGCGGAGTGCTCAGGTCAGCCGTTTCCTTGGGGATTATTCCATGTGTAACCATGGAGACGGGTTAAAGGTGCAGAGGATTCCGATGCGCGCCATGCCCACCGTAGGGAAAGATACACAGTCCTTCACCACCTCTGCACAGCTGGTTCGCTGCAGTTTAAGCAGTAATGAAAGGAGTGGAGTTTTAAGACGGGATTCTGTATTTATTAAACAAGGAATTGCTTTCTGCCACATCCGTGGCTTTGGCTTTATATTTCCTGCATGGTAATCCGATTCTGTGTAAGAACCCTGTGATATATACAGTTACACACAATTTACACCATACACACTTGCTCGGCTCAACCTCGTAAACTTGCCTGAAAGAAGACAGATTGTATCGTGCCAATCCTGCTTCCCCAAATCCTGGCTTCCAAAAATAGGAACATCAAGCTGGACATAAATTGATTTGTCACTCTGTGCTATATTTAACATTCAGATAGCCATGGTCACTCTTCCTGTTCATGCACAGGTGATACGATTTTAGCTTGTATTCAATCGAATTTCACCATGTTGTGGTGACCACCTTATTGGAAATCGGAGCAGGGCTTAGAAATGCACTCTTATTGACCGAGGGAGTGAAGTAAAACAATATAGTCTTTATACTATATCAGTGTTTACAGATCTGCTCCTAATGACAACTAATTATGCATTTTCCTATCCTGCAGGGATCGACAGTGGAAGTACATCTTATGCAGGATGACAAACTTTGACTGCGAATTTGAAAACCACTAAAGGCCCATGTACGGTTTTGTAAGATCATTCATAACGTAGCAGTAAAGACGGTATGTGTGTGCATGCGAAAGCGTTGTTTTATGCATCTGTTTTTGTCTTTATTTCACATTTAATCTTTTGAGGTTTTGAATTTTTAGGTTTTAAGGTTTTGAATTTTACATTCAAACAACTATGTGCTACACCATTCATGTACAATGTAATCTTTCTTACTTTACTGCAATTGTATTAGTCTGGCAACTCTTACTCAGTGATAATATCGATCAGTGATTCTCAGTACTTCTACCGTTACATTACTGGAATTTAGCAGACACTCTTATCAAGAGCAACTTTACAAAGCATCCATTTAAATAGCTGGCTACGCACTGAATCAATTCAGGTAAAGTACCTTACTCAAGGGTACAACGGCAGTGCCCTACCTGGGAATCGAACCCACAACCCAAAGCCCTCTTGTGCTCTCAATAGAAGAGGGCTTCATTCAAATCCATTATTGAAAAGATCATTGTGAGACTGAGTGACATTTCACATATTTTTCCGGGGCAAAATAAAAATGTTTTCACATCACATGGTTGGATTCATACTACAATACAGCACTGTGCAATACCCTCTTAGATTTCACATAAGGAAACAGGCTGTCCATCATAGATTCATATTAGATATACATAAATCCAGAAAAATAAAGTTGAAAAAACTTTAAGAGTTATGACACATAGGAACAGTGAAACTAAGAACAGCTGCTCAGGGTAAAAGTGAGATGACTTACATCTGAAAGCCTTTAAAGCAGGGGTAGGGAACCCTGGTCCTGGAGAGCCGCAGGGTCTGCTGGTTTCAGTTGTTACTCGCCACTTAATTGATCAATTAAAGCAGTTGATTACACAGTTAACTCACCTCACCTGGTTTCTTTGGTCTATGTAGTTGCTGTATTTAAGGTGAAAACAAAAACCAGCAGACCCTGCGGCTCTCCAGGACCAGGGTTCCCTACCCCTGCTTTAAAGTGATTGTAAAATGGCTGCTTGAGCTGCTTCGTTTGATTCAAGAACTCGAAGCAAAGCTTGGATTAATCCAGGGGTGTCCAATCTTACCCGAAAAGGGCCGGTGTGGGTGCAGGTTTTTGTTCTAGCCCAGCACTACAACACCTGATTCTACTTATCAAGGTCTGATTGAAGAGCATTAGTTAATTAGTTGAATCAGGTGTTGTAGTGCTGGGCTAAAACAAAAACCTGCACCCACACCGGCCCTTTCCGGATAAGATTGGACACCCCTGGATTAATCCATCTGTGAATCAGAAAAGCTTTTTCATTTGGTCCGTTGTGTAGCATAAATACATTTATAGGCATTTATTTAAAAAAAAAAAAAAAATGTATTCTTGAATCGAAAAACAAAGCAGCAACCTAGTGATGGGGAAATGGGGTAATCGTTTAGCCCAGCGGTCCCCAACCCTGTTCCTGGAGATCTACTGTCCGGTAGGTTTTCATTTCAACCCAAAGTTGGCGCACCTGATTCTAATAATTAGCAGCTCAATGAGATCTGTAGCTTTTGAAAGAGGTGCGCTTTGCTAGGGTTGGAGCGATGGTTGATCTCCAGGAACAGGGTTGGCGACCACCTGATTTAAATAAAAATCTATTTAATTTCAATTAATTTGTAAAATGTGTGTGCTTTAAAGGTCAGTTCATTATAGCAATATGCAGTACATGGACCCCATACACTATTTACAAATTAAATCTGTAAATCAGAAAAAGCTTTTCTGATTCACAGATGGATTAATCCAAGCTTTGCTTTGAGTTCTTGAATCAAATGAAGCAGCTCAAGCAGCCATTTTACAATCACTTTAAAGGCTTTCAGATGTAAGTCATCTCACTTTTACCCTAAGCAGCTGTTCTTAGTTTCACTGTTCCTATGTGTCATAACTCTTAAAGTTTTTTCAACTTTTATGTAAGTCTCATGAGGAAAATCTAATATGAATCTATGATGGACAGCCTGTTTCCTTATGTGAAATATAAGAGGGTATTGCACAGTGCTGTATTGTAGTATGAATCCATCCATGTGATGTACCACTACAATCAATTTGAATTTTGCAAATCTGAATTTTTATGCCTTCATTTGAAATTGTAAGTGAAGTTTTGTAGTTGAATTAGATCAACTTGCAATTGTATTCCATAGCTTGAATGTGTGTGTAAATTCAAAATTCAAATTTCTCAAATTCAGTTCTTCAAATTCAGATAAAAATTTTCAAACACTACATCCTGGGACTTAGAAAAGCAAACGATCACAGATTTGATCATTGCCATTTCAGCCAATGAGCACAGCAAGTTCAAGACAAGTTTAAGTTCAGTCAAGGGATGATTGCCCGGCAGATGCATCGGCTAGCATTTACGTTAGTAAGCTATTGCTTGTTAGCCAGGTAGCTAACTGTTAGCTAACTCTAGCCTACACAGCAAAACACATTGTAGATAGTATATGATATATTCGCTTACTAATTTAAATGCAACATTCTCTTAGAGTGTATCAACTGTCCCCTCACCTTAAATCAAAAAATAAAATGCCCAATTTCTCTCCCTCTTCTCTCTTTTTCCAAACTCCTGCAGTGCAGTCCTCTCAGGTTGCCACAAACCTTCTTCTCCCGGGCAATCATCCCTTGTCTGAACTTCAACTTTTCTTGAACTTGACTGCTCATTGGCTGAAATGGTGACAATCAAATCTGTGATCGTTTGCTTTTCTTAAGTCCCCGGATGTAGTGTTTGAAAATTTGAAACTGAATTTGAATTTTTAATTTGAATTGTTTCAAATTTAATTTGAAACCTTACACACAAATTCAAGCTATGGAATACAATTGCAATTTGATCTAATTCAACTTCACTTACAATTTCAAATGAAGACATAAAAATTCAGATTTGCAAAATTAGTGGCACATTTCTCCTTCCATAATAAACAAGTGCCTTTAAAATGTAGCACTCTGGCACAATAACACATTTGTCCTGCATTTAAAGAGGAAGTGGATGCCTCAGTCAGGACAATAAAAGGAAGTAATGATGACAGAGAATGTTTTAGTAGGGCTGACCAGGATTTCCTGCTTTTCTGCTAACTTAAAAAATAATTTAAAAAGGTCACGACCACTACTTTTCACAGACGGTTAAACGTGAATTAAATCTTGTCCACTTGTACCCAATGAATGATCCAAAACACTACAAAGCCTGATAGGCTACGAGAACTCACTGATCTAGTGAGTGTCATTTATTGTGTCGTATGTACAGAGGCGATTCTAGAGACTGGGGGGGCCCTAGGCAGCCCTTCTGACCAACTTCCACTGTCATGTTACCCCAAAACTCAGCCCTCGGGGGAAGTTGCTTGCCTTGCCTGTTCGTAAGATTTGCCTTAGCGTGACTTTAATTTAAAAAATGAAAATGACTGGAGGTGTCTCAGTGGCGAAGCCTGTAAGGGCACCGTCAACACGCTCATTGCGAGCATGATTCAAATCCGGCCATGCGACCCTTGTCACATGTCTCTCCCTCTCCCTCGCTTCCCATTCTTCCTGTCTCTCTACACTGTGCTGTCCAATAAAGCCGAAGCCCTAAAAAATCTTTTAAAAATTAAAATGACACAGGCTGTGTGAGCAGGAACAAGATCCAACTAAATATCAGAGCGGAAGTGCACTGCCTCTCGGGACCCATCCGGTTTCACAACACGCTCCAAGTCATCGAATTTGTCTCAGCTGTGCTGCTTTGAAGCCAAATCCTATCAAAAAAGAACTTGAAAAGGTCATTCCACACAACCTTTTTACATATTAACACATGCGAAACCATGCCGTGCTTCCAAAATATGACTCAACAGTAGTCAGGTGACATAATACAGCAGCCTACTTGCGCTCATATGAGGGTATAGACAAATGGCTAAGGACTGTGCTTTAGAGCTCTAGAGTGCATTACAGAATACAATGTTACAGGTCTGTAACAAGGACAGAGCAATAACAGTACTTTGGTTTTCTTGAAAGCATGCCCTAAACAAAATGTATTATTATTAACGCGCTACCATTTAGCAAGATGCAAACTGCTTTTTTGAGTATCCACCTGTTTATTATTCATAAAGTAAAAGCTATGTATGATACAATAAAGAAATACCTGTGTAGCCACGTTGTGTCATTTCCAGTTGATACCCTGTGACAATTTCTATTCTGGTGGGATTTCCTAGACCACCTCTTTTATAAGTGTCATAGAGCTACAGCTGGACATACTTCTTAATGCATTCGTCCTAGGATGAACAATGATTACAATAGTTGTGTAACAAACACTGATTAATCTTTCCATGAAAAGACTGCTGTTCAATGAGGAATATGAAGGCCTGTGAGTGAGGTCGTGTAAAGTGTACATTGCCTCATCAAGTGTTAAAGTTTGCCAAAGTTGGCCAGGTTCCCAATTCACCGACTCATTGCAGTTACTGTCACCTTCATTGAGCACTTACTCGCACACAAGAAGAGACACATTGTGTAAATGGAACTGAAGTCATAACAAAAACAAAAAAAAGTCTCATATTGTATATATGTATGATGGAAGCTAAAGACTTGTTTCCTTCATGGACTGGTGGAGTAGCAATCAAAATGTAATGAATTAAAACACATGTAAAAAATCGCAAAAAACTAAAAACCGTAATGTAAAAGCAAAAAAAAAAAAACTGTTGCGCTCCTGTGCCGGTTCTGACTTGATCCTCTGGACCTGGGCCAGAAGCTTTTCAGCGCTGTTTATTTATGGCTGCCGTTCTCTTGCGGCATGGAGCCAAACATATCACAGGGTGAGGGGGGCGGACTCTAGGGATATCTTGGACAACACGCGACACAGAGCAAGCCAACTGCTTGAAAAGCACAGCAGAACAAGGCCGGGCCCTGAGCAGGAACTGAGGCCTGAGGAGGTCAAAAGGTCACTTCCGTTCACGCTGTTTGCCGTTTCATTTCCCCCGTTTCTGTTGTTGGCTTTAATTACGCGGGGTCAGAGACGAAACGGCGGGTGGCGCGGGCGGCGGCGGTGCTGCCTAAATGCAGGGTGGCTGTAATTGCGGCCTATTGAACGCACCATGGAACCGTGCAGCGCAGCCTTAATTGCCGTATCTTTGAGAAACCTGCCGTCAGACTCGTGCATAATCATGTGGACAGACAGGACTGCAAGTGAAGGTGATTATTTCAGGAAAAGGGAAGGTGGTACTGCGATGTGTAATAAACATTGAAAAATATAATTTCTTTTTCTAGGAAAAATCAGTTCGGGGACTACTCAAAAAGAGCAAAGCTCAGCTGTACCTTACATTTTTTGGTTGAAACATCTGTTTTGAATGAGTTATTGTTGCTTGGTATCTAGCCGTTATGTTATGTGAACAAGAATGCAATAAGCAACAGCAGACATACTTCAGTTCAACACACAAAAAAACACAAAAAGCACCTTTTTGGTATTATTGAAATAATCTATTGGGTTTTTACTGTGATGTGGGGCAGATAATTCCTTTGTCTATAGGGTTTTACTCAGCTATACTTAGAAGACCATGACTGTAAGCAAACAGCATGCTCCATTAACAGTGGTTTGTTAAACAGGGAATACAGACTGAGCTATGGGTGAGACAAACAGGATACTTCAAAGTCTAATTGGGGATTAACGCTGTGGTTTTGGAATGAAGACCTAATAAGTCTCCTATGTACAGTACCCATACAGTAATTCCTCATTAGAAGTATATTAAGTGATTAGTCATGGGTTGCCACAAACCAAGCTTGTTTTTTAAGGCCTACAGCACTAGTGTGTCAATAAGCGTATTTAGTGCTGTGTGGGTGTGTGTGTGTGAGAGAGAGTGAGACATAGAGAGAAAGAGCGAGAGGCAAACAGAGAGAAAGTGGGAGAGAGATAGAGAGAAAAAGTGGGAGAGAGATAGAGAAAGAGAGAGAAAGAAGGAGAGAGATAGAGAGAAAGAGTCCTCTTACACAGCTGGTCCTGAGGCTCAGTTCACTAACCACCCCTAACACCTTAAAGGGATAGTTCGGAATTTTGGACATAATGTCTCAATTACGACTTACCCATGATGTAGTTGATTGATGGAAACCATTTTCAGCTAATTCTATGCTGTCCCTTCTTTTGGACATACACACGTTGCGACAGTCTATCGAGGTTATTTTGAGTCTTTATACCATCATTTTTGAAGTCAAACTATCGTTGAATCCTTTATATTCTCTGTGGAAGTACGGCGGCGGAGCGAATGTGGCCATTGCAACTTGTTACTCTTCTTTGTTGTTGTAGTCGACCAGTGCCGGCACTACATTCGTAGGTAACAAAGTATCGCTCCCCTGATAGACTGTCGTCGTATTTTATTTGCTTTGGGTGCACTGTGGAGTGTTTAAGTGCGTTTGGTAGTGGATGCTACCGGTTGCCATAGAGTTGCGCTAGCATTAGCAACGTGTGTAGGGACAGCATGCATTAGCAACGTGTGTAGGGACAGAAAGCCTCAGGACAGCATCACCATAAATTCAATTAGAGTCAACCAAATTATAGCACAACACAAACAAATCTACACCACCTATTAGGACATGCAAACACAAGCACAAAGCAAAATGCAATGCTATTTGGCCCTAAAAAGACAGAACACCATGGATGACTATCTGACCACGGTGACTGACAAAAAAACTGACCTTGACGAAGTACAGACTCAGTGAGAACAGCTTGGCCATCGAAAAAGGCAGATACCGGCTTCTCATTATATGGCTTCCCAAAGAAGAAAGGCTGTGCAAACACTGCGATCTCAATGAAGTCGAGACTGAGCTGCATTTTATCACAAAATGTGAAAAATACATTAAAACTAGAAATTAATATTTAAAAATTATTCTAAAATAAATCAGAGATGCCCTCAATTTAAAAACCTACCAGATATCCTAAAACTCCCCATCCTCTTAGGAGGAGAGGAACTGCCCTGAACTGGTGGCACAATACATAGCTGCCTGCCACCGTCTTAGGGACAGTGAGTGACATGGATCACGGAAAATATATTTAAAAAATTTTAAATTCTATTTACTTTAATTTCTATACTTATATGATTATATTTGTCATTATCATCATCATTACTATTGATTATTATTTATTTAATTTTATTAATTATCATTATTTTCCATTCTCTTTTTTCTAAATCCATAATCAGAGGAAAGTTCTTGTTTAATTTGTTTCTAGTCTTTGATGTTATGTATTGCTCAGTGTTAGATGTTTTGTTTAATACTGTATGCTTTGGCAATGCAAATGTAGTGTTTGTCAGGCCAACAAAGCCAATTTAATTGAATTGAGAGAAAGAGGGAGATAGAGAGAAAGAGAGAGGGGAGAGATAGAGACAGAGAGAAAGAGAGGGGAGAGAGAGAGAGAGATAGAGAGAGACTAAATGAAATGCCCCCTGTAGTCTGAACCTGTTGTGTGTAATCAGAGCAAGCTCAGAGAGGCCTGCAGGAAAGCAGCAGTGGACACACTTTACAGTGGGTGACCCTCAAAAGGGCAGCCGTGGGGAACACAGGAGGATAACCTGTTTATTTAAGGAGTCCCCAAGATCTGTCAGAACAGCTGCGCAGCCCCGCTGTCTTACAACCAGTGCACAGACTGTGTGTGTGTTTGTTTGAGTGTCTGTGTGTGGTTGAGTGTGTGTGTCTGTGTGAGAGTGTGTATATGAGTGTGTCTGTGGGAGTGTGTGTGTGTGTGTCTGTGTGAGAGTGTGTATATGAGTGTGTCTGTGGTGTGTGTGTGTGTCTGCGTGACTGTGTGTGAGTGTGTGTTTGGAGAGAGAGGGAGAGAGTAACAGGACAAGGTTGAGTCTCCATAATTTAGACTGACTCAGTGACATGGGAGAGTAAAGCTGAATAATTCAAAGGAAAATGGCCTTAATGAAGCCGACATTCACATCTCCCTCTCATAGGGAGAGAGGATACACGCTCACATGTACACTACTAACTACCTTCATGTGTACAAATTTGCTAAATTTCATTTACACTGTTACAATCAAACCTATTGCATAATAAAATAGACAACTTTAATTTAATCATATTGCTTATTTATAGCAATATAGAAACAATGATGGAAATGAAATTGTCCTCAAAAAGCTATAAAATGTCAGTATGCTTTATCACCGCATGCTGTCTGCATGTTGAGTTCCTAGCAACAACATCAGCATAGAGCTCTGTAGTCCCGCCCCCTCCTATCCCTGGCTGGTCCCGGAAGACTGCCGGAAGCCATTACCTGCCCCCAATTCGGGATATTTCAGTCGCCCTTATGATGATATTATGGCATTGTACGGATCAAACTTTGACATATATGTGATACTAAGTCTATTATATACTCACCACCGTGTTTAAATCAAATTTGAATCACATAATTAACGGAGTCTGAGAAACATAAATACACTACCCAAAATCCCCGGTCGTACATCGCCGGCTCCCGCTTTTGCTAGCTAACACAGTAGCTACCGGCCGCTCTGCTAGCGAAAATGGCTATCATTTCAAATTAGCAATTTTATAAATTATTTAAAAATGTGACAACCCCTTTCTTGGGGTTTTTGAATGTCTAGCTGCCTGAATATAGAAAAAAATGTTTTTCAGTCCATTGACTCCCATTATATTTTTTCCAAAAATTGGCACCAGACGTTCGTCATCAAAGTGGGCGGGACTACGGAGCTCTATTCCGTTTAGACAATACAGCTCCTCATACAGATCATCACAGGTGAGATCCAGGAAGTGGTGGCCCTTTCCGTTCCCCTTCCCCCATTCAGTGAAAAGTACTTAGTATGTGCAAACCATATACAAACCATAGAGCGTATATATAGGAATGTCATGTACACATGTGTAAGCCTGCAGTACCTTGCTAAATTGTTAAATGTTGTATGTACAGACTAGATGGTGTTTTAAATATTGACGAATTGTCTAGTCGGGATAATTTCGTTTGTGGTCGTCACCATGGAGACGCATTCGCAAAATATGCTCGGGAATGTCGGTTGGATCTGCAGCTACAAAGTTTACCATCGCTCTTCACCGGAGTTGAAGATGTCTGGACTGATCCACGACTGCAGGCAATCTTCAAAAGGCCACCAGGGAAGGGAAGGAGAAGATAATGCAGGGGAGGAGTGAGGCGACGAGTGGGAAGGCTGACGCAGTTCGGTGCTCCGTGTTGACAGTGGACAGAGACCACAACACTGCGTGCATGGAGGAAAGAAAGTCATGGAGGCGGAGTTTGTATGTTGGACTGCTTGATAACACTGGACATCTCGGGACATCGGGGGCTATTTTTGATCATGATGTTTGGCTGTAGGCTATTCCACTTCAATTCACTTAATTAGTTGATTAATGCAATGATTCTATTGAATGTCTTTATTTGATATGTTTGTTTGTGTGTTGTGGGTTTGCCCTACTGTCAGTCTTTTTTGTTGTTGCTGGGGCTACAACTGAAGTTCCCTAACGGGAAAATAAAAGTTATTCTATCCTGTTCTATTCCATACTGTATCCTGGGTTCTGATTATTGGGGCTTACTTCATTTCAGTGCTGCAGCATCAATTGTTGGACACCCTAACAGCGTCTTTTCTTTGGTTAATTTTATCACAGTTGTAAAATTCAAGCAGAAAACCATTTCTTCAGTATAAAGAACCTTTTCTTCAGCCGTCTTGTTGAAGAACACTCATTTCATTCTTGTTTATGTAACCGTTTTCCACAAAGCAGCGAGATGTTGGGTAGTCTATGCAAGAGGATACACAGATTTGAAATGAAAATGACTTTTACTAGCTCATTATGCTGAAAAGAGGAAAAACAAATATTGGTGTGATATTAATAAATCAAGCATTCTATGATTATTCCTAAAATCCGATATCCTTACAAGAAGGTTCCACTGTAAATCTAAACCATATATACAGTGCAGTCCGTGTTTTGACTCTGTACTCCAGTACATTGGATTTGAAATGGAACAGTGGTTAAAGTGCAGTCGATTTGTATGCATAGTCCCCCACATTTTAGGGGACCAAAAGTAATTGGACAAATTAACATGAACTTAAATAAAGTCATCCTATTTAATATTTGGTTGCCATGACTTCCTGATGTCTACATTCAGCCATTTTCACATGGAATGTGGATTTTGCTAAATCTCGGAAGCAACATTCAGCACATCTATCTGTACTTCCCCCTTCTCAGATGTACTAGCACCAGTATGACAGAGAGGCGCAGTCTTCTACTGCTTTCTACGCTATTTACTGCTCTTTCTATTGGGAATTCTCATTATTACTCATTAGTCTGAGTTACTAAAGGAACCCTACAGTGAACTGGTCATTAGTCCTCATCCAGGCAAGTGGCCAGTGGCACACACGCACGCACGCACGCACGCACGCACGCACGCACGCACACACATCTGCAATAGTACATTTTCCCAAGAGAATGCAGGTTTTCCTACAAGGAACAATTTAGGGCCCAATCTTTGCAACAAAAAAAAAAAAAAAATTTTTTTTAAATGACCTTGAAGGTGACCTTAACCATGTGAGTGAACTCCTGAACAAGAGCGTACAAGCCGTACTGTATAACAGAGTTTACGTGATACAAGCCGTACTGTATAACAGAGTTTACGTGATGCAAGCCGTACTGTATAACAGAGTTTACGTGATACAAGCCGTACTGTATAACAGAGTTTACGTGATACAAGCCGTACTGTAAAACAGAGTTTACGTGATACAAGCCGTACTGTATAACAGAGTTTACGTGATGCAAGCCGTACTGTATAACAGAGTTTACGTGATACAAGCCGTACTGTATAACAGAGTTTACGTGATACAAGCCGTACTGTATAACAGAGTTTACGTGATGCAAGCCGTACTGTATAACAGAGTTTACGTGATACAAGCCGTACTGTATAACAGAGTTTACGTGATACAAGCCGTACTGTAAAACAGAGTTTACGTGATACAAGCCGTACTGTATAACAGAGTTTACGTGATGCAAGCCGTACTGTATAACAGAGTTTACGTGATACAAGCCGTACTGTATAACAGAGTTTACGTGATACAAGCCGTACTGTATAACAGAGTTTACGTGATACAAGCCGTACTGTATAACAGAGTTTACGTGATACAAGCCGTACTGTATAACAGAGTTTACGTGATACAAGCCGTACTGTATAACAGAGTTTACGTGATACAAGCCGTACTGTATAACAGAGTTTACGTGATACAAGCCGTACTGTATAACAGAGTTTACGTGATACAAGCCGTACTGTATAACAGAGTTTACGTGATACAAGCCGTACTGTATAACAGAGTTTACGTGATACAAGCCGTACTGTATAACAGAGTTTACGTGATACAAGCCGTACTGTATAACAGAGTTTACGTGAGAGATTAATCAGGGCGCGAGACACTGAGGCACAGCTTCACAGAGATAAAGAAAATTCTCTCTTCTTCAGACGGGAGACATGTTTATCACTTTAATGTTCCCCTTTGCTCATATATAAGTTTGCGTTAATTTCACATCAAAACAACAAAAATGAAGTACCGTCTTTTCTGAAGCCGATTAAGTCTTTGTGCCCTTCAAGTAGAGAGTTCAGTTATGTGTCCTCCTTAGGTTATTACTGAATGGGTGCAAGCGGACCAGGGTTATGTAGCTCAAGTAACTAGTGTATGAGTTGAGAGAAGAATGGAATTACATATTATATAAGCTGCATAAGCTTTTTCATGGGAGCAAACACACTTTTAATACATAAGTGATACTGGAGAAATATGGCGCAATTTAGCTTTGCGGTTGAAGGTAGGTTAGATAAATGGTAGGAATGTTCAAGGGGAGCACAATGAAAATACTGAAGGACTTTGTCACGACTTAATACCAGAAATACACCACATCCCAGTGCCAGTAGCCTCTGTCTGTTCTATCTTATCCTCTCCTCTCTCCCTGTCAGTGATTGCTAACATTTCAATATTTATTATCAGTGTTCTCCACCCTCTTCCCCTTGTATCTTTCAGCTCCGTAAACATGGGGAGAGATTAATCAGGATATATTGTGGGAACAGAAAAATGGAAGAAGGGAAGCAGGACTCATGAAGACCTCTCTCACGAGCAGATTTATTTGCTCGACAGATTTTTTGCAGCTTTTGCCCACGTCACGAACGGTTACACATTACGCTCTATATACGCTGAAGGACAGTTACTGGGCCATTGAGTAAAGTGTGTTGCCGGGGGCTAGTGGCAGTGCCCTACCTACAATTCAAACCTGCCTTCAGGTTTAGACTTGGTGCTCCAATTACGGCACCTTATGACATCTTACAGTAGTGCTCCTTTGTTAGTGCGACATGCTGGTTTTAGGCTCTTGATCTGGACAGGAGAAATGTGCAAAGAGGTCAACCGCAGGCAAAAGCACTATTATTTCAGTGTGTTTGTGCACAGAGAAGCTTCACTGGCATTACAATAAGGCAGATTTCATTATTTAATCACCCATTTGATTAATTACTGTAGTAGATCCCTCATTACATTTGTCACCATCCATTCCACCTTTAGTTAAAACCGGGCCGGCCAGCAGAGGATGGGCTCGCCCTCTCTAGCTAGGTTCCTCCAGAGATTTCTTCCCATCGGGGAGTTTTTATCTCATGTTCTTTTTGGGGGTTCAGGCCTGGTTTTTGGACAATTTTCCTTCCGTTTCTCTGCACAGCGAATTGGAGACAGTTATCTGTAAAAATCACTATACAAATAAAATTTAATTGAATTGAAAAGAATTAACCTGGAGAACTACAGGCCAGCCACTAGGAGGACTAGACACGGCTGGCCTTCCAATCATTAAAGGACTCTATATGTACACGCACATGTTGTAGATATGTTTAACTGTTAGGTACTATGAACACACAAAAACAGGTAGAGTCATGCATATGTTAAATGAAGTATATTTCAAGCATGCTCAGTGCTTGCTCCGTTACTACGGCCAGTTATGTCTCCATTCATGTTCTTGTCGTAGCTATGATATATATTTTATTTAATACAATATATCTTGTATGATGGCCTTGTAAATAAATGGTTAGTAATTATTATAAATACAATTGTGGGGTTCAAGATGAACAAGCAATGAGTAAGCAAGAGAAGTATCAACATTACATATGGATATTAATAATATTCAAATGCATATGGGCATGGGAAATTTGTTTTTGCCTTATTAAAACACTTCTTGAAAAATCCCAGGGAGATTTCAGTTGAATGTTGCAGGCATACTAAGCCATCAGTCATTAGTATGGTTGGTAATGGTTGGTATGGTTGAGAACCAAGAATCTTCCCTGGGATTTATTTTGTTATCGTGTGATTTCAGGTGAATTTTAATGCCATTCCTAACATGGACTGATGGTACATTCAAGAAGAACATGTGCTGCTGCATAAGAATTGCATGCGTCCTTTTTGGGGACTCGATCAGAAGGTTGGAGATGGGACAGACAGGTCTTGCTTTGGTTTCAAGTCTCACGAGTGCCTGCTCTTCCTCACTGAAATTTCCCAAATGCATCCTTAGTGGACCTGAAAGCTCAAACGGCTCTGAAGCACAGGCAGGTGGGTAATCTTGTGTCCTGACCCAAGTCCCGGACGAGGAGAAAGAGCAGGGCTGCATTCGGATCCAAATTTTATGCTTTCTTCCTGTCGTTCCCTTCCCTTGCTTCAAGGGGGGAATCCCCAAAATACCAGGATGAAATATGGCAGCCACACCAAGTGGGATTCGGTTCCAATTTTTAAAAATTATATTCCCACACTCCCTTGTTTGATTCCACCAAGGGTATAAAATGCAAGCTTCCAGCAATAAGGGAATCCCACAATGCAATGCTCCACACGGAAAAAGTGGGCAGTCACGTTTCAATAGCACTTCTCCATAGCACTTCCTAGATAGGTTGCGAGGGCGGTTCAGTTCCGTTTTGGTTTGTTTCTTGTCTATCCTCCCTTACAGAGCACCTGTTCTGTTCTCTTGTTGCACGTCACAAATTTTGTCACAAAATGGCTCACTCGAGGGAAGAAAGCAAGGGAAGGGAATTGGATCCGAATGCAGCCCTGGACCTATTTCCAGTACAGGTTCAACCAGGAACTCCTGCGCCACCTGGCACTACTCTCTCTTGGCAGCAGTCAGTGGAATCTCTTCCCACTCTACCCTCACCTGCTCAGATCACTTTGCTCCAGGCGAGACCATTAAAACGAGAACAAATGATCATCATACTAATGAATCAACAAAGCTTGTTAGCAGCGACACATCGAGCCGTTACAATAAAGAGCTTTTCATTACTCATGCTTCTGTTCTGTGCCTTGGGCTCTGGAGAACCTGCCAAATCCAACAATAAAATGCCAAAGAACAGTGTTTACCTTTGGCTCTTGCTCATTTTTATTTTTCATGGAATCGTTCTCTTATTCATGTTTGCCAAGAGATAGTTTCCTACGAGGCAGCTACTGAAAAAAGGAGGCCCAGTTCACCTTTTCATCATAACAAAACATTACATGTTCTTACTAAAGGACGCACACTGAATTACATAACTTTGTTAACACTCTGGGGTCTAAGCCTATTTTCCCCATTTTATGATACCCTCGGATAGTTACTATTACATACATGTAAGCCTATATGGCACTGTCAGGTGTTGCATATCTTCTTTTCAACACAAACTGGTCCTGTGTGGTATTTTATCATAGATCCTTTTAAGGAGACTATATTTATGGCAAAATGACCACAAAAGCATAGAATTAGCATTACAGAACAACCTTAGTATTTTTGTTTTCATTTCACAAACGGTAAATAAATATACTTACAAAAGGATCTGCCTATAGTCTATCACCTTTGTGTAAGAAACGATGAGTAGCAAGGTAGCTTGCATCCCACTGCACAAAAAAATGTCTCCAATTGGCTCGTCGATATAGAAACCTCTGGTTGGTCTAGAAACACGGGGTGGGCTCTACACTAGGCTAGGCTTCACACTGCAATTTACAGTAATTTCCTACGCAAAACGAGAGCGAAGTTATTATGATTATGAGCACCGATTCCATGTTGCTAGCGACATGGTCGACCCCAGAGGATTAATAATCATTTTCCTGCTCATATATCACACTACCCCTGATGCTAAGGATCTCTTACTCATTGTGATCTGTGCAGGAGATATTTAATCAGCAGGGCACGTCAGGATATGATGTGTGGAGTCTTGCCCTGTTTATTCTGGGATGGGATAGAAGGATCACCTCCCGTGGGGATCAATCTTCCAATCACCTGCCCCCACATCCATCTCCCAACCGATTGGCAGATCTACTCCTCTGACCTCCAAGTGACCCCACAGTTATGGGGTGAGCCAATGAAACACCAGGGATTAACCTTTACTACTCAAGAGACACCAAGCAATTTGACCTTCACAAGAAAAGTGACACATTAAACAGCATTTCTTTGGAGGAGATACGTATGAAGCAATGCAGGAATTTAGCCACACTGACCACGAAAATGTGTGTGTGTGTGTGTGTGTGTGCATCCGTGTGTGTGTGTGTGTGTGCGTGTGTGTGTGTGTGTGTATGTATGTGCATCCGTGTGTGTGTGTGTGTGTGTGTGTGTGCGTGCGTGCATCTGCGTGTGTGTGTGTGTGTGTGTGTGTGTGTGTGTGTGCGTGTGAGCATCTGTGTGTGTGTGTGTGTGTGTGTGTGTGTGTGTGCGTGCATGCATCTGCGTGCGTGTGAGCATCTGTGTGTGTGTGTGTGTGTGTATGTCTGCATCAGCCTGAAGATTATTCTCGCCAGGCTGACAGGCTCACTTTGAAACGAGGCAGTCAGTGCTGCTGACACACTATCTCCCCTGCATCATTCCAACCTCTTCCCTCCTCCCTCATTCTCCTCCCTCCTCCTCCTCCCTCCTTCCAAAACCCTCTGCAGTGGTAGACCCAGGATCCTTGCGCCATGCTGCAGCGTCTCACACAGGTTGTGGGAAACAGAGGAGGAAGAAGAGGGTCAGCTGGTAAGCCATATGTGGGAGGGTCCTCGAATGAACCGCACACACGCTCATATTTGCCCACACACACACACACACGTACTGCCCCCCCACCGTAGTACATGTACAATGTCGTTGGGGAATTGGGGAATGGAAGGGTGCTATAAATAGCCAGTAATATGCGGATGACGGGAGAGAGAAACGGGTCTCCCTGCGCGTCAGTGTCGCACTCCGAAGCAGAGGTCGCCTCCCCCTCCCCCTCCCCTCCACCACCGCAGACGTCATACGGTGTGACGGAAAACTACCACAAACGATCACGCTCCGCTCCGCACCGCATCACCCGGGCCACAGGAAGCTGCAGACTGATCAGGCAACCTCAGCTTTCCCAAATACACTGCCGCCGCTGGCTCAGACTTCTCTTCACGGCGGGTTTTTATCCCCCACCCGAATGACTTGGCAAAAGGAGTACCTCACCAAATAAATGCCCGTTTTTTTCTTTCTTTCACTAAATCACTGCTAAGCGAAGACTCCTGTCATGGAGCAACACCGAAACCTGTTAGGAACAGTGTCACTTCGATTACTTGACGAATGGCCCTGACCATATTTCAAACTGCAGCATTTTTGCAGCTGCTAAGATCCTCATTAGTAGGTTGTAGCAGCCATATTTCTTTTCGGTCTGATCAAGGCTATTTGACAACTGTGCAGGCTGTCAGGCTCGTCTCAGGTTTGGAAACTCGGGCCAACTTGGAAAGACTTAAAGGCTTTCATTACAATTACAATACATTCTCTTAGTTTTCACTTGACTGCATCCTCATAAATGTCAGAGCACCATCTGTCCATTCAGCAGACAGGCAGGCACTTAGGAGAGTACCGCAATGCAACTGTGGGGGGGGGGGGGGGGGCAGTGGACTGAAGTCTCCCCCTACTGCTCACTCAACGTCATTACAGGGTGTACAAGGTCAGGCAAGGCTACTGCACACCTTTTTGTGCGGTGTTTTTGTGGAGCTGTGTAAAAGACAATGTTTTCTTTGTTACAGAAGAGGTATCGCTCAAGTCACACATTCATTTTTAAAACTGTTCACATAATCTGTCATTGAATCTGAATAAACTTACTGTATTTACTCTGCTCTCTGTAACAGATGGTAGTCAATGTTTCTTGAAAAAAACACACACAGCGCCTTAAATTATTCTGGTGCATTGTAAGGATTTTACATATTCGTTCTTTGCCACCCTAATAAGGATTCCTGTCATAAGTATTCTGGCCAGCATGCTGTAATCTGTAGGGCAGTATTCTCAGAATGGTTGTGCCCCATTTTGATTGAGTCTCTAACTATAGGCGATAAGGTGAAATGATGAAAATAAACTTATGAAAATGATTTGACACTTAGGGCCTGATTTACCAAGACCTTTAGCATATGCAAAACCAATAACATGACCAATGATTGGTCAGGGACATGGTATTTGTTTTGCACCAATCATTGGTTGCGTTATTAGTTTTGCGTGTGTTAAAAGGTTTTGCATAAGCCAAAAGTCTTTGTAAATCAGGCCCTTAAAGTATATCTCAAAATGCATTTGGCAAATTGCAAGCTGTAGAAATGGAAAAGAATTTCAGGATTTCATTGGAGGCTTGAGGCCTCTTCAGAGTATTACATTCCTCTAGATGGATTTAAGATGCCCTTACACCGTAAAAGTCAAATTCTGCAGGACTTTGTTTCGTGTGTACTGTAAATACAGGCTTGCTTGTGTAAACAGAAATGAGCCCAGGTACTATAGAGCGTGCAGACAGTATAAACACTGCCCAAAGGCCACGGTCGTTTTACTCATAAGGGATATAGGGGATTCATAGTAGTATCTTATTTTGCTGAATGTAGCCTGTAAAAGCTTTAAAAAATTTAAAAAAAGCTTGTTTCAAGGTCAAAGCATGCCAGGGCTAGGAAAGGAAGTCCATCTCGAGGGCGTGGCAGAACTCACGCCACCCTCTCCCTGCACGGGGCCGCCCACTTCCTCCCGCTCCTCACCCGCCCTTGAACCCTTACGCCGGGTTCACACCTACTCGCAACAGCGACAAAGCGACAAGAATCCATTCAAAGTCTATGAATAACGGTGAGAAACAGCGAGAGAGGTGGAGTCAGTACACAGCGACAAATAACCCATATGTTTGTCTCTCTGAAATATTGACTAGCAGTCAATTTCGTCACACTACCAACCAATCAGAAACGACGCCTCTCTTGATGTTTAAAAAAAAAAAAAAAAGTGTCAGACGAGCACGCGCTCTTTTCTGTCTTTCTGAAAAGCAGCTCATTGTCACGGTCTCAAACCATTCAGTTCAGTCTGTACGACTATAGGGACGTTAGAGAACTTGCGGCTTGGAACAGAATTGCCGTCGGCATGTCTGGTGACTGCGTTGCACTTTGCAATCAAGTGTTTACAATCGGTGAGTTATTGGTGTCACACCAAATGCACTTACAACGCCCCCTGGTCGCTGTACGTGACCAAGTACAGCATTTCTTTTCGCTGTTGCGAGTAGATGGTGTGAACCAGGCGTGAAAAAGCTTGGGTCTCGTGGCATGGCCTGTAGAGCACTGTCCGCACGCTCATTGCGAGCTGTGCCGTGGGCGGTTCAATTCTGGCCGCGGGGACCTTTGTTGCAGGCCCCGGATAAGGGCTGGGCCTGCACGGAGGACTCGGCGTTAAGGGTGAAGGGTACAGTGGCTTGCTGGTGGCTGGGCGGGGACGTCCCGTGCCCTTCACAACCACCAGCCGCCAGTATCACACCGTCACGCTTCTGCCCTAGAGGCCTGGCAGAAAGGAAGCCTTGATCTTAAATACGGCCAAACCCCAGGAGACACAGCGACTAGTGCTTCATTCAGCACTAACCAGTACACTCTCAGTAGTGCATATGGCCCCAGTGGTAGCGGTGGTTGGCGGATGACCCTCTCCTGACCCGCTGTCATCATGTTCTCCCAGAGTCACGGGTGACCTCTGCATTGCCTAAGGCCTGTCCACCAGGCCTGACTCACACACTGTTGACTGTCAACACCAGTGACCCCTGCAGGCTTGCAGATTTTGATGACACAAGAAACTAATAACAACACAGCTCGCCAACACAACCCGCCAACACGGCCTGCTGACACAACCTGCCAACATGGCCCACGACACTAACCGCCAAAACGGGTTCACGGATTGGCTTTTTTTTTTTTTGTTTGTTTTTAAATGCATGGCTCCACAACTCTTTAATGATTCCTGTCTGTCTCTGATCGTGACTGGTCTCTATCATATCAGTGCCCTCTGTCAGAGAGATTAATAAGGAGTAAGTCCTTGGCTCCCAGGTCATTAACGATAAACATCAGGCTGGTGTATGTACAGTACGTATATAACAGTATAAACGAGATAGGCGGACAGTTGAGCTCTTGAGCTGGGAGAGCATACAAAGTCATTAATCAGGACACATACTGCTGGCAAAGTCTTTCTGTGGCTGTGCGGCTGTGCGGCTGTGCGGTTTCTGAAGCTGTTACAGTGGAACAGGGGAACAAAACTGCAGCAGTCACCCCCCCCTCCTCCCCACACACTCCCCCACCCCCCTTCCTCCATGGTGCATTACAGACAGCAAAAAAACTGACTTTCTATTATATCACTTGGGTCACACTCTTCAGCCCAACCACAGGGCCCACACTGGCCAGCTTACAGGCGTCTCCTGGTGTAATGCAGGAGCCCAGATCCCCGTGTCCCACATGGATGTTTGCTGCATGAGGACGTGTCTGCAGGCTTCCCCCCATCCGCAGCGTTTGCAAGCAGAAGACTACAGCAGCGTTCCATGTTCCCCAGGAATGTAATCTTGTCTAGAAAGATAAGGCTTTGCTCCCCGCCCCCCCCTCAGCCGAGAAGCAATAAATGTACAGTGCACTGTGCATGCCAAACATCCCTGTTGCTGTCATCAGTTACTATGGGGAGGGGGGGGGGGGGGGGGGGGGATGCTCAAAATGGCCCCCTGCTGGCCACTATGTGAATTAGCCAAACTAAAGAAAAGTGCAGACAACTCAAATGGCTGTGTGGCCACTGCCTGTCGAAATATAGGACACTCAAAAACCTATAAAATAATAAAGCACCATTTATAAATAGCAACTGAGTATGTCCTGAGGAAATATACTACACGACCAAAAGTATATGAACACCTGCTTATCCACAACCTCATTCCAAAATCATGGGCATTAATATGGAGTCCCCCCCCCCCGCTGCTATAACAGCCTCCACTGTCCTGGGAAGGCTTTCCAAAAGATGTTGGAACATTGCTGCATGGATTTCTTTCCATTCAGTCAGAAGGAGGAGCATTAGTGAGGTCGGGCACTGATGTTGGGCGATTCAGCCTGGCTCGCAGTCTGCATTCCAACTGATCCCAAAGGTGTTTGATGGGATTGAGGTCAGGGTTCTGTGCAGGGCAGTCAAGTTCTTCCACACTGATTTCAACGAACCATTTCTGTATGGACCTCACTTTGTGCACAAGGGGCATCGTTATGCTGAGGGCCTTCCCCAAACTGTTGCCACGAAGTTGGAAGCACAGAATCATCTATAACATGGATGGGCAACTCCAGGCCTCGTGGGCCGGTGTGTATGTATGCAGGTTTTAACCGCCACCAGTTACCCTGGCTCAATCAGCGAATTAGTCGTATACACCATCACTGATTCACTCGTAAATTATACCACAATAAAACGTTACAATACATGCATACCAACACAAGAACATTCATCAGCTGCTTTTCATATCGTGGAATGTAGATAAAATATCAGATCATGTAAATGATTGGGTTACTTAAATAATTGGTAACTGGTGGCAGCAAAAACCTGCATACACACTGGCCCGCGAGGCCTGGAGTTGCCCATCCCTGATCTAGAATGTCATTGCATGCAGTAGCATTAAGATTTGCCTTCACTAGAATTCCGGGGCCTAGCCAGAACCATGAAAAATAGCCCCAGGCTAAGGGGTGTCTGGATATTCTCGGCCATATAGCGTATACAATATATGAAGAGCACCCAAATACAATTTTAGGGATTTCAACTTAGCCCGTAAATATACTTACAGTAATATAGCAACTCATGCAACATAAACAGTACCACTGCTCAAACATATTTCTCAGTGGTGGTTAGAATATGGAATGCAATATGGAGGTGTCGTCTTGATGTATATTCTACAAGCGGGGAGGTGTGGTCTCCTTCTGTATAAAAAGGAGGTGTAGCCCAGGAGCAATCTCACACAGTGGGGTTGGCCAGATAACTCTCCTAAATATTTTGAACTGGGTGAAATTATGAAGTTTTGCTTTTAAAAAAACTTACAAAAATGAGCTAGCTAATTGCCTGAAATAACCCCTGGGTCTATTTAAAGCAGCTAAAACGGTCTCAAAATGACACTTCTAGCACGTATACAAATGTGAACTAAGTAGATTCTGTCAATACAAACAATAACCAGTCCTCGTACGCATTCATTTTTTTTAATTAAATGGCCCTTTCCTGGCTTTTCATATTTTATTTAGAACGTAGATCGGGTAGATAATTCTTGCGCCAGAAACAGCGTTAATACACCACACACTGGTCCAAATTTCCACGGAAGCAAGCGCTCCTGGTAGTATATCTATGGTAAACAAACCGACCTGCCGATATTTTGCTAGTCTTTTCTGGTAGCTTGCTAACAACATTGAAGAAAATAGTACTTTTATAAGGTAAATTGAATTACACGAAAGAAAATACGTACATTTTAGCCTTGGTCTATATAATCTGGTAGACATGGCCTTCGTCTACTTAGCAGCTCAGTACTGCCCTGCATACCTGGAAAATAGTGCAGATTCACCTTACCTGCCGTTCCCCAATGTAACCACGTGACCATACACCCTATGACACCACATTCTGCTCTGCTGAATGCAGTTTACCTGCAGAGTAGCTGTGCTGGTGAAAGGAAACAGGATCCTTCTGTGGCTCCCTGCAGTGCAGCATAAGTATCGCTGCGTTTCGCTGACACAATTGGACTATTCACAACTTATTTTAATTTTGTACCTGCCTTGGATTTCAGGGAAAACAAAGCAGACCAAATGTGCACACGTACGGCACTTTACATACACCTACCCAACCTCCCACCTCAAAGTAACTTTCACAAACACAATCAGATGCTGACAAACGGCTACTTCAGAGCTGCCTGACAAATAAAAAGACACAATTTAGACTAATGCAGTTCAACATTTGCACTTAATGAAGGACAAGGGTTCAATAACTACATTAATGTGGGTAGTGGATGCTATTTCTGTTCAACGTTCGCTACGGAAGACTTCATCTTTCACACCTACGCATATGCAAGGTGATGTTTGGACACATTATCACACCAATTATCTTCTTTCTTTCCCCACTATATTCACTATCACATTAATGCAAATACTTTGCCCTGAGAAATAATTCAAATTCATAGGCTAGCTTTGCAATCCAGACTGCAGTTGTCTAAATAGGCCTATATTTTCAATTCTGAAGTGTTGAATGTGCCCTAATCTTATTATACTGCTGTTATATATTCCAAGCTTGTATCACAGACTCTGGTGTCATTTATCAAAGACCCTGCCAAGTATTTCTGAGCTATCAGTAAAATTGTGATTATCCTCTTAAAATAGTAGATGAGGCTTCTTGACATTTTAAATTAGAACTGAGGCCATAAGCTACTAATATTGAAGGATGTAGTCCTCATGAGTCCTCATAGTTGGTATGAGGCTGGAATCTACATTCTGTAAAAAAAACAAAAAAAACCCCTCAGTTTAGAATTCACTTGTAAATTGTACTACCGATGAAAGACTTGATGAAGTTAGCTTTGGTCTGAGTGTGTGTGTGTGTGTGTGTGTGTGTGTGTGTGTGTGTGTGTGTGTGCATGTGTGTATGTGTCTGAGAAAAAGAGAGAGTGTGTGTATGTGTGTGTGTGGGTATGTGTGTCTGAGAAAGACAGAGTGCCTGTGTGTGTGTGTGTGTGTGTGTGTGTGTGTGTGTGTGCGCGCGCGTGGGTGTCTGTGTCTGAGAGAAAGAATGTGTGAATGTGCATGTGTGTTAGACAGATACAGGGAAACTGAGAATGTAATACAATCCTGATTATGCAAAGAAAGAAATTTAATCCAGAAAGGAAACGGCACACTGAGTTCTCCCGGCAAGGCCAGCAACAGTGAATGTGACAGCAGTACATAGCTCAGGCGTAAGTGGTCCTGTTCCTCTTTTCAAATAACACAGACCAAACTCCTCCCAATAGCCTCTTAAGATGCTGAGCTTGCAGAATCCAACGCTCCATCTCCCCCCTCTCCTCTCTCTCCTTCTCCCTCTCTCTGTTACACTCCACCTCCAGGGTCTATGCGATGTTATCGATGATGAGCAGCAGTGTGTAAATCTCCAAGGTCAGGGTGGGGGGAAAAGCAGATGAGCCAATCAGAATGGCTGTGTGCCTGACCTCACACACAACGGCCAATTGGGAAGCCTTGAGGTCTCCTGACAGACAACACTGGGGTGGCTCACTGGGTCCCAGTGATTGTGCCCTTCGCAAATGCCCCAAGTCTTGTGACCTCACCATAAGGTCAGGCTTTCATAGTGCCAACACCGCCCTGTTTTAGCACAATTTCAAACTGCAACCAAGTTTCCACATTCAGAAAAGTAGATGAGCACAGACATCAACTTATCACTGCAAAAATGTAACAAATTTCATTTGCATTAGAAAAAAATGTCAACTTACTGACTTCATTATTCAGCAGAAAGCATTAATCCAGATCCTGAGATTGTTTATAGCTTAGCTTGTGAGTTTGGCAGGTAGAAATGATCAATTACAAATAATAAATAAAAGACCAAGGTTAAAATGACCGTAAGTAGTATACTTTTTGAGTGTGGCATTTTCGCTTAATTGACAGCACCAATTATGCATCAAATGCATTGCCTCTCGGGCGCATGTATGTTGTGTCTTAATGGCGGACCATCATATCAGCCATAATCTTATGATATTGGCAGATACTGATATAATCCTACTATCATCGAGCACCCCTAGCCAGGAGTCCCATCGGGTGATGCCTTATCATGTCTCACTTCTTTTAATCTGGCCGCTCTTCTCTTAAGACTTAGCCATATCTTACTGACTTAACCTTAAGACAGCCATATCTTACTGACTTAGCCTTAGCAGTGACTGCAGTTCCTCAGCTGATGGAGCAGAAGAGAGGAAGTCAGCTGACTGCATGCAGGACAAAACTGTACCGTTACACCTCAAGAATCATCTGTAAAGCCGCTGAGTCATGAACGTCTGAAAGCAAGCCAAGCCAGAGGCTGCAGTGTGTGCACTGCGGATAATGTGCACAATGTCATTCGGAAAGGCAAATAAAAGTTTTGAGGATTTTGTTTCCCTTCTGTTCCAGATACAGTACACAACAACGAACGTGGAAATTAAATGACCATCTGATCAATACTGCCTGCTGTGTTCAGATTTATACATCAAAGACACAGAAAGATCTTTCACTGACATTCAGGAGAAGACCTCTAAGCCCAACATAAGACTAATGTACTCTAGAACAGTTTAGAGCAGTCCAGTTTAACAGTCGACTGTGTTTACTAGCAACACTAGATGATAAACCTTTTTTCTCATTTCTAGTCAGGTCAAATTGTCAAAGATAGCCCTAAAAAGGGCTTTTACCCCTTTTTTTTTTTTTGCAGTGTTCTAGAACTCCAGGGCTTTTGATTACCAGCAGTGATCGTTACATCAGCATTAGAATGTTCAGTTCTTCTTCTTCTTCGTTTGGGTAGGATCTTTTTGTCCCACATCCCCAGGCTCGGGGCCGAGGGGCTATCCTTTTACCACCCCGAGCCTGGGGGGGGGTTCACCCGGACTATATTTCAGGGCACACCTCCAGTAGCCACGTCACCGTATCATCATCCAGAACCGACAGACCATGCATCCCATTGGGTGCCCGATAAATCGGGCAGTCCAGGATGACATGGTCTGCGGTTTGTTCCTCCGCGCCACACTCGCAGGCTGCGCAAGAAGCCAAGCCCCATCTGTGCATCGATAAGCGGAAGCGCCCAACGCCGGTCCGGAGGCGGTTAAGCCTCACCCATGCCAGTCTAGGCAGGTCCACCCCAATAGGGGGAAAACCGACGTCTGGGATGAAGTCACGGAGTCTAGAGGTGTTCTCCTCCCACTCCGTGCTCCAGATGTAATCCGCCCACCGTGCCGCACTGATGTTAAGGTCACTGCATTGCTGCAGGAATTCCTGTGCGGCAGGCACAAATGGGTGTCTCGACTTAAGGCGCCGGGGAGGCTCAGCAATTACAGCGAGCCTTTCGTGGAGCAGATGGTTTGGCTCCATGGCCCGGCACGCGAGACGTGCTGTGGCTCCCGTGCGGCGAAGCCCAGCGGGCTGGATGCCTGCAAGAATGGGAAGATTGTCCACGGGAGTGGGACGCAGGCATCCTGTCACGATGCGCAAGGCTTCGTTGATGGGCGTATCGATGAGGCGGGTGTGGGCACTGCGACACCATACCGGTGCGCAGTACTCACTAGTCGAGTAAACAAGGGCCAGGGCTGCCGTACGCAATGTTCTTGCGTCGGCGCCCCAGCCTGACCCGACTAGTCGCCTCATCAATGCCACACGAGATGTTAACTTCTTGCGCAGTGACTCAAGGTGTCGGCGAAACGTGAGCGACCTGTCCAATGTCACGCCGAGGTAGATTGGCTCAGCGCAGCATGGCAGGGGTGTTCCGCCAATATATATTCGGAGCTCACGTTTAGCCTCCCTGTTGTTAAGATGGAAGGCCGCCGACACCGTCTTTGCCTCGCTGAGCTTCAACCTCCATTTCCAGAGGTATGCCACTAGTGTCTGCATGTCCTGGCTCAAAGTCCCCTCCAATGACTGCCAGTCTCCAGCGGAGTACACCAACGCGAGGTCATCCGCGTAGGCATACTTCCGCGAGACTGTATCAGGCAAGTCATAAGTGTAGATATTATAGAGGAGGGGGGCCAGGACAGATCCCTGGGGGACGCCGTTCTTGAGGCGTCGTAACCTGCTTTGCTGTCCGCTACCGGTGGTAAGGTTAAAGCTGCGATTTCGGACAAGCTCCAGGATCATACTGACCATGTGCCTGTCCGGCAGCAGGCGGAGCAGCTTGCAGGTGAGGCCGCGGTGCCATACGGTATCATAGGCAGCCGTCAGATCGACAAAAACGGCTCCGGCCTTCTTCTTGAACGAAAAGCTGTCCTCGATGTCTTGAGTCATCAAAGTGACTTGGTCTACGGTCGATCTCCCGCGTCGGAACCCGGCCTGCTCCCGAGGGAGCAGTGGGTCGACGATCGGTTCGACGCGGGCGTAGATAAGACGCTCGAGGATCTTGAAGGGGATGCAGAGCAAGGAGATGGGACGGTAGCTCTTAGGATCCCCTTCAGGCTTATTCGGCTTAGGGATCGCGACAACTAGGGCTCTTCTCCAGATTTTGGGGATCTTGAGTTGGCGCAAGCAGGAAGAGAGGAAAGCTCTTAACCAGGACTTCAGGGCAGGTGCGGCATGGAGTATAAGCTCCGGGCAGATGGAATCAGGGCCCGGAGCTTTTCCTGGCTTTAGGTGCTGGAGGGCGGCAGCGAACTCCTCCGGTGTGAATTCACCGGAGATGTTATCGCTGCTAGATGTTGGGGCCCTCCAGAGGTCAGACACTTCTTTTGCCACGAGTCGTGATGACTCGCGGTCTTTACCCTCGTATACCCCATTTTTCACAAATTGTGATGCGATTTTATTTGCAGAAATGGGGCAGTGACGAGGGGAGTGTCTTGACCTGCCAGTGAGGTTGTTCAGGATACTCCATGCCTTGCGGCTGGAGTGCGAGAAGTCGATGGAATTGACAGCCTCCTCCCAGCGCTCTTGTCTCCTCCGGCCGAGTCTTGACAACAGGGCTGTAGCAGCCCTGTTTGACTCGGTTCCGGCAGGAGCCCGAAGGAAAACGCGGTAGAGGTTCTCGCACTCCGCATCCCAGCACGGTTTGTAGCTATTGCGACGTCTGCGTGGGATGGATTTCTTGGCCGCTTTCACTAACATGCCACAGAAGTCCCGGTATGCCTCATCCACGTTGTTGGTATTAGGCGATGGGAGACGCCACGTGGATTTGTTAGTGAAGAGGCGGAAGCGTTTCCAATTGGCCTTACGGAAATTCCATCGCTTCACCGGCTCACTCGGGATAGAGTCCACGAGTTTAGGCACGGTTATCAGCGATGGTCGATGTTGGGACCGCGGGAACTTTCCGAGCACACGTCTGTCCGGGAGCTGGTTGTCTGCACCGACACTCGCAAATGCCACGTCAGGATTCGTCCCAGTGTTCCAGCGACCGGAGAGAAAGCTGGCTGCACCCTTTGGATCATATAACAGGGCCAGGCAGTTGTTAGCTGCCCAAGCAGCCAGGTTCTCTCCGTTGGGTGTGTTGGTATTGTACCCCCAGTCTTCATGCTGACAGTTAAAGTCGCCAGCATAGAGACAGGGGTGGGGGAACACCGGGACAGACACCGGCGTGAATCGCGAGGGGGGAGGCTTGTAGACGTTTACAATTTTAAAACCGGCAACGTCCACGCACAACCACTCAATCTCCGAGTCAGCCGGAGATTGATCGGCGAGAGTCCAGCTCAGCCTTTCATGGACAAACGTGGCAAGGCCGTGTTTCCTGCTTAGGATAGACCCAGCTAGTGTGAAATTTGGTAATACTAGCTTATCTGCTGAAAAGCAGTGGGTCTCCTGGAGGAGGATGACGAGGGCCTTGGTGGTATAGGCCAGCTCCTCGATGACGCTGATCTTGTTGGAGGTGAGTCCTTCGGTGTTCAGCTGCAGTATTCTGGGTTGGAGGCCAGCGGAGTAATCACCACCGGCTCTCCTCCTCCCCGACTGCAGCCGAGCACCAGCCCGGGTGAGGGCCCTAAACTGGCAAATTCTGTTTCGCTTATGACTGCGATTGGCAGTCATAAGTTACTGACGGGGGACACCACGAGAAGGTGTTTGCCATGTTCAGTTAGGAACCTTTTAATCACATATTTGTGACTTTACACCTTTAAAGGGTGAACTTTGCCGAGTATGCTTCTGCGATGCAAGATAAATTCCTCTTCACTGTGTTGGACTTACAGTAGAAACCCCACACACACACACACACACACACACGGGGAGGGGGGGGGGGTCCTCTTACCTAAGCTTCCCACACAACAGCCGAGGCAGGCGGAGAATGCGCTGATAGAGACACGAGAACAATTCAGCAAAGGAGCTGAGTCATACAACGGATCAAGTGATGGTGAACCAGGCAGGCAGTGTCCTCAAATGCACAGCAGCGTTGAGTCACATGATGTTCACAGTGTTCAGGTCAATCTCCACAGCTCTGTACTAGGTGCTCACTAAAATCCCTTTGAGTGCTTTCAGACGCATTCCAGGTTACATTAAATTATTCTGTCGCAATGCATGTTGTCTAGTGTCTACATTATATTAATTACAGTCATCATTGCTTTTTTTAAATTATCGTGTCAGTGAACCAGGACCATCAAAACTTCCAACGTCTAAGCAAATATGCGATTTTTACTTTTAAACACATAGAAAGGGTTTTTTTTAACTAATGACTCATTCAGAGCTACTCCACATTTGTAAATCTCTTTGCCAATGACTGTACACCCACTCTGGATAGTAAATAAACAATGAATCACACCAGTGGGATGTTGTACAGCCATGAGTCAAGTACATTACATTTCAGCATTTAGAAGATACTCTTATGCAGAGAAACTTACATTTTCCATACAATTAACAGCTGGATATTTTTGAGAAGATATTTAGGTAAAGTACCGTGCCTAACTGGCAGCACCAGGAATCAAACCTGCAACTTATAGGTCAGAAGTCCAGTTTCTTAGAGCACAACTGAACCTTGGTAGAACTTTGGGTTGTGTAGTTACCTGGCCATGATATGAGTCCAAATGTTGGTGAAATATGTTTGTTAGTTGCTCTGTGCTCCCCTGGGGTGATAATCCAGAATAGGGTATTTGTCGCTCTCCATTCACTTCTATAGGGCAGCTAAAACGGTCTCAAAATGGCACGTATACGAACGCGAACTATGGTATACAACCGTGCTAGAAGTGTCATTTTGCAACTGTTTTAGCTGCCCTATAGAAGTGAATGGAGAGCTACTAATACCCTATTCTGGATTATCACCCCAGGGGAGTACAGAGCAACTAACAAACATATTTTGCCACAATTTGGACTCATATCATGGCCAGGTAACTACACAACCCAAAGTTCTACCAAAGTTCAGTCGTGCTTTAACCACTCCACTATACTGTCACCAACAATGCATGAAAATATAAGGACAGATAAGACCTGTTTACTGTATACAGACAGTACCTAGTAAATACAGTATGCAAAGAAATTAAAACTGATGTGTTTATACACTAAACAAAGTGTTTAACCCTTTGCAACACACTGTCCAAATCAAGGCACACGGTGGCCTAAAAGTGCTCATTAAAAACTCCCAATAACAGAGCTCTTTACAAAGACGGTCGCTAACGCAATCATATTTAGAATGGTTTCAGGTGATAATGAAGCATCATTAAAGTGTTCTTTAAGTTTAGCAGTCAGTAGTAAGGTTCAGCTAACTGGAGACCTGCTCTCAGTATATATAGACTCACTGCCCTCCAAGCACACAGTACTGAAGTACGTCACCATAATGCCTGGTGGGATTGCCTCTGCCAGGCTGAGGTACACCGTGACCGCGCCCGCCACAGGGAAATGTTGGCACTCAGTTTTGGTGTGAGGCTGCCCCAATTTCCTCTTTTCCCCCTATGACATAATTACATTTACATTTTTAGCTAGACAGCCTCATCCAGAGCGATTTACACGGCTTACATCCTTTTACATACAATCCATTTATACACCTGGATATTTACTGAAGCCATTCAGGTGAAGCACCTTGCTGAAGGGTAGCAGGGCAGCGGCCCTCACCCGGGAATCGAACCCTTGAGGCACGAGCCCGGTTCCCTGACCACTAAACTGCACCGCCGCTGCCATATTACACTGCTGTCCTCAGGCAGACAGGCAGGCCAGATAAGGTAGGACGCACCGATAACTCCGCCGCAATCACGCGGCCGGGGAAACTGGAGAAGAGGTTGCCATGACAACCCGGCGGCAGACCTTTACTGGAGTAATTCAAAAACGGGAGCCCGATCATCACGGGGCGTTGTTTAAGTCTTTGAAGAGAGGAGCACATTCTCTCAAAGAATCGTAGCCGGGGATTAAAAACACGGTGAATGTAAATGCACTGCCGAGTAGACTACAAATAAAATCGGCAGCGCGTAAACGGGCGCCGTTGGTATCTTCAAGCAAACACTTTTCCCTGTTTCCTGAATGCTTGAATTTCTCACAGAGAAATCTATGGTACGAGACTTATCTGACTATCCTTTATGTAACCCCTTAACTGGAACTGGCCCATATTTGGGCAGGAAGTGGTTTATTTTATTTGCATTCATTGTGTTTTCGGTGAAATTTTCATTCAACCTCGTAACACAATATACAATATAACACAATGTTATAGCGAGAACGGTTCCTTATTTATATTTACAGTATAAATATACTAAATATACCATACTTACAGTAATTCTGACAGCTTGGAAAACAAACTCCTAATGGTTACATTACAGAAGAGACCAGGATTATGCCTGTAGTCAAAGATGTTCAAGAACAGTAACCGTTTTATTGTCGGGCTAGTGTTCAAAAAAGGTGGTGCTATAGAGAATGGTTTAATCAGCCTAAGAGGTGAAGTCCCGCAGTCCCACAGTAATGATGCTGGGAACAGTTACAAACACAGTCCTTGGCTGAGGGTGACCCTCATTAGGTCAGTGTGTCCCATTTGTTAACAGAGCCACGCTCAGTTGTGACAGGAGCCTGTAGAATTCAGAGATCTACAAGGAGATATGTTCAGAATGCTAAGTGTTCCTCGCTGCATTAATGGCAGCCACTGTGCGTCCCCTCCAAAATATAAAAAATAAAAATCATAGACCTGATCCTTTACATGCAATGCCCAGACCTGAAGTAGAGGGATGTGTCCAAAAGTGATTTTGTTATCTATAGTACAATGGGTAGGAAACCCAAAGGCTGCAGTCTGATTCTCAGGTGGGGCACTGCCATTGAAATATCAAGCATTGATTCAGTGCGCATCCCGCTGTATAAATGCCTACTATGTAAAAATGTATAATTATGTAAGCCACATTGGATAAGAGCATCTGTTAAATGCCAACAATGTCATGCAATGCAATGCAATGATCTGTTTATCCACTAGTGCACACCCACTCCACTTCACTGAAGTATTGCAACTGTTTATGTCGAATAGTTTTTGTCCTTCAGACAGATAATTTTTCACATACCCTCTCCACCCCAACCCTTAAACCTCCCCCCCCTCAATACTGCAACAATGAGTCCCCAGATAATATATAGAACAAACAGTGAAAATTAATCTGAATCTTGCATGGAGCACAAATTAGATGCATTACTATTGTGCTATCAAACAATGTGCATATCTTTTCCTTACCAATATGCAATTCATTTTGCAGCATCTGCTGACAGGATTGGCCTGAGGTTTTGAAGCCGTTTCTGAAACCGATGAGCCCGGAACGCACGGCTGACTTTCTCAATGATATACACTTCCAGACATTTGTGGTTTTGTTTATGCAGTGGCTGTAATACACACGGAGCTCTTTGCCTACCCATTGTAGTGATTGGTCTTTGTATCTGGTGCAATAAAGATGCACTCCTTATAAACACTCCCATCAAAATACAATAAATAAGAAATGAGCAATACAGCAGTCTCACGCCCAAGGCAATGAATCTGAAATAGAAATCCAATGAAGCAAGGCTCACTCACGGACCGTCACAGCACGCAGAGAAATCCAGTGACTGAATCTGTAAAACTGACTTCTCAAAATAAGCAATTGCAGGAGAATCATATGTAATGCTCCAAATTTTCTGAGTTGAAGGGTACACTTTATTTACCAGCGTTTGCAGCTCAACCCCCCGCCCCATTTCTTTCCCTCATGGCAGCTTTACTGTTACTCCATTTTGTGTTTTCGGTAATTGAGACATTATTATCGGGGTTATAATAACCTGATGATATTTCTGGGCCCAGGACACTTAACTGCTGCCAGTGGGCTTGTCAGAGACGCTGCACTGTAAATCACACTGGAAAAAAATCCATTGCATGCTCATAATTACTCTACAATGGTGCCTTAATATGTTCAAATTATGACTTATGACAATTTCTTCCAGTGCAAGGCTCTCCCAGTAACAACATCCTGGGCGCCTCCTTATTCTGGTTTCTATGCAGATACACACGTTCTGCCAGAAGGAGAGCGCAAGAGAGGTTGTGTTCAATGGAGAAGTGAGTCATCATCACTTGCTCTGAGCAGATATCTTTCACCAAGATCACTCAGATAGCTCAACAATTTTTGGAGCACCCATTTGTGCAGGAGGTCTTTGGCATGGCCGTGAAGAAACTATGACAATCAAGTCTGCTTACATGCTCCCCTTACTCCGCGTAGCTCCCAACATCGACTCCTTACTTATTATACTTATTATACTATTCTCTATCCGCAGAGGTGTAAAATCCAGGTAAAGGCATTGTGTTCCAATCACAGTATTTTGTTCCAACATACTAATTAACACAATTCTTCAACCAGGAGGTAGAAATCAGTTGGCTGAGTTTATGGGCGGAAGAAACACATGGCAGGACTTTTACTTTCTGACCCCTGGATTTTCCACCTCTGTCTATCCATTCTCTTTCATTTTCCCTCTAAAAGAGCCTTTATTTTTGATACGGTTTCCATGCAGCCTGTGCCAGCTTTGGGTCTGAATGGACCATTGCCAGATCACAGAAAAGCCTTACTATCTGAGTAAATATACATCAACCTGAAACAGGCCACCGGATTTCTATGGTTCCTACTGTGTGTGCGTGTGTGTGCATGTACATGTGTGTGTGTGTGTGTGTGTGTGTGTGTGTGTGTGTGTGTGTGCGTACGTGCATTTTGTTTTTAGTGTGTCTGCCTCTTTCCTCCAGCCTAATATTTCAACATCCGTCCTTATCTTTCAACAGCAGTACAGCATTGAGACTTACAACATCAGATGTAGAGAGGTTTAAGGTTTATGGCGAATGGCTTCAAAGATTTTTGTGTAAGTGAGCTGGGTTGATTTACAGGAAATTCCAGCATGAGGATGAAAAGTATTATTACCTTATACACACTGACCCGAGTCCCTCCGGTACCATATACCCCTCCTACCGCAGCGAGCTTCTTCACTTTCCTTTCTCCTTAGAGACATGGACCTCAGGTCAGTCTGTTTTAGATCATACCGCTCCTGCAGTTATAAAGAGAATAGAAGCCCATTGTAGTGAATTATAAAACTGTAAAAAGTCACGGTAAGACACTGGGTCGGGGTGAACCTATCTCTAGCCATTATTAGTCACTGTTTACTGGACCCGGTGCCTGACAGAACAAATAACCTGAACAAACCGAGAACAAACAGTAGAGCTTTGTGACAGCTCTTTCTAACTGGGACACTCCTGAAGGAGGCTTCAGGTATTTACAGTACATGTAGTTTACAGTGTTTTTTTTGTTTGTTTTTTAAGTGCTGTACACAGACTCTCAAAATCAACCTCTGGGTCAGGATGGCACGCTTTGTTACGGGTTTGCGGGTTTAAACATCATGATGTGGGGGGGCAAGCACAATATGGAGGCTTATAGCAGCTATAGGACACCGTGCTGGGCTCTGGGTCTGTTGTGTCAGCAGGACTACAGTCAGGTGACAGACAGCAGAGGGGGGGTTCCACGGTGAGCCAAAGACGCTTTGAAAGGCACCTCCGGAAACGCATTGCAGGGAGCTGAGGATGCAACCTCAGAGACATGTCCGCCAGGACGCGTGAGCAGAGAGAAGGGGAACGATGGGGGGGGGGGGGGGGTTGCGGGGAGGGGGCGGGGCAGCTGACATACCGCTGCAGGCGTAATGAATGTGACGTCATGCTCCGTTTCTGCAACCCTGGCAATTTGCAGTCTATTTCTGTATCACCTCTCTGCGCTCCATTAATCAGGTACAAGAGAGTAGAACTGCAGTCCCACCAGCACAGCCCCAACAGGCCTGAGATCCAGCTAAGTCTGCTGCTACTGTGTGTGTGTGTGTGTGTGTGTGTGTGTGTGTGTGTGTGTGTGTGTGTGTGTGTGTGTGTGTGTGTGTGTGTGTGTGTGTGCATGTGTGTTTGTGTGACAGAGAGGGGTGTGTGTGTGATAAGAGAAAGAGTGGTAGGTGTGTGTGTGTGTGTGGGAGCACTTGCTACTCAGGCATATTATGCAAATGCTCACGTGTGCATAAGCATTTAAAAGAGAACATGGTTGCTGGGTGTGCATGTGTCAGTGCGTTTGCTACACAGGCGAGCAAGTACGTTGTTTGTTTGGCTGGGTGAAAGAGGACACAGATTATGCAGTGAGTTTGAGATAGTGTGTGCGTTTGTGTATGATTGAGCATGTGGATTGTAAGCTGTTTTTTTTGCTATATCCATATACCCGTGAGAGGGCGGATATCATTCTTGGGAATATTGTAGAGAACCTGTCTGGTAATTGGAAAGTAGTCTGAAAACAGCCTCCATCATGCAACTTCTAATGAGCCATACCTGTTGCCCAGGCAACCACTGACGATTCTGGCAGTTCAATTACACCACCAGCTCTATGGGCTTTGATTAAGGAAAGGACTGTTTGGGGGTGGAGGGGCGGCAGCTTTAACGTTGACAAACTCACTGACCTTGGCTCAGTATCATACAAATGAGGGAGATATGGTTCCAGTTTGCCTGGATTCTTGTAATTTCTTTGGGTGGGTAACACAACACAGGAGTAGGCTGCTTGATAGTCTGTTCATTTTGAAGGGATCTCCTGGGTGGATTTGTAGGGCCCGTGCACGGACCACTGTTAGCCTATTAAAGTATCTTAAACAGCTGTGTACTTAGGACACTGTAACCTACCTAAGAAGTCAGATTGTCAATGAGGATTGTAAGCTAGCAAGCCATTTTTGTTTACTCCTAGCCAAAATCGTTTGCGAGCTATAAAACGAATTTAGGCCTAATGTTACTGTATCTAACGTTAGAATCTCTAGCGTCACATGACGTGCTAAATTATGAAGCTAGCAGTAAATAATCTGACTAGCTAGCTAATATTACTGCTGGCAAAAAAAAGAAAACATTACAGTCACCAGTGGGAATAGGTTTAAAATAACAAATGTTTTTCTGGACAGAAGAAACCAGATCCACACCTGCACTCATTTGATACAAGTTCGGCACATAACTCCTCCAGCTGCCTCAGTTGCAAACTCCTGCAAAGGTTCTCCGTTTCATGGTTTCGTAGCTTTGCAAACAAGCAGATTGACGATTATCAGTCAATCACAATCGAGTATTCATCCAAGCTGTGGCATAAACATATAGCCTATATTCCTTTTTTTTTTTTTTTAACTAGGATTTTTATAGGCTATGAACTTAATATGATAATTTACAGACCAAAATCCCTCCCAAGATTCCTCGCAGTACATGGTATGGCACCATGCCTGGCTACACCTCCTTGCCATGCTGTAGCGCATCGAAAAAAAAACATAAATTGTTTTTTATAGATAATACAAAACATAATAGATAAACATAGATACAAACCTTGAGGTTTCTGTAGTCCATGACGGAGCGCCCGTAAACAGTACAGATGTGACTCAAATGTATCCAGTGAGTGTGACTAGCATAAAGGTTAATATATAAGGCGCTGGTCTCGTACGTATGAGGCCTGGGTTCGATTCCTAGATCAGATACTGCTGTTAAGTAAAAACCTAAATTGCAGTGAACGACAGTGAAAGAACCATGTTATGCAGAGGGAGCTTTATTCAGTTGCATAAAAAGCCAACAAAAATACATTAGCTTAACTTTAGTTAAAAGTATAAACAACAAGGAGTATGAAAATGTTGGGTGGCATTAATTATCGTAAGATATCATAAACTAGCTAGATTTTATCAAACATTGGCTAACACTTGCTACTTAATGTTTGTGGGATTCCAAGGGTATGTAACCCAAATTGGTCCAGACTTGATGCTTTTGATCCACTAGTTGTAGGCAAATAAAGCAGCAAACAGTGATATTTGAAACTTGTGGCTCGGTCTAGTGGAGCTACACTTCCATCTAGTGGTCTTAAAAGACACCGAAAACAACTGTCAAAGATCATACAACATACACTGGAAATAAATTAAATGTAATCAAGATGATCAGTATGTGTATAATAATTTGTTAAACTCCTGCTAAACTACTGTTATTTCCCAGAATTTATTTGATTTCCAGAGATCTGTCAATGCAGTTGTCCAGCTAACTCAGTAATCCTGCTTTGTGGAATACCCCCCTGGTTTCAAATGTAATATCTTCTGGAACGCATTATCCCACTTACAGATCTCAGCCAGTTTCCAAGAAGACAAAAATTAAACCAAGAATGTTTATTCTATAAGTTAAGTCCTTATGGATAATTTTACTGTATAAACAGATAAATGTTTATACTGTATGTTAGCTACTGCTATGCATTTTTCTCAGTTACAAGACAATGCTGGTAAAAGTTTTTTTTTGTTTAAGTTTGTTTATATATATTAACTGCTTACATGGAAGAATAAACTCCACCAACTTTAAGCCAAGAATCAAATATACATTATTGTATACTGCCCCTGTATACATCCAACAAACAACATATAAGAGTCAGTTACATAGGAAGTGAGATCCCATTGTAGTGTTTACTGTGGCATTTTTAAATAATCCCACTACAAACTAGCTATGAGAAACCAATACAGTAATATAAGCCTATTGAAAAAGGGACATTTGAAAAACGCTACAGTAAACAGCACTGAAGCTTGTATAGTGAACTGTGATTTCTCTGTCTGGATTTCTGCAGAAATGGCGAGCTAGTTTAAGCTTTCATATCACAAAATATAAAACATGAATTTCACTTCTAAATATAAATATACTTCTGAATAAAGTACTGCAGTGGAATAATAGACAAGGATCCCATATGTCCCTACACAGCTGCAAATGTTTGCCAGTTGGGCCTTAGTTATTATGTTATCTACATGCCATTATTGCTGGGCGGATTGCCCATATCAGTGCCAAGTCCCGTCCATAGTAACAGCACAGAATTATCTTTTTACGTTAATCTTTATAGACGTGTCAGAAAATAACCATTTTAGCAGCTAGACACCAAAGCTAGCTCTTTCCCAATTTGATTGGGATTTTGAACTGTAGTTAGGCAACACCATGAGATCACCACAAAATGGTGAGACATTCACGGGAGTGGGAAGAATAATTAATTTTGATGTGCCGTTTAATAATATTTCCTGTAGACTGTGAACAGATTTCACAATCACCGGTCTCCAATTTACCCAGCAAATGCGTTTGGGGGGATCCCTTTTACACCCAAACCAGTGATCTGTCGGGGGGGAAAAAAGAATATTTCAAATATTTCTTATCTGAATCCATGGATAAATACATGCTGTGATGTAGATTGATACAGTGAAGTTGCAAGCATGAAATATGCCTTCTGTCATGGCTACAAGATACACAATATAACACATCTATTTTCCTAGAAATTAAATGTACACAATCCAGTAATCCTTTACCCTAAATATGCATCCTGCTTGAGGTTGTTTTGCCAGGTAGTCCTGGTCCATGCCGAGGTAAGCAGAGGTCACATACAGGTCAGAGTACTCCCTTCCTCCAAAGCAACAGGAAGTGGTTTTATCCACAGGCAACTTCACCGTCTGTATACGTGTGCCTGAAAAGAATACATTTTAGACATTTAGCAGGTGCTCTTATCCAGAGCGACGTACACAGCTTACATTCTTCACGTACAGTCAATTTATTTTATTTTTTTATATTTTACTGAAGCAGTTCAGCTTGTGTACCATGCTGAAAGACCCAGGGCCCCACGTGGGAATCGTGCCTACAACCTTGGAGATTCAGGCCAATTTCCCTAAAGACCTGCTTTTCATTATTTCTTTCTCTCACACACGCACGCACGCACGCACGCACACGTACATATGTATGCACACAAGCACACACACCTGTCTGTGGATCGATGCGAACCACTCTCCCCCCGCTGTAGCAGGCTACCCACAGCTTCCCATCTGAGTCGATGCACATGCCGTCTGGAATTCCCTCGTCCTTCTCCATGCCGTAGACCTTCCGACGGTTACCTTCACAGATCACTCATGAGAAACACTAGGGCTATTCCCTCTCTCTGACCAACCAGAAAAGCACGCGTCACTTTCACCAACACCCAATGTCATCAATGCCAACCATTTTAAATAATCATAAAATCCATCTTCATTTAAAAAAAAAAAAAAAGGTAAATTTTATCCTCCCTGATAGTTGTAATTATAGGCCAGAGTCACTGCTGTAACTTCCCTCATCAATTTGAGAGAGTGCAGAAAATGGAAATGAAATCCACCTTCTGAACACAGTGAACACCATATATAATGTAAATATACAAATATATATTAACATAGCATTCATGATCAGGTTGGCGTGACCGGACATTATATTTTGTCAGTACATAAGCAAAAGAGGTGGCAAACAGAAAAAAAAGATAATGAATTTTGCAGTTGTAGGTATTGGCTGAAATGAACCTCTGGCAGGTACACACTATACGTAAATAAGGTATAAGGTCCTTTGAGAAATGTGTTGCAGCAGTAATTAAATAAATTAGATAGTTATCCCATCTCTGAATATGTAAAATGCAGTCACTACTCACAGATACTTCCTGTCTGTATGTCATAGTCAAAAGCTTCCACCATGTAGGTCAAGCTGTCGATGTAATAGAAGATTCTGTGATCCAGTGACCAGTCCAGGCCATTGGAGATGTCCACCTGGTCAAAGTGCTTAACCACAGTGTGGTCTGAGTGAAGCGTGTACAAACCACCCAGCTTCCTCTCAAACACTCCTGGCTGAACTTCCTTTCCCATGGTACCTGGGCAGATCATACACAGACACACAGACACACGCGCACACGCGCATGCACACACAGCATACACACAGACACAGACACACACACACACACACAAACACACAGCATACACACACACGCAAACACACACACAGACACATACACAGACACACACAGATAACACACACAGACACACAAACGCATATATACAACGAACTTGAAAAAAGAATAATTTGCAAGGACTAGTTACAAGACCACTCAGCCCATCTAAGTTTGTCCCTGTACTTACTGCATCAAGGCTACCTCACAAAATTAGCATGCACAGGATTAACTAAGCATTTGCCGAGGGTAAAATAAACGAACCCGTCATCCCACAAAATAAATCACTCAAACTCAAATGTTTGAATGTTTTTCTTCCCACTGGGGACTTTTTAACCCCACCTGCTGTTTTCCCAGATTTTACTATTTCTTGTTTTTCTGTAAAGTGGCATTATGACAGTTTCTCTCTAAAAAGTACTACACAAATGAAATTGAAATGAATTGAATTGACCCTTTAACAGGTTATGGAAACAATCATGCCTGCTACATACTGTAAAGTACAGAAGTCTTTTCAGGTAAATGCAATTTCATTTTCTCACCGGCAAAAAACCTGCCGGCTGGATCCACTTTGCCATCGTTGAAGTGGGTGTTGAGCTTGTCACTGTCCACATGGGCAATAGTTGCGGAGGTTTTCTTGTCCCAGTCCACAGCAGCAAATCGAGTTCCCTCCGCCATTACGTACCCACCGGACCTCCTAGGGACCACAGCACCTACAAACCTCTCTGTCGGGAGAACATGCATCTGAGTATGTTACCACATCTATGATGATTAGCCTTTTCTGCTTTGGATTGTACAGTATATATACTGTATATATACAGGTATTATATACAGTGTGTGTATATATATATATATATATATATATATATATATATATATATATATATACAGTGAGCACCATAATTCATTGGACAGTGACACATTTGTTTTAATTTTTTAATTATTATTTCCCGCCACCACCCTCTTGGGAGGTCAGCTTTATTTTTATTTGCAATTATATTTCATAACAATGTTGTGCTAAAGCCTCTGAGAGGGAAGGGTATAACAACAACACAAAATAAATAAATAAATAAATAAATTTAAAAAAATAAAGCAAGTTAATCAAAGAAAAGAAAAATAATAATAATAATAATAATAATAATAATAATAATAATAATAATAAATAAATAAAGAGAAAAGAGAATAAATAGATATAATAGCATATAGAAAAATATAGCAGATTTTGGTCATGGTTGCAGTGGCTACAGATATGTAGTCTAAACAAACAGAGGGTACAGACATGTAGAGCAAATTGATATGTGGAAAAAAAATAAAAGTAAAGAAATAAATAAAAATACGGTCATGTACGTGGGTATGGTTTTTGGATGAGTTCTGTTATGAGTTTAGATGAGTTAAGAATGTACTCCAGGTTTCATTAAAGACTGATATATTGTTTTTTCTGGAGGCTGTTATTCTTTCTGTAGAAATGTGTTCTGTAAGTAGGTTGATCCAGTGTGTGATGTGACAAGATTTTTTAGATTTCCAGTTTTAAAGTGACACATTTTTTGTTATTTTGGTTCTGTACTCTAGCACTTTGAGTTACAATGAGGTTGAAGTGCAGGTACAATGAGGTACTGCATATCTGGCAGCAGAGTGATGGTTTGAGGCTCGTTTGATACCTCAGACCCTTGATGACACAGCCATTTCGCCAACCATGTATTCCATACTGTTCCAGCATAATTTACAGCTAAATCTAGTCCCACCCCCCAATTCCCACAGAGATCCATTCAAATGCAGAGAAGTTATAGTAGGAGTACATTACATTACATTACAGTACAGTCATTTAGCAGACGCTTGTATCCAAAGCGACATACAATAAGTGCATACAGAAACGTCATCGAAGTCACTACAGAACAGATAAGACAAAGCACATCCTTCCCATAACGTAGCAGCTATCCCTAGTAATGAACACTGAATGTAGTTCACAGTAAGCTGTAGGGAAATCAGCTATAATATAATTCTATTCTAAATACTATTATAAACTATAACATCAAACAGTTAGACAAGAAAACACAGGGAACAAGTCCCATGAGAAAAGGTCCTAGATTAGTTTATCAGTCAAGGTGGAGTCTGATGAGGTGTGTATTCAGGCCACAACGGAACGCAGGCAGTGTTTGGAGTAGAACGTAGGGGAATGGAGAGTTTGTTCCACCACTGAGGAGCTAGGGTGGAAAAGCTCTGCAGTCGGGAGAAGCAAGAGCCGTTGACATGGACAGGGGGAAGTGCGAGTCACCCTGCTGTAGAAGAGCGAAGTGGTTGAGCAGGAAATACCAGAAAATAAGACATCAAGAGTCTTTTGATATTGTTGGGTCACAGACATCAGGAAGTCATGGCATGCAAACGATATGCAACCAAATATTAAAAATGATTACTTTATTTTACATTATGTTAAACTGTCCAATATTTTTTGATGCCCAAAACTGGGGGGGGGGGGGGGGGGACTATGTACAAAAGGTTCTATAATTTCTAAACGGTTCATGTGATATGGATGAAAATACCCTCAAATTAAAGCTGACAGTCTTCAACCTCATTGTCATTGTATCCTTTCAAACTCAAAGTGCTAGAGTACAGAACCAAAATAACAAAAATTGGGCCAGTTTTGGGCCACTGTGCAGGGCTAGATCCGTTTAATTGCAGGCCTATGCACTGGCAAATTATCTCTGAAAATTCTACTCTGATTAGAAAATAGATTAACGTATTCTCAAAATAGTGGTGTTAATAGCCTATATCCTCCGTATTTTAATACATTTTTGCATGCGTTTCTTAAATTATGTAATCACATTTTTCCCATCACTAGTCTTAACACTCTAAGCAGAAATTCAAGAATACACTCATCAGCGAATATGTTATAATTGAAACTCAAAGTCTGACTTCGGTCCTTGAGCACGAGTGACTCACCCGTTGTCATGCTCTGGGTCTGCTTGGTTTCGGGGTTCCACCTGCTGATGCGTCTGCTCGTGACGTCAACAAAAAGCAGCGTTCCATCCTTCTCCTCCCAAACCGGGCCCTCGGCGATCGCACTCTTCTCCTTAATCACACACTCTACTTTGACGGACGACATTACCTGCAACAGTAATCTCCCTGATTTAACACACTTAGCACAAGCTCATCAACATTTAACCACAATTCCAGTAATCCTGCTAGCTGTTTCTTTGCATATTCAGAAAAGTGTTAATACTTATATATAATAACCTCCATGCATTTATAAAACACAAAACATTCTAACTGAATCGTGATTTATGCTAATAGGCACAGTAATTACGTCGTCAAAGGCATGAACTAGTTCCAGTGGCACGTCTGTGTTAATGTGCGTAAGCATAATGCAACCTTGGAGTAATGACCGTTGTACTTTTGAGAAAAAAACACAAGCCTTCATTAAGAGAATTAGGGACAAAGTATACATTTTCACTCCATTTCTGGTCTGGCCACCTGTACTTTCTCTTGGTGTCATTGTAATCACAAGGACTTGCTCGTGCATGAATTAATTAAGAATTATAATTTATAATCTACTTATCTTAAAACAAATTTTGCTAAATCATTCATATGTTGTTCAATACAGTACGATGTATAGACATGCCAATTTACAGAGTGGGATCTCTTGCACTTTTAGTTTTACAGTACTATTATAAGGGGTGATTGACTGGTTAAAGCAGTTCCACAGCTCTGGTTCTGGTTGTGATCAGGTGATCTGAATCAGTGAATCCTAGGCTACTAGAGATAGTTTGTGTTCTTTTTCTCAAAGGTATAATCCATTTCTCCCCCGAAATGTCCCATGTACTTGTCTGCCTTTTCTCTGAGGAACTAGAATAATAAACTTTATTTATATAGCACTTTTCAAAACAGTTTCAAAGTGCTTCACAAGTACAGGTAAAAGGAGAAAAAAACATAAAAAATTTGTTGCATTTGTCAACAAGAATCATTATTCACCATCCAGTGAACAGACTCAACTTTCTGTATGCTAATCCATACACCGTGCATTGTGGTGTTCTCAAGCAGCCTACTTAAAATGAAACACTCGATACACAAGCTGTCAGAGTTTGTTGTATTTCTAAGCACTTACTCATGACATTTGAGAAAGTCTGAACAGACAAATTACCTGCTCTTCACAGACACTGTACTGCTACAAATAACATCCCAGCCAGACTGTCTGTGTTTATAATATGCAATGTTTGCAGTTATCTGTACCCTGTAGCCTACATGCAGGCTGCACTTTGTGCTGAAATTATTGAGCAAATTGACCTTATAAAACAATAGCCTATGATTCTAGTGCCCTGCCGTTTACTGGCATAAGTGTAAAACAATTCAGCAAAGTAACGTTTCCTAAACCAAAAGGGTGCAAATGGCATAGTCTGTTTGACTTCATTTTTTAATCAGCATGCCATAGTTCAGTGTAGCCTGGGAATGAGTAGATTAATAATTAATATTAATATTATCCTTTAACGGGACTTCTGTGAAACACTTTAAGCAAATACACAAAAATGCAACAAACTGCTTCCACATGAACCTTTAGATAAAAAGTAAACAGTTTTGGATCAATTCCACTGAAATTTGTTGAAAAAGTTGATTAATTAAAAAATGTTAAAGAGGTCCTCCTACAAAGATTTTTCACCAATTGAATTGAATCTCCCGTCATGCAGGAAAAGCAAATGTCACAATTCCCCTCAGGATTACAGGCTATTATACAGTATATCAGGATGAATATTGTGTTATTGTGTAAAATGCACGTGTTTGATGCAAACCACTCTCTTTTCCTCCATCTGGACCTCTGGCTTTTGATACACTATATGGCCAAAAGTATGTGGACACCTCTTGGTCTGGGGCTATTTTTCATGGTTCAGGCTAGGCTCCCTAGTTCCAGTGAAGGCAAATCTTAACACGACAGCATACAATGACATTCTAGACTATTCTGGGTTTCCAACTTTGTGGCAACAGTTTGGGGAAGGCCCTTTCCTGTTTCAGAATGACAATGCCCCCATGCACAAATAGAGGTCCATACAGAAATGGACAGCGCCCTGCACAGAGCCCTGACCTCAACCCCATCAAACACCATTGAGATCAATTGGAAAGCCCACTGTGAGCCAGGCCTAATAGCCCCACATTAGTTTCCGACCTCACTAATGCTCTTCTGACTGAATGGAAACAAATCCACACAGCAATGTTCCAACATCTAGTGGAAAGCCTTCCCAGGAGAGTGGAGGCTGTTATAGCAGCAAATGGGGACCAACTCCATATTAATGCCCATGATTTTGTAATGAGATGTGAGCAGGCATCCATATACTTTTGGCCATGTAGTGTATGTTTATAGATGGACAGAGCTCCATCTAACTGCATTGAAAAAAGCGGATGCTGTAACTTAGAGCTTAGAACTTGTCCTCTGCACGCACAAATCATAGCCGGCTAAGGCAGGCTATGAACGGTTCGCCCGTAATCCATAGCTATAACCGATCATTTCTATACTAGTGAAAAATAAACACGGGCTGTGTCTGAATCAGAGCCCTATCTACTGCCCCCTGTCTCCTACGTACAGTGCACTGGCAGAAGTGTATTGTTTACAGTGCACTGTGTAGCACGCGATATGCAGTCCGCGAAAAATATACACCATACTATTTTCCAACCGTACTATGTAAGACGTCCCACCAGTGTTGCCATGTCCGCGGTTTTACAGGTAAATTGGGCTACTTTCAAAGTGCAGTCACAGGTAAAAATGAAAAGTCAAAAAATAAAAATATGATTTCTATTTAAAATATGTTGGCTTCGGTTAAAAATACATTTTGGGCTAGATTTGAGTCGCCATTTGGCTGGAAAGTCTTGCAAGATCTGGCAACCCTATGGCCCACCCTTGCGAGACCATGTCATGTTGTTTTTGTTGTATTTGAAGGAAAACGTCAGCAAAGCTGCGCCTCATTTTTAAAAAACAAAGCTTCACATCATATTTATGCAACCAAAATGTTTGTGTACTTCTTGAAGTGTGCTCCTGAATGTGTACTCAGCAAAACCCCGGAAGTGTATCATACGAGGGTTTAAAGTATACTATATTTAGCAAAAATTTCACAGACTTAACTTTTCCGCCCTGTCTACTCAACAAGCCTACCTAATAGTATGGAAGTGTGTTGATTCAGACACAGCCATGGACGCCAGACTTCTTCGCTCTGTCCCTGCAACACATGCGCTCAGCACTGATGCCGCTGGCCAGGGGGTGTATTGAAGTCACTAGTTTGTATAGAAATGATCGGTTATAGCTCAATAAAACTACGGATTACGGACGAACCGTTCATAGTTATAGTTAGTGTTTTGGGTGCATTTATAGTTATTGTTGTTGTGTGAAACATGCATCCAACAAATTTATTGCTTACATCGGCATAGTTATCGTTCTAGGTGTGAAGGTACCTCGAGCAGTTCCTCACCATTAGGCCTCTTGTCAATCAAAATGCCACGCCCACTGAATTTGATCAAGTTCGATTGAGTACCCGGAGAACCTGCAAGCTCCACACAGGATATGGCCCTCAGCTGGGATTCAAACTCGGTACCGTCTATGCACTGCACCACCAAGCTGCCCTCCTGGGAGTCTAGGTAGGTTAATTTTGTCCCCCGCTGGGGTTGTAGGTGTCCTGATTTTGGCTATGGAGTTTGCTGACAACCTGGTTAAGTCTGGATACTTACCTTATAGAGACAGGGAGCCTCTCTGTAGTTTTCCAAAAAACTGTGCACAACAAGGTCTGTGGATGTTTGTGAGTAACCGTGTCATTATATTTGTAAAGAGACGTCGCTGTTGATTTTTTTCAAATGTAAATTATTGACGTTTTGACTGCCAAAAAACTTTGGACCCCTTGAAGTCCGTTATATCGGGGTGATGTAGGTGAGTTGCAGCAGATATCTACAAAACTAGGGAGTTCTCAGCAAAATTACCTGGACGGATAGATAGCACTCTGGGTATGTAGAAACTTGAAATTTATTTAATTTGAATCAAAATTACATTTTTGGGTGAACTGCCCCTTTAAAGGCAGCAGACAAAGTTCCTTTTCCCTGACCAGAGAGATTTGGAGCTTCAGAGCTACACTTCCATCTAGTGGTCCTTTGAGACACTCAACAACTATCAAAGATCTGCGACACATAAAATGTAATTGGGATGATTAATGCATGTATAATAATTTGTTAACCTCATACCTGTCTCAGATCCCGCAGCTAGTCCGAAATCTAAATATAAAGTAATGTATACTCACACAAGAGATTACTATACATATTTTCAATCGCTGTACTCTGAAACTACAAGAGAAATGTTTTTGACTTGTGCCATGTAGCACTTTTGAGTTTGTTTCAACAACGGAACCCTAGTGAGATGTCAGTTATGTGTTAAGTATGACTGGAATTAATAAACGCAATTGTGCTAAATTATCAGCATGTTATTTCAAACAGGTTGTGTAGGACTAGGACATGGATTATGGACACAATCTAAGCCATATACTGTACATTGCCTTGGATTACAAACGTACATGTTTGATAAACACATTTTACAATATCTTTCAGCCATCCGTTCACTTTGCATAATATTTTCATCTTTTCCCCCCCACCTGTGCTTACAGCAAACACTGTATTTGGACCAAAAGTGATTCTATGTACAAAGGGAGAAGGGGGACTCCGTTATCTGTGGAACATGGTGACTTTTGACACACATATCTACGTGTTGTTTTTCTTTTCACAAAATATTTGCCGAAAACACTCCTCTGGTCTGAACATCGCTTGTGACGTATCAGGGGTTAATCATAGTCTTACTCTTGACGTGACCCATTTCAGTATTTATGATTGATGCCAAGTAATGTCATCTTGTATAATTCACCACAAATTAATGTTTTTTTTTTTTTTTAACAATACTGTAGGTTAAGTGAGGGTTTTTAGCACATGATACCGCCTATGTTCAGTATTCAGAGTGCTGAACATTTTAACAAGGGCATTGATTGTTGGAACTGCAGGATTCAGTAAATCTGCAGTGAGAAATAGTTACCAGAGGTCACCTCATTCTGTTTGTAAAATATAATAAAATGTTTAAAGGACAGGATGCTACGGCGCGGATTGTACTTACCCTGCCTGTACAATCTTGGGTCTCAAACTGTTCCAGTGCGATTCCCAGAGATCTGTTAGTGACTTGTGATGACTGCATACATTAGGTAGCATTGTCTCATACCTTAATATACCACAGTAACTTATACTAAGTACATTACCTACACTTATATGGTAATGAGAATTCCACAAGTTCAACCAGACAAGTCTGCAAGCAGCTTTCACATTTAATCGCGATCTGCAAAATGGGTATATTAAAAATGAAAAGTCTGTATGTGGTAGAATGTAACGTACATGCTCTAAAATGACCAGAAATAATCAGCATGATAAAAATAACAGGGCTTGAGGGACTTATCAGATTGTCAGGATGGTCACATCGTTTTCTGATTACTGAAAACATTGGGTGTACAGCTAGAGTCAGTGGCCCTGGTTTCAAATGTAACATCTTCTGGAACACATTATCCCACTTACAGATCTCAGCCCGTTTCTGAGAAGACATAGAATAAACATTCTTGGTGTAATTTGTAAGTCAGGGGTCCTCAATCTTATCCAGAAAGAGCCGGTGTGGGTGCAGGCTTTTGTTCCAACCAGCAGTTGCACACCTGGTTCTACTAATCAACCACTAGTCTCTTTGCTAAGGACCTTAATTAGTAGAATCGGGTGTGTTACTGCTTGGTTGGAGCAAAAGACTGCAGCCACAACGGCCCTTTCTGGATAAGATTGAGGACCCCTTGAAGGGCTTCTGGATAATGTTAGCGTATAAACAGATAAATGTTTACACTGTATGTTACTGCTATGTATTTCTCTCAGTTACAAGATAATGCGAGTAAAAAAGCCGTTTAGAAGCCATGTACATCTGATAAAGAGGGGATTTTAAGAGAATTCATAGATTAATTAATGAAATTTTTTTTGCAGATAGTTTGTCTTTAATGTATTATTGTTTTTAATAACAGAATAATGGTGAACATGTAGAAATGTTCAACCTGTGTTTATGAATATGGTTAGAATGCAGACAACCAGAACTTTTCTATAAAAAATATATACCTGTTATATCTAAATAACATTTATATATACTTTCTTTTGCATACTGACAAACAAGTAAGATGTGGAAAAAATCAAAACCATTCTAAAATTTATTAGGAGACATTCCTTATACAGTATTCAAGCCAAAACCAGGCATTTAATGTGTTTAAAAAAACTTTAAAAAAAACTAGAGTGAGGTGGATTGTAAAAAGAAAAATGGGAAAAGAAACATTTTCAGACTACATGACAAATGTTAAATACTTCTTAAATTAGCACTTGAATATACAATCACACATTTTACTCATTTCATGTTAAATTATGCTTTTTTTTTAAAAACACATGATTTTTATTCAGGGAGTTTCTGTGTACTTCATTGACTGTGTTGGTGGGCTTTGAAAGCTGTAGAAACACCGGCAGTCTCTTAAACCCTGATAAGTTACATGATCTCCTTTTTAACAATAATAATAATTTGGGCTCCTTTTCTCTTGACAAGAAAGGCACAGGTTGCCTGTAAAATAAGCGTGTGGGGAAGGAGATGGACGTGACACCTAGGGGAAGTGGCTCCCTTTTCAGTCCAGAGGATGGGATTGGCCAGGACGGTAGGCTCAAGACTGCGCCTCCTTCTCCTTCTCCTTCTCCTTCAGTTCTTGTTTGTACCTGTAAGGAGGGACAGAGGGATGAGAGAGAGGAGTTTTACACATCACTACAGACAACCTGGATTCTCAGCTCTGAAAATCCACCTGGCCTGCAGTTACCGAGCAGTCAGAAGCTACTCCCCTTTTTTTACTGCATGAAAAAATCTTCACTGGCCATCGACAAAAACAAAACAAAAAAACAACTCAACCACTGAACGAATCGGACACCATGTGGGTCATTCCCAAGGATCATTCATGCTTCTGTATGAAATATCTATTTTAGCTGAAGAGTTAGAGAGTGGGCTGTCACTAGTCACTGTCCCAGGATACAAGGAAACATGCAATATGTTAAAAACAACAGATGGAAATTTCAACAGCTTATACACAGCAGCTCAGATGAAAAACGTGCAAGCAATACCATTGTTACTTCAGCATACCGCTCTGTACCACCTTCTCATAGAAAAACTACTGGAGCTAAGCTGGGTTAGTAATGGAATGGAAGACGTTCCCTGAAAGCCAACTTGGTTGCTGTTGGTGGGCCAGTAGGGGGCAGTCTTCCTTCTGGCCAAAATAGAAATCTAATTCCCCAGGAAGGTGTTGGGAGCACAGTGCTATAATAATAAAAAACCACTTATTCAGCACATTTCATACATGTTATTTGTAGCCCAAAGTGCTCCACAGAAAATATGTGTAGAAGATGTGGTTCTTCAGATGAGATATTAAACCAAGATTCTGACTTATACCAGATTTACACCAAAAGCGTTTTGCCGTGTAGTGTCGCAGGTATGCGCCGCTTGTACTGAAAAAGAAAGCGTTGAAGTTCGTAAGGTGGGCGTTCCCTCTTGGTGTCAGTCAGGTTCGGAGGAGATTCGCTTCAGATTTAATTTGCGTACTGTAGCTACAGCATAGACAGAGTAGAGGTGTTCAGCTCACTGTCCTGACCAAAATTACAGGGTAAACTTTGTATCTGGTCACCTAGTCATCCCCCATATCCGACTGGCACAATCCCAGAGTGCCCCCCATTCATTCCCCAGGTGACCATTGCAAAAGAGAACTCTTCTCATCCAACCTACCTGGTTAAAAAGGTTCTTTTAAAATTAAAATAAATAAAAAAATCTTAATGAATCTATATTTTACATGACACTGCTATATGGACTTGGAAATGATAACATAAAGGCTCATTATTGCTGAGGGTTTAGTTTATTCCCACAGCGATACAAGAAAAATATTGCTTATTTCAATAAGCACCTTATTTAGGAAAGGCTGCTGAGGTTGGGGTCGCCTATGTTGCCAGTCATGTTTCGTACAGTTAAAAATAGCAATTAGACCCCAAAAATGACTGGTCTGGGTCCATTAGTTTGATGTGAAGGAGGAATGTGGCCAGGGCTGCTGACCCATGGTGATAGAGGTCTGCGGTGTCTGCGAGCTTTCAGAACAGCAGGGCACTAAAAACATGCCTCAGTAAACCTCCAGATTAATACAGTTTGTCACCTCCCTTCCGACATCCGAGCGTTGATATGCAAAGACAGCGGGAGAACAAACTTGATGAAAAAATGTTCTGGCTGCATTTCCTCTTTCTTATTTTTCTAACATGTGATCCCTCAAACTGTGTGCTGTTTACAGACTTTCACAGTTTAGTTTCTTTTCTAGTTAGCTTGGTGCTGTGGTCCACCCCAAACACTTTCTTCCCTGTTACTGTTCATTCCCTGATAGTTCCCTGACACAGATCAAGAACAGTTTTATCCCGTCTCATTTCTTCTACCACCGTCAATCAGTTTATTTCTTCTATTAAAGCATTATTGCTCGTCCTTTGAAGTCACGCCTGTTACAACCTGTGGTTTCTTTATAACGCCATCTGTGGAACTGCCTTGGTTCTGACCACTACTCCTTTTAGATTTTGACCGATTGTAGTGCTCCAGTAGCTTCCCCTTAATTACTCTTATCTAGCAGAAGCCATTATCCATGACGACAGAAACAGCTCATACTTTTGCGTATACTCCAGCTTGGTATTTACTGATGCCAATTCAGGCTTGCCAAAGAAAACAGCAATGTCCCAGCCAGCAAAAGAACCTTTAACCTTGGGCTAGCAAATATATATGTATGGAGCAGTGAATTTGGTGACTGGAAGGTTCATAAGTCCAAATCCTTAAGGAAGACTGTGTTCTGCTAGACTGCTATTGCGCAATAAAAATAAAAAAATTGTATGAGTGCCTTCCAGTTAACCCTGGGTGTCAAAACTACAGCCCTGTGGCCATACACGGCCCCAAAATAGGTTTAAAAAGGCCTGTGACATAGTTTCTGAAATCACATGAAATGTGAATGGCAAAGAATGCTGCCTAGGTTTTGCAGTTTGCATCTTGAACAGTAGGTGGCAGTATTTACATGTAGCTCACACCTCTCTAATCCCACAAAAACCTACTGGTAAATTATTTGATGTAAAAGTTGCAGTTTTGGGTTTAATGTGACCTCCCCGGCTCACCCCCAATTTTCCATATCTGGCCATCAAGGAGTTTGTACATGCCCGTGTTAATGCATATAATGCTGTATTTAAGACATGAACAGAACATACAAATACCCATCATCAGGGTGTGAAATTAACACTAGCCACCAGCCAAATGCTGGTAAAGTACTGATTGTGGTTGGTAAGATTTTTACTCTAGCAGCCACTTTGGCTGGTAACCAACCATATTGTAAAAGGTAATGTGGCTGGAAAAATGTTGAGAATGGCTAGTGATTTTTAGAATCCACAAGCCACTCTGGCCAGTGGATGAAAAAAGTTATTTTCACACTCTGCCCATCATTATGTAATACACACAGAATACAATGAAAAACAAAGTAACAAGGGTAAGTGTGCTTGATTGTAGATTAATTGGTGACACAATGACCGAAGCTGTTGGGACTTCCAGTGGCTGCTGGTGTGTGTGTGTTGCCTTATCAGTGGCTGTGTTTGGTTTGTACATTGCCCTGGGTGACACCCTTACATACAGTAGGCGTATCACAGTGTTTCAGGAGAGACAATAAGGGAATTTAATAACTGAGCACATGAACCAAAACAAAGAACGTAAGTCCACTCAAGGACAATGGTTTTGCACACGGCATCTCAAAATGCACTTTGTCCTCCACAGTAATTACAATGAGGTACGTCCCTTATTCCTTAGATAAAACTACATTTAAAAACCTGAATTTAATTACAAAGTAGTATGAAATCCTCACTATGATACTATGCTACCAGTATGATTATCAGCATTCAATTTTTATTTTTAATGTGATGTTGTCTTAAAGGTAAATTGAGAGTAATACTTGAAAAAATAGGAGGACTTTTTTTAAGCTGCCTCCAACAATTGAAACCATATACTCTTTTTTTAAACCTTTCAGTGTTTCCCTTTTGATAGCAGGATAGATTTGTTTGAATGCTAGTGTAGATTTAAAGCAATGTCTTTTTTGCATGTGGATTCATTTTTACAGAGCTCGATTTTCCCTTGTATTACTGAAAGTAATTTAAGATTTAAGGAGTTTATGCAGCTCTGCACTGTATAAGCTGGTGGTTTCCCTCGTGTCCACAAATGCACAACACTTCAGAAATCACAGCTGCAAGATCACAGGTATGCCCAACAAGAAATCCAAATTTAACAGTATTACTGTGAATAGAAAAATAATTTTAAAAATCTTTAAAAAATAAATAAATAAATCACACCATGAACAACTGACGGTGAAAACAAACAACTAATTCCACAAGCTCTGGCTGTAGGTAACAAAGAAAATTAACTTGTTGCCAGATCTCTAGAATTTTGTAGAGAAAAGAATGGCTGTCCTCACTTACTCAAGCTTCACTACAGCTTGGCTGGCTTTAAATGAATACCTTTGAACGGGATGACTGAATCCTGCGTTAATGAATGCTCAGTGCTGGCACACCGCTCCAGATGGATGAGATTTTGGAGACCAGCTCCTTTTGCGCAGGTGAATACAAATGAGGAGAGAGAATGCTGTGCTACTGCAGTTGGTACATACGACTGAAACCTTCCCCTTTGCCTCTTGTAAGGATGTGAGGGGATACAGACATGTGAGCAGCTCTTGTAGAGATAGCATAGCATTGAAGTACCCTGCTGCTCTATAGATGCAGCCGTCCGGGGCTGTACATTCTAACAGCACAGAGAAGGAATTACCACTTCCAGGGCACACCAGGTTGAGATATTCCAGGCGCTACTAAGGTGAGTGCAATGACTTGAAGCCACCTGTCAGAAGTATCCACCCAGTACACTCACCTGCTTCCTCAGACCTGGGCTGTGTCCGAATCAGAGCCCTATCTACTGCGTCCTGTCTCCTGTGTACAGTGTACTGGCAGATGTGTGCTGTTTAATGTGCACCGTTTAGTACGTGATGTGCAGTACACAATAAAAACATATATCCTCCATACTATTTTCCAACCATACTGTGGAAGTGTCGTAAGACGTCCCACCCTTGTGCGGTCATGTCATGTGTTGTTTTTGTTGTTATTGAAGGAAAACGTCAGCGAAGCTGCGCCTCATTTTTAAAAACGAAGCTGCGCCTCATATTTATGCAACCAATATGTTCGCATACTTCTTGAAGTGTGCTCCCGAATATACCCAGCGAAAACCCCGGAAGTAAGTATATCATACGGGGTTTTAAGTATACTACATTTAGAGAACATTTTGCCAAATTAATGACTTTCTCATCCAGTCTACTCAACAAGCATACCGTACTTAATAGTATGGAAGGGTGCTGATTTGGACACAGCCCTCAAACTGCGATGCATTAGGGGTGCCATTCCCATCCCTGTAGTATATCTGACACATTTATAATGAGGTTGATGATTAGGCCGGGTATACAACATAAGCGAACACCAGTCTCATGGCTCAGTGAACAGAGCCCTGCACATTATCACATGGGTGGGTTGAAACGTCCAACGGGTGGCCAATAATGTACGTTAACAGAGTTGGCGCTCACATACTTCCAGATTCTGAAGAGTTGGGAACTGCCAGCAGCGCCTACGAAGAAGTTGACAGCAAAGAGGTTCCAGTTCTTTGGAATAATCACCAAGGAGTACCTGGACCAAATAAGACCTGTTTTAAAGATGGAGAGACAAAAGAGAAAAGCCAGGTCCAATTAATCCATCTCCAACCAAAGACCCACGTCTGTCAAACTGGACATTCTAGTTCTCATCTTCCCTTAAAAAATATTCCCCCCTCAGTAAACAGTAGGAAGCAGCCCAAAAGAACAGTAGAGTTAGCCTCTGGTCTAATTTCAGTCTATCTTTACAGCTCTGAGAATTCTTAGTATAAATTAGAGTTGGAGAACCGGTTGGATTGTGGCCTTCCACAACCAAACATTAGCCACCCTAAAAAAATGTGAGACAATGTCCCGTCATAGTTTCAAAATGCTGGTAGATATCACACAGCCCCCCACCATGGACAGAGCAGGACCATGCAGGAACATGAGCTAGGCTTATTTCCTAGTGTACACACAGCTTTAGCCTAGAGGAGAAGAGAATAGTTTGGATGACGCTTGCTTCACTGGGTGCTGTACTGAAAACAGAAACCTCACAGAGAGGATGATATGTTCTCCTCTGACAGGCTGTAAATATATGCAACTTATTTAATATTCAGTGAGAGAGTACACAGATATTCTGATTACAGGGCCTTTTTGGTCTGTCAACAAAGAGAAACATTTTTTTGCAGTTGTACAGTAACTCAGTTTGATGCATTTTTTCCAGTTAGTAATTGGCATCAAAATCAAAACTAATGCAACCAGCATCCCTGGAATATTAACTGTGACCTGCGGAGACACTAGTTACCATAGTTACTAGTGATGTGTACTGACCATAGCATGAAGAGGCATGACCAGCTGCTGGAGCTTTGACTGGGGCTAATCAACTGGAGTATTGCAGAAATGCATGTTTGACTGACATGTTTTGACTTGAATTCAAATACTGCATCTTGCTCACTTCCCCATTATATCTCGCCCCTTAATAGTCGATGAACTGCGGTAAGGTCTTGCTCTTGGGTTCAAAAAGGTCACACTGATTAAGTCTGTTACTATGGGTACAGGGTCTTAAGCAGTCTGACCCTTTTGAACCCAAGAGGAAGACCGGCTTTTTCCTTGTTAATCTAGACCCGTTACTCAATAATGGTGCTCATGGGCAGAGAACTGCTGGCGTGAGGACAGTCTGGCCAATCGGTAGCACGAATTGTCCAGTTAAATACCTGGGAGAAAATAAAAACGGGCCGGATTTGAATATTCATGATCTTAACCAACGGTAGGCAACCCTGGTCCTGGAGTGCTGGAGACGGTCCTGGCTTTTGCTCCATCCAAACCTATAACTGGATTCATTTTAAATAATCAGGTGTAATGAATGCAGATGACCATGTGCTGGAGGCACTCAAGAGTTTCACCATTCAGAATATTCAGGCTCAGACTTTTAATCATCCGTCAAACTAATGCGATCAAGCTCAGATGGAACAAAAACCAGAAACGTCACCGACACTCCAGGACGAGGGTTGCCTACCCCTGATCTAGAAGCAGAAGTGAGGAAGAAAACATCTCCTGGACCACGTGCCAATGCCAAACATCAGCTCATTTCACTATGAGAACAAAAAAGAAATTCCATCTAATTCATCAATCTTGGAGCCTCAGCAGTGATCTGGCAGTGACGGCCAGCACTGGTACTTGAGGGCTATAGCGGATTGTTCTACCCTCTTTAAAGTGCAACTAGGGAATCTCGAAATTATTGCCATCACTAAATCTACTGTTTACATTTTATGTATCAGTATGCGCTAAAGATGGTTGATGGTTCCAACAGTTCTTTCTATGCTTTCTACCACCAACTACCCCTCCCCATTACCAAATGAAACTTTAAATCACAACCACTCAGAATTTAGGATGGTATCCAAATTTGGTTTGGTCAGGGCAAATGTGAACTCAACAAGAACATAAAGGACATCAGTCCTTAAGGACCACAGTCGAACTCATTCAAAAGTAAAGATAAATCCCGCTGCAATGTCACCAAATAAAAAAAAACAAACAAACACTGGAGAACTGTGACTCTCCACCAGCTGAGACTGAGCACTATCAAACTATCACAAGGAAACCAAACAGCAGAGGTTAAACATGAGGCCCCAAGAGAAAAACACAAACGGGCAGCGAGTGAAAGGTAATGAAGGCCTCAGTGTCCAGAACTGTACCAGTGCAATTCTCCCCACGGCTCCTCTGGGAACTGACATATAAAAAGCTGAGAAACTACAAAACCCCCCCCCCCCCCACAATGCCCCACCTGTGGCAGTAAGCACCGCGGACTGGGAGGCGCTCAACTTCTCGGCAGGTCGAGTCATGTCTGCCAGCCCAGCCATAACCAGGCCCTGTAGAGAAAGACAGCAAGAGAAAATGGTTTCAATGATTAATGCCCATTTCATCTCAGCTGAGACTATCACCTCAAAAACAACTGCTAGGCCCCTGAAACACAACTTCAGGGCACCTCGCGTCACACAATAAACTGGAGCGTACAGAGGCCATCCTTACCCATTTAAACACTGGAGCCCAGAAGAATACCGTCTTTGGACCTGCAGAGAGAGCAACATACAATGTTAAAAGAAACAGGCCGGAATGAAACCTGCTGTCACACAAAGGTCTATGGATGGCTGTAAAATAATAGTGCTAGTTGTAAGACACAAGGAAAATGGACCACAAGTTGTGGCTGAACGTACAATAGTAGGCATGTACAAATCAGCGTTGTGCCACTGAAAGACCAGCACTTTCCATGGGGTTCATGCCATCGCAGGGCACACACCGTTCACCCACACACTCCTATCTATGGGCAATAAAGAGCCTACAATAAACCAAACCTGCATGTCTTTGGATTGTGGGAGGAAACCGTAGTATGCGGAGGAAGCCTACAGGGACATGCATAATCTCAGGGAGAGCATGCATAATCTCAGGGAGAGCATGCATAATCTCAGGGAGAGCATGCATAATCTCAGGGAGAGCATGCATAATCTCAGGGAGAGCATGCATAATCTCAGGGAGAGCATGCATAATCTCAGGGAGAGCATGCATAATCTCAGGGAGAGCATGCATAATCTCAGGGAGAGCATGCATAATCTCAGGGAGAGCATGCATAATCTCAGGGAGAGCATGCATAATCTCAGGGAGAGCATGCATAATCTCAGGGAGAGCATGCATAATCTCAGGGAGAGCATGCATAATCTCAGGGAGAGCATGCATAAACCACACATAAAGGCCTGGATTTGAACCCAGGACCTTCTTGCTGTGAGGCAACAGTGCTGTGCTGTACCTATGCGCTAACTACTACTATTCTCAGGATTGCTCAGCATTTCAAATGCAAACTTGGGAGACTTTTCAAGGGCCGTCAAGGACAAAGTTTTCTAAGTTTTATTGCTTACTCCTGTCAATGAATAATCGTAAAGACTTCAGTAAAACAATGCATGTCTGACTGAAACTTCTATCCTTACACTGTAACTCACTAGTTTATTCACTGAGGATCATTTACCAAGTTTTTGAATACAGCACTAATGTCACTGAATTTGTTATGTAATTGGGTCAATGACAAATAAAGCTTCTAAAAATGTATTTTTAAAACGTATTTTCAAAATGGATGTAATGCATATTTTTGAGTCTGGAACAATGTGTTTAAACAAGTATTATTTGTTAAATAACATTTCAATGTGTTTAAATTCATTTTTTGACTGTATTTTTAACTTCACCACCCAAAAAATGTCAGGTGGCGCAACCAAATATTTGTAAAAATATATATATTTTCCTACTATTTATTCTAAGTGAAATCTTTGGCAAGTATCCCTTAGAGTGTCTACAGTGCCTAACACATTATTATTTTGTGGTTGTGTTTTGCATTTACAATCATTTAAAATTATTGCATTCTAGTGGCCAGGTATTTAGTATCTTTAGCATCAGATTTTACATTTAAAGACAGAAAAATAATTATACAAATACACAAATGAATGCATTCAATACAATAGCTATTCACATCATAGTTATCAACGATTTGTTCACTTTAACCTATTATTTATTGGTTTAAATTAATATTTTACCTGGTCGCACCACCTGACGATTATCAGTTGTGCCACCTGACAACATTAGTAATGACAGGAAATATGCTGAATAATTGTATTTTTATTTCAAATACAAAAAAGTGTTTTAGTCAACAGTCTCGATTGAAGTAAAAGTAGTAAGTTGATCAAAAACAGGATACATCACATTCGGTACATAGCAACTGGAATAGGCTACAGTGCAATAGATTGATTAGATACACTGATGAAATATTTCATACAATTAATGGTACATTCCATTTAAAATTTAAACTCTTTTAAAGTCAATAGGAATTATTGGATGGATAAAGCCTGTGCGTTTTCTACTCGTTCATGGTTTTTAAATGAACTTCATCCAGTTCCATTCATCTTTCAATTCATATAGCCTATTTCAGTTCAACATGCTCATACTAATACATGCCATTGCTAACAATGTCTATTGTTTGTTGTGTAATGCCTAATTTCTATTACCAAAATATAGTATTCTCTGCCCTTTGCTTTTTCAAGCCAACTTGAAGTTTGTGTTCAAACTTATATTGTCTACTGTCTTTCTGTAGGGAAGGCCTGTTCTAAACCTTATCATGTCATACCACACAGGACAATGCATAAATATACATCACATTATACAGTGAAAAGTTGAATAACATGCAAACTCAAGAGTTCAGAAACTCTAAATATAGAATTATAAATCATGAAAAAGGCTTGAAAGTGTATAACATCTTTAACTTAAAACTAATAAACATTTTAAAAATGTAATAGATAATCTTAGAGCTTTAAATAAATTATTATTTATTTCATGTAGTGACATTCCTTGCAGTTGCGCCACCTGACTTACTAGTTGTGCAAACCTGACTTACTGGTTGTGCCACCTGCCTTTTGCAACTAATTTCAAATTAAACAGGCTTCAACTTGGAAGCCTGTATTAGCTTTTGCCATTGCTATCAAATTCATACATAGTTTTATGATAAAATAACATTTTCCTAGTTTTACATTGGTTGTACCATCTGACTTGGAAAGTGTACCAACCTACCTACGAGTTGAAAGTAGCTATTTTTATCAATATTTGAAAGAGATGTACAAACCTTTTCACTCAGCCATAAAGGTCACTTGGGGTCCTCTTGATGATGCAATATTCTGTTTACTGTTATTACCTCTTCACTTCATAATAAAAGTCCCATGTTTACGGTTGTGCCACCCTGACATTTGAGAACATACAAATTGCTGGACAAAGGTTTTTCAATTATCTCAACAGCTTTAAAACTATTGGTATTTGTAAAATTTGGTTTATTTGAAAGGTTTCAAACATAAAACCATACCATAGTATTCTATTTTCAATTTATTATCATTAAAATAAATTTTTTTATAGTTTTCTTAGTTTTTCTTGCGCCGCCGGACATTTTGGGGGTTTGAGATACATAAAACATAAAATTCTATATTATTTGAATGTACTGAAAATGTATTCAAACTAAATGGGTGCTATAGAATAAAGTGATACATGTCATGAATTGATAAATGTATTTTAAAAGGAAATAATGCACTCAGACACAAAAATATGCATGTCATGTCATTGACCCAATTACGCATTTATTAACCGAGTGGATTTTCATCATGTGAGATTTGTATAGCAATGGAAGCTGCAGGAAAGATTAGGAAAATGCATAAACCGACTGTACATCACACATCCTCCAGCACTGTGCGCAATTAAGCGCTTTTATTGTATTGAATATTTCCATATGAAGAATCAAGCACTTACGAGCTTTTCTAGAAAAGCATCACTTTCCATACCAATTTATAATCTAATTTATTTTGATTATATTTTATAATGAATGCTGTTTTACGCCATTGGAAGTACACTACATTACAGACGTTTAGCAGACGGTCTTATCCAGAGCGACTTACACAGCTTTTTGCATTTTTGCAAAGTATCCTTAAAGGGTCAGACCAAGCTATTTCAATGAGGATTTGCTGATTTTGCATGCTTCGGTCTCAAATTGTTCTCATATTACACAATCCTTGTTCATCCAAATGAATAAAGCTGAACTTTGGTCGTGATATTCTGCATAGTTGTAGAGATAGAGGGGTCCAAATAGGCCAAAAAATAGCTGCCATCATGGGGGTCGGAACCCTTTATGTGAGTGTATTTCAGGCAATAAAGGAAATAAAAATTAGATTTTTGGAGGGATAATTTCACAGAACTCAAAGAACACATATTTATCAAAATATTAAAGGGATTGCCAACTGTGATTTTCTTTATTTGACACTACTCCTCATTATTAAAATAATCACCCACCAAGATTTCAGCCTTTAAAAACACCTACAGCTGAAAAAAAAATTAAGATTGAATAGTGTCACTTTCTGCTGACTATGCAGTTCTCAGGCCTGTGTAGGATATCTAATATTTAGATATAAGTACCCCCCCCCCCATCTCTCTCTATCTATCTCTGTCGCTCTCTGTCTCTCACTCACCCCCACAAACATCAAAGATAAGCCAGTCTTTGTCATAAATGACCCCCCCCCCCCCCTTAACCCAATCAGGGCAGGGATCCCCTCCCTGTAAAGATATTATTTTATGGAGCCGCAGAAAAAAGAAGTTAGTCAGTTTTGGAGTTTGTTTGGAGAAGAAGTTCATCCTTTTTGGTTCCTTGTGCGTGTCCTTTTGTTCCTGTTCATCTGGAGGGTAAATAATATTGGTAATTTTTGGCTTATCTCTCTCTTTACTGGTATATTCAAATTAATGTCTGGTTTAATGTCTTCCCTTTTGTAAATTATAAGTAGTCAGCTTACATTCCTTAGTGAATGTATGATTTAAAGTCATTATTCTAATTGACTGTTTTTCATTTAATAAAATTATTTAATCTCAAGACCTGATTTAGACTTTGTTTTGGCTTGTTGGTTGATCCATCAGGTTACTGTTCGACTTACCTATCAAAGAATTCAGCGATTTAATTGATGATTGTCATTTTTAATAATAATTATTAAATTAAATAACTTAAAACTTATTTTGAATGTAGGTTAAGTGAGGGGTTCTAGCACGCAATATTGCTTGTGTTCAGTATTCAGAGTGCTGAACATTTTAACAAGGGCATTGACTGTTGGAATCACTGGATTCAGAAAATACACATTTTACCTAATCCTCGCTTACCCGACACCTGGGTGGGCATGAAAGCTAGTTAATACTAAGGCCACGCCCAAGAGGCTCTAGACAAGTTACACGCAGACTGGGAAATGCAAACACGGTTTAGCAAAACAAACAGTAGCTAAATAAAAAAGAAAGTGCATGGTGCAACCATACCATATGTTTGAGCCACTGAACTAAAGAAGATCCGTTCACATAATAATACTAACGTTAATCTCAGAGACCCACGTATTTAGAATAGTAATTTTACAGCGTAGCATACGCTATTTCGTATCAACTTAATGGGATTGCCCTGAGACACAACAATAAAATCCCTGTATAAATAAAAAAAGACAAACAACAAAATATATGTTTTGTAATGTATATAACTAAAATGTCAACCGATTCTATTACATCACTACCCAGCATCGAGCGGGCAACATACAATGTTAAATTTGACTTAATCTAGCGACATGCCTCTGGCTTCAGTCTTCCAAGTTCTAGCTAAACATCAACAATTTTCTTTTGCTTTGACATTTCAGTATGATAACGTAAACGTTACTGAGACCACAAAGTAGTTATTTCTTAAGCTACATACAGTTGAAATCGGAAGTTTACATACACTCAGGTTTAAGTCATAAAAACTTATTTTTAACCACTCCAGATATTTCATGTTAGCAAACTATAGTGTTGGCAATTCAGTTAGGACATCTACTTTGTGCATGACACAATTCTTTTTCCAACAATTGTTGACAGATTATTTTACTTTTAATTCACTATATCACAATTCCAGTGGGTCAGAAGTTTACATACACTAAGTTGACTGTGTCTTTAAATTTTTTATATTTGGTCACATATCCTTTGCATGCCATGACTTCCTGATGTCTGTGACCCAACAACATCAAAACTCTTGATATCTTATTTTCAGGTACTCTTACAAGCGATACTATAACATCTCTGCATTTGAATGGATCTTTATGGGAATTGGGGGGTGGGACTAGATTTAGCTGTAGATTATGCTGGAACAGTATGGAATACATGATTGGTAAAATGGCTGTAAGTTATCAAGGGTCTGAGGTATCAAACAAGCCTCAAACCATCACTCTGCTGCTAGATATTCACAACTTATGTAGCTAATGTGTACAGAAAGCCATCATCCTTATGAAATTCCTTCATAGTGAAATTAATTGTTCAATCATAACGCCTACATTAGGACACTAGGTGGCAATTAACTTCATAATTATTTTCAAAGACCCAATGGCCCCAATTTGCACCTGTTGTTTAACACTACTAGTTCACTTTCAGATTCATGAGAAAGAATGACTAATAAATGTCCCTCAAATCCTTGGATAATCATCATTGGTATGATGAGTGTGCAGTAACTGCATGTATCACAGTAACCATACATTGAATCACCAGTTCTCGTCTTCTTTATTGAATTTCATAACCGAGATGTGAGTTTAAAGTCCAAATTATGTTTTGGTGGGTCACATTAATAGCCAGAAATAATATCTCATTGGATGAGAGAAACACACTCAAACAATCATGTCTACAGTTAACACTCAGGTTAAGTTTTAAGTTCAGTCACGATAATCTGAAACTCTGTCGGACAATTTTAAACAACAGGTGTAAACAGAGCCAATGCAGGGCTTGGAGGACCGGGTTGTGCAGAATTTCCATTCCATTCCTAGTCATTGTTTATTTTCTAAGCTCCATTTGAATAGTGACTAAAACAGTGACATCTGGGGCCCTATCTTACACCCGGCGCAAAGCGGCGCTAACGCAAACGCAAGTGTCTTTGCTATCTTACACCCGGCGCTAGGTCCATAATAACGCCTAACGCTTACGCCGTCAAACTAGCATGTTTGACGGCGTAACTCTTGCGCCATCATTAGTGAACTGGGCGTGTTGGTCTTAAGATGAGGAGTGGCCAGGATTCTTTTTGGCGTATTGCTATCTTGAGCCAGCAGAAAGCGCTTGCGCTAGAACCACCACAAACCTGGTCTAAAGTCATGTCGCAGTTGTTTACATGCTATTTTAACGGCGCATATAAGTGCGTCTACATAGGCGTGTGCACAACGCGCATACCCTCCTGTCTGTTACACACAGGGGCGTGCACAGGCATGACTAAAATATCTAGATCACAATGTGAAATATTATTATTGTGTAGGCTATATCAAAAATGCATAATAATAAAAGGTTCCATAGGTCCACATACCTTTCCCTCAGCGAAGGGAAACAATGCCACATTACATTGCTCTCAGCCCACTCCATCAACATCCAGGCGATGTGCGATGGTACGGGACAATGGCTATCCATTAAAAAGGAGCTGATAACACCTATAGCTATCAAGCCTAATGCGCGAATTGTCTTTGCACCTAATGCGTGAATTGTCATTCAATGGAAAACTCGCGCACGGCAATAGACGGACATTTAAGTTCTGAAAATGCGCTTCAGATGTCATTACAATACAGCTCTGTTTATCTATGAATACAGCCTGTAAGTAAATAGAATGGTTTGTGACTGAAAAAAGTTCAAAACCTTGTCCAGTGAATATTGCATTTATTGTTTTTCAAATAGCCTAGGCTACAGCGAATTCGCTGTGCATAAGGTTTTTTTCGATAGCCTATGGTTAAAAAACGGAGATGTCACCATGTTAACTAAATTGTAACCTTAGCTATTCTTCGTCCTTCATATTTTTTTAAATGACAGTGACCAGGTTTCCATACTCTCACCGTTTAAAACCCAGCTGATTTCACCCGTTATTCCTTAACTGAACAAAACGATTTTAAAGAGAACTAAGCGTCTAATTAGAAACTAAAACAAATTTGCAGCACGTTACACAATTAATTCACAATTAATTTTAATGCCATTCTCTGCACGTGAGCTGCATGTTCTGTTTCCCCTGCTGTAAGTCGCACGTTTAACGGTCTTCCTGGGAAAGTGGATTGTTTTAAAGGATTACGCTACGAGTAAAACAGGTTGGTCACATTTCCATAAACAGGACATTATTAAACAAGGGGAAATATGCGTGAACTTATGGGTTGCGAACCTGACAGCTTTATTGTATGGCTATTTAGTGTCATCATTAAGGCAAAATAACGGTATGTATGTTATTAATCAATATTAGCCTACTATGCAGGTAGCCTAATGAACTTTGAATGAAGCTTGAACTTCGAGAACTCCATGAGAACAGCCTCTTGGAATTGATATTTGACATTTTCATTGCATAATCAAACGAAATTCGCTGAACAAGCAGGCTAATTTGGCGATTTCTAAGGTGAGACTGAAGCCATTGATAGCTTATTCTCAGCTGTTGCAGGTCCTTTTAGCGAAATTTAACCGCACATATTTTGTAAAATAACAGCCGTCTGGAATTACCGGGAACTCATAGGCTAATGGTTAGTCCGAATAATATTGATCATACTCCATTTAGCCTATTCCTTGATCACACTAAACACGCACGAGCATGTCTGTTTCGCCATCATAAGCAATCCGCCAAGGTGGAAAAGCAGGCTTTTAAAGGGAATGGGATATGACATTTTGATTGGTTTATTGAATGTCACGCCCAAGACACACCTATAATTAATGAAGCGACTAGGTTCAGCCCAGTTGCGCCATGCGCCGTGCTTAGCGCCAAAAAAACACGCCGTTAAAATAGCAAAAGTGGACTTGGACACGCCCTAAATGGACTTAGCGCCATGCGCTTAGACTAAGCGCCAAGATCGCCAAGATAGGGCCCCTAGTGACCAATGGCAATATTTAATTTTAATAATAGTGTGATGTCCTAGCCCACTATACATATTGGACACTAGGTGGCAATGACCTTGAAAATAGCAAATAGCCTTCACTTGACCTGGCTTTGACTTTGACGACCATGCCAGCTTCAGAGGAAGCTTGTACCAACTTCCCCATGTTCAAATTTCAAAAGGTTGGTCTCAGCCTTCTGGTGCTGTTAGCCTCCTCATTGTGACTTGAAAATCAGATCTGCTATAGGTTGTTGAAGGTCAAGGTCCCATATCTTTATTTAACCATGAAGGAATTTTATAAGGGTAATGACACATTCTACACATTAAATGTATACAGAAATATGTAAAATGTGAAAGTTATGAGGCTGAACAAATATGCCCACATGTGATTTTCTAACACTGAAGATATACCACAAAACATTTTTACAATGGTTTCTATACATGCTTTGCTTACATTTTTTATATCCATATGTTCGTAGTGGTTACTTTAGCAATCATTCAATCAGATTGATATCTCTATTATTTAAAGAGTATCTGACAATGTTATGTCTATAAAATATGGTCATTCTGGACCTTAATTGAACCTTTATATTTTGAATTCAGAGAATTGAAGGTTCAAACTTCATTTTCTTTCATACGAGTGGTTGAAGAATGTGTACACCAAAAATAAACTGGTTCTGAACAATAGGCCCGCCACCCTCATTGAAACTGCGTGGTTTGACTCTAAATACAGCTGGATATATGAAGCAATACAGATTAAGTACCTTGCTCAAGGGTACAACGGCAGTGTCCTACCTGGGAACCAAACCTGCAACCTTTTGGTTACAAGCTTAGTTCCTTAACCATTAACTCCTCAACCAGTAGTGTACATTATGTCATTGGTAGTAGTGTACATTTTAGTAGTTACAATCAACGAACCAAAAATCACTGTCATGGAAAGCATGCAAAGAGATGAAGTTTCCATTACTACAGTGAACCAACTGCTCCAACCAGATTTCTCTGCAGCGGAGTCACGCGAATGTTTGTGAAGTGTGAAATGCACGAGACCAGGCAAGAGGGGGACTGCATTAAAATGAGGGAAACAACAGGATTTATATCTACTAACCACAGAACATACACAATGGCACAGATAGAAATGTGTGGATTACAGTATCTTTAGGTCCTAAAAAAATGTACCACATGGAACCAGAGAACAGTGAAACGTAACAGAATTTTGCTTACAATGTTCTCTTAATTTTTATACTGCACAACCCCGTCAGCCGGTGGAAACACCACCTCTCACAATCAGGTCGCTCAACAATCCCACAGACGGAACCAGTGAGCGATGAGGTTCCCAGCAAATTATCATAGAACCAATGGATTACACCTGTGCAGCTGCGATTCTCTTGCCGGTGATTGTGCCCCCATGCCCAAACCTGAGGGACCAGTGCAGTGGTACATGGACTCATGCTTTGGCAGTGATCCAATGCATCTGGCCACCTGTACAGGCCGTTCGATAATGCTGCATTTAATCAGTTGAGATGGATGTATTTCAGTGGTCTCCGAATTGTGCTCTTGACCTCCTGCCAAATATTACTTTCATTCACGTTCGTTTAACTCCCAAATGAAGCTTTGTACAATATAAATACGTTTGTTTTGTGTAGTTCACTGAAAGGGGGATAAATTTGACTGGCGACAGAGACAGAAACAACGAGCATAGTTTGGCACTGTGACCATCCAAGACACACAGACGACAGCTGTGGTGCTCAAATGTAGCTGCCTGTGTTGCCAAGAAAGAAAATGAGCCATAATTAGGACTCATTTCATGTAAATGAACTATAATTAGGACACACTTCATCATTCTGGGTATGCCCCATTTATTTATTTTTTTGCATTTGACAACCCATTCAACATGAAAATGAAAGCGTTTTAGGTCTTTATAAATAAATTTTCATAAAGCTCTTTATGTTTTAACTATATCCCCAGGTAGGGTTTACTTAGTTTAAGCTTACACTGCTTCGGTGATGTCATTAATACAGTATATTCAATTCAATTTATTTTATATAGCGCTTTTTACAGAGAACTGTCACAAATACGCTGTACTGGGCAAAAACCAGGCCTGAACCCCCAAACAGCAAACGAGGTAAAAACTCCCCAGTGGGAAAAAAAAAACACTCAAATGGTGGCTAGAAAACAAAACTCCCCGTTCGGAAGAAATCTCAGAAGGAACCTGGCTAGAGAGGGGGAGCCCATCCTTCGCTGGCCAGCCCGGTTTAAAATGTCATCATCTTTTTGCTATCATTTATTGCCATTGATATTGTGTCACCACACTTCTAAAATGGCTACTGACCCATCATACCTAGGTTACAATGTATACCCTCTTTGGTAGCATCTTTTAGATTACAGTGGGGTTTTAAAAAGGAAGGTATCAGCAGTTACATGTTTCTGATTCAAAACTTCCCACCAAATACCTGCAAACTCATCTTCCGCATTTGCCTTTTTTAAAATGTTGAACGTAATTACAGCTGTATTGACAGGGTCCGCTCTGAGCTCATTATTACGTATGGAATACAGAAAGCACCATTGAGCCCTCGTCCAATCAGAATGCGGGGAGTTGGCTTGATTCTGACCATTCGGTCACATGCTAAGCTTTCCCCTTAGAGTGGCTTGCCCTCATTCACCTCCACTGTCCACAAATATATGAACATCGCTCAGAAAGAGCAATACTGACATTTTGCAACATACTTTGTAAAGCGTTCCCTTGTGCAACAGCCCCACTACTAGCAAGCCTTGCAGTACCGGTTACAGGTGATCTAATGGATTACTGAGCATTCATTTTCACTCTAACGTTACTGTAAAGGCTAGAAACCATGTCATTGGCTGTCACATCCTTCGTAAAACCTGTTCACGCGCTGCTTGAATGCGATTGTTAAAAAACTTCAGAACATGCTAGCAACTCATTGGTCTGTTTCTTTGCAAAGAAAAATAGCCTACTAGATCATTAACGAATTGACAGTCTTTACTAATGTTATTGTTTTTCTGATATTTGCTATTAAACTGCAATGAGAAGCAACGTTAGCAATATAACGTGGTAATAGGATGTCCAAACTACTAGATTGTCACAAAATCAAACTGATCGGCAGATTTTCTTTATACAGTTGGGATTCATTAGTCGAAGCAAGTGGGATGTATGTATTGTATACTCAACACACTGACAACCTGTGGAACGGGTAGGCCTAGCTAATAAAGCTTGCTGCCTGTGTGTAAGCTATATATTTAAGCCATATATTGCTCTCTTCTATACTTTAACTCCAGCGGTTTCAACGGTGACCATTTTCCTCCATTTGCTAAATCACACTACGAACAAAGAAATGTATTAATTCGTGAATAAAACAACATCTAAACCACAGCAAGATATTCGCATAGCTCCGCAAATACGAACGGACACGCGCAATAAAGGCATAATGTTAAACAATTACCGTTAATGACAGCAAGCCTGGCCACTATCAAGCCTTTAAGTTAACTCACCTTCGGTACCTGCACTGTTCTTCAATACTATTTAAACTACCATTTATCTTCGAAAAGACGCAAACTGGCTACCTGCTTATAAAGCTAATGATACTTTTCATTGGCTATTTCTTCTGACAGTTTGCTGATGGAAATTAGCTGTCCATGTCAACGAAGAGATACATTTGTAATGTAGCCATGATAGCTAGGAAACTAGCTGCAAATTATCCAAATTAGCTCGCTAACAGCATTCTTGACCCAGCTTTAACAGAAAGTAAGATGCTTATGAACTCCAAGCCAGATTCAAAATTGTCATGTGGTAATTTAGCTAACTGAGTGTACGTTAGCTATCAGTGTCGAGCTTTTATTACCTGCAGGGTGGTTGTAAAAGGGTCTCAAACCGGCCGGCAGCATAAGCTCGACCTTATCCAAGATTCTGTGGTAAGAAGCTCTCAGTCCCACCGAAGCCATGTCTGCTCGGTGCCGGATACTGAATACGTTAGCTGGAACGCTGAAGGGCGATGGTTTGACAACTGCACTGGTTAGCGAGCAGTTTAGACAACGCCGTTTAGTCAAGATTATCTAAAATGCAAGGTATGCCCTTGCACGGAAAACAAAAAAGGTCCCTAAGTTAGCTGCTTCGCCCGGTGTTGTCCTACTGTCGACTGACCTTCGTAAATGTATTGTCCTCCACGTTGCCCTACACAGAAAAAATATATATTTTGTTCACACCACCAATCTAGTAAATTTACGCGAACCAAGGTTGTTCTAGGTACGGCGCAACCAACCTTCAAACCCTAACGCTCTGTTTTCTATGATTGGTCAAATTTGGCCAATCCCCCTCTGAACAATTGGTTGAGGCACTGGACAGTATCGCCTAAACCTTGCATAATTTCACAGCTATACAATTAGAATCGTGTAATGCGCATATTCCTCTAATCCTTATATCATATGGATGTATTAACACAATGATCTTGGCCTGAAATAAGATGATCCTGATTAGATAAAGTACTGGGCCTGCGCAGCCCCAACTCGGCACTGATGCCCGTGAACAAACAGTCGAATTACGTAGTTTACGTCATTGGACAGGCAGCCAAAGAAACGCTATGTGTAACTACCAAAATTTCCCTTAGCTGCAAAGATAGTATATCAAACGTTCCTTGTAGGTAACCGGTTTACCTATGCTGTTTACGTACATCGTATTTCTAGTTCTGAGACAATTCAGTACAATGATTTATATAACGATAATTGAATATGCCCGATACAATGTATGTATGTACAGGAATGTATATTTGAAAAGTTAAAATAAAGTTATAATATTGCTATCTTACATTGCCAAAGCTAACCTAATTTCTAATGTCACGTGAGCTAAAAGTAGCGTTATGCACGTTGCTAATTCAATAATGTTGCAGCCCCGTGTTGGGCGCCAAATTATATTAAAAATAATAATAATAATTCAACAATGTTGTATATGCGCTGTAACATAGATTAAACAACTTAAATACTTACGAACATGAGTGTTCGCAGTGAGAAAGTAATTTATTATAGAACAATGTAAAAAAAAATACTGCCCTCAGTAGAATAGTCACATTTGAATAGAATAGCACAGTAACTAACTGTTCAACTCAATTTATATGATCAGATAACAAAGAAATTAACAATTCATAAAGATTTTGCTATCCGTGTGTAATCCTGCCTTTTCACCCAATGTCGGCTGGGATAGGCTCCAGTGACCCTGACCAGGAGAAATTGGCATAGAAAATGGATGGATAGATGGACACTAACCACTAATTCTTAATTTACAACTGAATGTCCACTGAATTAAAGTTTTGTGTGTTTGTTGGCATGCACCAGACTGCAACAGAAACACAATAACAAAACAATGTCACATGGGGCGAAACTGATAAATAACTTTAGTCTATTTAACTTTAAAAGTAAATTAAAGTTAAAGAAAATAACCTTTAAGATTATTACATCCCTCACTGTAAATGTAGCTCACTGTATACTGATATTAGGCTAATTAATTTATTGTGTACTTCGCCAAGTCGTTAGTCTCAATCTTTGAACACTCAAGAATAAAAACCCACAAAATTAAAATGAAATGACTGAAGTCTAGATTGCCACAATGTGTTTAGATTCTTACATCCAAACACGTGACCTTGTGATTCACTCAATCACCGTTTAAAGACATTACACATTTTCTATGTTAATGTGAGCTGGAGAATATCCACCATGTACTTTCCCATTTCATGAGTGGCTGGTATTTTGTTTGCCATTTTGTTTGCCATTTTGGCTGCTTCGACGCAATTTTAAGCAGATGTGTGCAGATTTGTACGTTTTATTTCCATTTGATTACCACCTGAAGTTCACGTCTTCTAGTTTTTCTTTTTAAACACGCGCAATACTTTATCGTTCAGTGGACTCTTGATTGGGGGCTTAGTAACTTCTTTCAATAATAGATGACTACAACAATCACAACGACGTGTGAGTGTATTTTATCAGTGCAAACGACCACACATTGCACAAAGGAATGGTACATTTTGTACTTCTGACATTGCGGGGTGCTGTATGACGTCACATCCCGAGAAAATAAAATCAACCAAATAACTAAAGCTGCACATACGCTTATTTGATGCAAATGCGGAGCAAACAAGATAATTGTCGTTTGTCCTCGCAAACAATTTATGGAGGCTACTAAGTTACAATGTTGTGGACTGACGCTGCGAGGCGCAGCGCAGTTTTGGTCCCCTCCAATCTCAGACGGCAATATTAAAATCTTTCTTGTTATCGCGGTGTTTAGAGCTTGTAATTCATTGGCTTTGTAGGTTTGGCAGGAGAGGAGAGAAGTAAATAACAGGGGAGCGTTGAGTCTGACCTGCAGGTAGTAAGCAGGCATAACGTTAGGTACAGAGAGATTTAACTCGCATAGCGACGTAGAAAATCTAGTGGGGCAGTGACAGTGTATGTAAGGACATCAAAACCATTGGGATTGGATGCAAAGTTCCTTCAATGTTATTTTTAATAGGACGAGGGTTTGAGCACCATGTCCTGCTCCGGTAACCTGATTTGGGATGTAAGGAAGCGCTCCATTGGGTTTAACGAACCAAATGCTGTCAGGATTAACTACCTAGGTAAGAGTATGAAACAAAACCCAAATACAGATTGTAGATGGTTACAGCTAGCTAGTACCAGGTCTTGCATTAATGGGTAGAAATGCACTGACCTAGCTAGCAAGCTATCTGCCAAAGAAACGTTTATTTCTGTTTGATTGTGTTTTTTCATTAGTAGCGATGCTAGAAAGATTACTACTAGCTCGCTAGCCGATGCAGCGTCAGTCGATATTTCGTAAGATAGATTTCTCTAACGTTATATCATTATCAGACATTGACCGAATTAGCACAACGAAACTGTGACAGCGCTACCGTTATATCAAGTTAAAAGTGTGATAAAAGTCGCTTGTGAGCTGGCTAGCTGTAGTTAATTACGGGGAAAGGCAGGCTTGTTGCAATATTAAGGATTTCAGATTGGTAAAGCAGCTTGATATAGTATATAGCTATAGTGGTAGTAACATTATACGTTCGAGTAATGTTACTTTCACAGCTAACATTTGCTAGCTCTGTTCTTTCTGTCTTTTGAACTAACGTCACTTTAACGTTCCCGATCCTGGCTGCGCTACGCAAGCTGGCTAATTCTATTTTATAATAAACTGGCTAGCTTAAGTGATCGATATTTTAATTGTGTAATGTTACCTACTAACTAATTTCAACAGTTTTTGTGGGAACCTTTCACAATGACGTATCTTGTGTTAGTTCCATCTGTTTAAAACTCCGTTGCCTGAAACGTCTTGCTACGGCAAAGGGCTCTTCGTGCTAAACGTGAAAACAAGCCCGCTAATGTTAGCTCCCGTTTTCTATTCACACGCATTTAGTTAGCCAGCGTCATCATAGCTGCCTTACATTAGCTCAGTATCTGTTAACGTTATAACAACCTACGTTTGCAGATTATCGTTTTTCCCCTGGCAGCGATTCACTCACATTCACTTCGCATTTCCTCAGACACTGTAGCTAGCTACTGTACGATACCCAAGTTCGTAATGACATTTCCACAAGTGACAGTTCTTCAAAATGGCTTACGAGTTATGGTAATGTTTTTTGTCAGTCAGTGTTCTTGGGCAAGAAAACACGTTGCCACGTTTGGTCCTGAGTATACAATATAACTGTGTTCCTAACTCTTCACGCTAATACTGCCATAATAAGCTTATAACACAGCAGTACATTTTTAATACGTTTTATTTATTTATTTTTTGTTGTGGCTAGCTTCAATGAGCAAATTAGTCCCACTGCCCTTAAGACTCTGTTGTCCAGTCTTAAACCTAATATTAGACCGTTATTATGAATTGCAGCATAACATTTTCAGCTATTATGGGTTTTTATTTATTAACATCACATTTAACAAATGCTGGATAACATTTAAGCATTCAACAAGGCACCCAGGAGGCTTTTCTTACACAAAAATACAAAACAAAAACACTTTGACAGATACCAGGAGGTTAGTGTTTGTCTGCATTATTAAAATATATATATTTTTTTTTTTAAAGTACCAAAATTGAAGTGCCAACAAAATATCTTAACTTGACAGGAGACTATACTGATGATGCATTTGGCTATTTTTAGCCATTTCTGCTTATTTGAAGGGGTTGATTGTAGGAGAACTTAACAATGTTCTTTTCTGACCCACCTCGCTAACATGCTCATTATGTTTCACTAAATCACATGAGAAATGCTGCAGATTTAGCTGAGCCCACCTACCTGGGCCTAATTGGAGATCATGCATTTAAGTGTGCATGTGTTTTAGTACTGTTGAAAATGTCAGAAACTAAATGGGTCTGTAGTTGTTTATATATAAACACCCATTTATATCTTGCAGTTAAACCTTCATTTGCCCAATTCCTCAGTATGCACTTGTCTGTAAGAGCTCATGCCAAGCTTATGCATGGCTGCAATTAATTAATCAAGGTTCATTGAAAGTAGTATCTGTGCTGTGCACGGGTACAAGCTGTACTACGACTGCAGCAGACTGGATGGGAGGAAGTGAAGGATGTCATCAGTTAAGATATGGCTGCGGTGGAGTGGAAGGGTTACCTGTGTGTGTGTGTGTGTGTTGTGTGTGTGTGTGTGTGTATGCATGCCCACATGTGTGTTTGTGCGGCAGAATCCAGTTTTTGCATTTTTGTGCATCCATCCTTCGTGTGAATGTTTTGTGCACATTGCTCTACTATATGGGGGTTAGTAGACAAAGGTGCACACAATGGGTGTCTCTTGGAATATACTTCAGAGTCTTGATAGAACCTGGATACAGTGTGCTAAAGCAAAAAATTTGCACGTTTCTATATTAAAATTGAGTACCAGCAGATGTTATAAATCATTTTAATTTTACATTTGGTTCAGTGTTTTGCTGTGGAAAATACAGTATAATACAGGAAGGTACCTTGACTGCTTCAGAAGATTAAGCTAATTCATAATACTAACCGCCTCATTCAATTCAATTGAACAGTAATAACAAAGCAAAAACAGGCAAATATCAAACTCATTAAATGTGAGGGGGACTTTGTTTTTGCCTGGGGAGCTTCATTTAAAATGCTCTATTACAAGGACTTTCCAAATGTTATACCGGTAAAAATAGTTTTTATTGACGTTCATACTTTTCCACACAACAACACAGCACGTGACCTTTTCTAACATTTAGGCTATGTGCTCATAATTTTGACGAGCTGTGGTGTCATCATTTTTATAGACATTGTGTGGAACCCTTGAAAAATGATGAAAGGTAGGCTAATGTACTTCTTACATGGCCAACATTGTGTGTGTGTTGTGTGTTGTGTGTTGTGTGTTGTGTGTTGTGTGTTGTGTGTGTGTGTGTGTGTGTGTGTGTGTGTGTGTGTGTGTGTGTGTGTGTGTGTGTGTGTGTGTGTGTGTGTGTGTGTGTGTGTGTGTGTGGAGCCGATTGGATGTGTGGAGCTCCACCGGTCCGGAAGATGAATAATTGATCATAATCTGTGACACCCCGCTGGACGGGCCACTTGCTGGCTCTACAGGATTAACACTATATGCCAATCAACAGCCTTCTCTAACACCCTATCAGTATCTACTTATGAGCCTCCCGTGGCTCTGTTGAGATGAGTTGGTCAAACATGCAAGAAGCAGAAGAACGTCCTGAGGAATCTTGTATGCTCATGCAAATAAATGTGAAATTAATTTGCATGACCCTTTGCGATTTTCCTGCTATAGAGGAAGGATGTTTGATAAAATTTCACATTTGTGTCTAAAATAATTGTCGAGGTCATTGTTGAAAATAATCGAAAATAATTTGTTTTTTTTAGCAGAAATTTTTTTGTGGCTTCATAGGTGCCAGGCCATCATTATAATATCCCAATCTTAAGCAACCTGCCTGTTAATATAAAGGTTAAATAAACAAAAGTTGTATCCATACACACTACAATTGCAATTATGGTCTCATATAAATACTCATAGTGTGTTACAAAACATAAGTAGTGCTTGAGGTTTGATAACAAGGTACGTATCATGTGCTTTAATGTAATTTTAAAGAGTGTGAATATACGTGCAATTTGAAAAAAATTAATCTGTGGTAGATTATTTTGTAGGTTAAATTACAAGAGCACTGTACATTTCAGAGGTGAATTTTGTGAAATACGGAATGCATTGTAACATATAAAATGATTTAGTGCTGAAGATCATTTGTCTGTTTCTCACATTGTGTAGCTCAGGGCTTAGATGGTACATTTAGAGAGGCTGATCGTTCAGGAATGAAAAGTGAGTTAATCCAAGCTTTAGATGGCATTCAGCTCTGTCTAATTTTAGAGCAAATTTTCACTTTTTCCATCTGGTTTTAAAAATGCATCAGCTAACATCTTTGGTATGTTACCAAGTGATGTATTTAAGGTGAAAGTCGTTTTCTCCTCCGCTACCTTTTCTACTTTTAGCTCTTTAGGCATTATCAGTATGTGTCTGGATTTCAGGCTCCCTGGTGAACATCAGTCAGTAGCCCTTGACAAAATACCAACAGATTGTACTTCTTAAAAAAAGAAAAAGGCCTTTGTTTGCATGTACACTTGAGTTATAATGTCACAGGGGACTTCTTGGAGCGATTGATTTGAAATTCATGAGAGTGCAGCAAGTGGTCTTCCATTCTCTGTGTTAAATGACAGGGCCCTGGCACGAGAGTACTGCAATGCAAAGATAAGCCCCCTCACCTTCACAGCTTCGCCCAATGAAAGAATAATGTCCTATGAGAGCCATAGATATTTAGTAATAATTCAGCCTTCCAGGTTTGAGTAGAACAGAAGTCAATCTTGGGCCTGCTGTTCCACTGGCAAAGGCAGCACCAGTGTTGCCTCCAGATCGCACAGTTGGGCAGACGGCCTGTACACCTACTGCACACATATGCCTCCGGCTGTATGCCAAGGTGTGCAAGTGCTAGTCTGCCCATAGATTACATCATATTCACAGGCTGTGTTGCGTGTTTATCCAGTGGCGTGACCCCACCACTAACGTGAGTGTAACATTCTGGGTGGGTGAGCGTGGATGGAACTGAAGTCCCACACAGACTGTGTGCATTCCAGATCCCTAAATGAAGCAGAGGTTGATGATTTATTTCCAATCCTCCACCCATGGTACAGCAGTACTGTTTGTGCGCTTGTTGGGCTCATACCTTAGTTTTTTTTTACCATTGCTGAATCACTGACAGAATCAGGGAAATTAGGCTAGCTTTAGGACAATGAATTTCTACTTTTCGTACACAATTAGGCATTTCAAAGTGGAAACATTTCAAATAAGGTTGCTCCTACAGCCACAGGCCACATAACTTTAATGTGTTGCAACTAGTCTAAAATTAGTTCAATTGAGTGTACTATTTAGTTATTTTAGGTGGTAGTGTGTATTTTGATTGCCATTTAGCTATAACATGTAGGAAACAATATTAGCATAACTGAAGTTATGGAGAGAAAAATCATTGATCAAGGTCTAGTGGCTCATTAATAGTTACTGTGTGTGTGTGTGTGTGTGTGTGTGTGTGTGTGCGTGCGTGCGTGTGAGAAACTAAATATTATGATTTCAATGTTTAAATATTTAGGGAAATTTTTGTTTAGCGTTGATTTAGTAAATGCGTATCCTAAGCAATATAAACGTAAGGACTCAGTGTCCCATTAAAATCACTGCACACAGTGTCCCATTACAATCATTGCATGCAGTGTCCCATTTTGAAATCACAAACAAAAAACAAAAACAAAAAACTAGTTACCTCACTGAAAGGACTATTTAATGGTGGTCTGAAATAAATAAACCCATCTACATTGTTTCTCATGCATTATGTAGCTTGTCACCATACATTTCGCAAAATGAATTGGTCTTTGCTTCATTTGGCTTTCCACCTTGATCCTGGTGTGTTGGCTCACTAGCAGGTAGTTCCATTATAAAACGTATATAATAAGTACCTGAATGCCAACGACTGCACTGATGGTCTACTTTGATTGGGGTCAGCCATAGCTTCTGGTTTCCTGTACAATGGGAATTTTCAGAAAACTGCTTTATTGTAATTAAACATGTGGGTCTATATTATATATCATATAATAAATATATATGATCTATACAGCAACGTTGTAAGTGGGGAGAAAGGTGGTAATAATTCTAGAAAAATACAGTAGGATCATGTATAACTTCACTCAATGGTTGTGGGGCTGGGGCCCAATGTGAGGTCTTTTCACAGGGTTCAAAATCACTGGTGGTGCCCCTGAAAGTATTATATAATAATATAAGTACATAATCAAACCCAAGGGAGACTTCAGGTACTGGACAAGTTAATTCATAGACAGACACATATATATCAGCATGAAATGTCCAACCAAACACGTTCCCTGGATTTTATTCTGTCATAAGTGTCTTGTAATTCAGTTCAGTGCTGCCACTCATAATGTAATCAATGTTAGATAGAAGGTGCTGGACATACCCAGGACCTCTCTGGTAAGGTGCTACATTAGAGCCTGTTGGTGGATTCTGTAAGCATGGAGATACCTGTGGTTTTTAGGATGTTTTGTCATAGCTGATGTGGGAGTGATGTCTACTGCAGGGGACATACTGCAGTGTATCACTGTCCCATTAAACTCACTGCATGCAGTGTCCCATTAAAATCACCACACGCAGTGTCCCATTGAAATCACCGCACGCAGTGTCCCATTAAAATCACCGCATGCAGTGTTCCATTAAAGTCACCGCATGCAGTGTTCCATTAAAATCACCGCATGCAGAATCCCATTAAAATCCTGCACGCAGAATCCCATTAAAATCCTGCACGCAGTGTCCCATTAAAATCACTGCACGCAGTGTCCCATTAAAATCACTGCACGCAGTGTCCCATTAAAATCACCACACGCAGTGTCCCATTAAAATCACCACACGCAGTGTCCCATTAAAATCACCACACGCAGTGTCCCATTAAAATCACCGCATACAGTGTTCCATTAAAATCACCGCATGCAGAATCCCATTAAAATCACTGCACGCAGTGTTCCATTAAAATCACCGCATACAGTGTCCCATTAAAATCCTGCATAGAGTCCCATTAAAATCACCGCATGCTGTGTTCCATTAAAATCACCGCATGCAGAATCCCATTAAAATCCTGCATGCAGAATCCCATTAAAATCCTGCACGCAGTGTCCCATTAAAATCACAGCAGGCAGTGTCCCATTGAAGTCACCACACGCAGTGTCCCATTAAAATCACCACACGCAGTGTCCCATTAAAATCACAGCACGCAGTGTCCCATTAAAATCACCACATGCAGTGTTCCATTAAAATCACCGCATGCAGAATCCCATTAAAATCCTGCATGCAGAATCCCATTAAAATCCTGCATGCAGTGTCCCATTAAAATCACAGCACGCAGTGTCCCATTAAAATCACAGCATGCAGTGTCCCATTAAAATCACAGCACGCAGTGTCCCATTAAAATCACCACACGCACTGTCCCATTAAAATCACTGCACGCAGTGTCCCATTAAAATCACTGCACGCAGTGTCCCATTAAAATCACCACAGGCAGTGTCCCATTAAAATCACAAACAAAATAAAAAAATTTAAAAAAACTAGTTACCTCCCTGAAAGGACTATTTAATGGTGGTCTGAAATAAATAAACACTTAGGCCTAATTGTTAATGGAGATTCAGTACATAGCATTAATTTTCCAGGTGATGCTGGGTCTGTTGTGATGTGGCCAGGAAAGCTCTGACTCTCTGTAGAAGAGGCCTTAAGAGCCTGCTGAATGCACTGTTCCCTGTGAGTGACAGCCGGGGAAGGGAGTCGGCTAATAATGAGCTAATGCCTCTGTACAGCAGGGTAAAGCCATTCTCCTGCAAAGTACTGTGAGTGTAGGAGGGAGAGAGAGGCTGCAGAAGACAAATGGGGATACCCTTCAGTTCTGAGATCAGAGTAGATGTATACAGTTGAAGTCGAAATTTTACATACACCTTAGCCAAATACATTTAAACTCAGTTTTTCACAATTCCTGACATTTAATCCTAGTAAGCATTCCCTGTCTTACGTCAGTTAGGATCACAACTTTAAGAATGTGAAATGTCAGAATAATAGTAGAGAGAATTATTTATTTCAGCTTTTATTTCTTTCATCACGTTCCCAGTGGGTCAGAAGTTTACATACACTCTGTTAGTATTTGGTAGCATTGCTTTTAAATTGGTTAACTTGGGTCAAACATTTCAGGTAGCCTTCCACAAGCTTCTCACAATAAGTTGCTGGAAATTTGGCACATTCCTCCTGACAGAGCTGGTGTAACTGAGTCAGGTTTGTAGGCCTCCTTGCTCGCACATGCTTTTTCAGTTCTGCCGACAAATTTTCGATTGGATTGAGGTCAGGACTTTGTGATGGCCACTCCAATACCTTGACTTTGTTGTGCTTAAGCCATTTTTCCACAACTTTGGAAGTATGCTTTGGGTCATTGTCCATTTGGAAGAGCCATTTGCGACCAAGCTTTAACTTCCTGGCTGATGTCTTGAGATGTTGCTTCAATATATCCACATAATTTTCCTTCCTCATGATGCCATCTATTTTATGAAGTGCACCAGTCCCTCCTGCAGCAAAGTACCCCCACAACATGACGCTGCCACCCCCATGCTTCACGGTTGGGATGGTGTTCTTCGGCTTGCAAGCCTCACCCTTTTTCCTCCAAACATAACGATGGTCATTATGGCTAAACAGTTACATTTTTGTTTCATCAGACCAGAGGACATTTCTCCATAAAGTAAGATCTTTGTCCCCATGTGCAGTTTCAAACTGTAGTCTGGCTTTTTTATGGCGGTTTTGGAGTAGTGGCTTCTTCCTTGCTGAGCAGCCTTTCAGGTTATGTCGATAAAGAACTAGTTTGACTGTGGATATAGATACTTTTGTACCCGTTCCCTCCAGCATCTTCACAAGGTCCTTTGCTGTTGTTCTGGGATTGATTTGCACTTTTCGCACCAAAGCACGTTCATCTCTAGGAGACAGAACGTGTCAACTTCCTGAGCCGTATGACGGCTGCATGGTCCCATGGTGTTTATACTTGCGTACTATTGTTTGTACAGACGAACGTGGCACCTTCAGGCCTTTGGAAATTGCTCCCAAGGATGAACCAGACTTGTGAGGATCCACAATTTTCTTTCTGAGGTCTTGGCTGATTTATTTAGATTTTCCCATGATGTCAAGCAAAGAGGCACTGAGTTTGAAGGTAAGCCTTAAAATACATCCACAGGTACACCTTCAATTGACTCAAATAATGTCAATTAGCCTATCAGAAGTTTCTAAAGCCATGACATAATTTTCTGGAATTTTCCAAACTGTTTAAAGGCACAGTCAACTTAGTGTATGTAAACTTCTGACCCACTGACATGTGATATAGTGAATTAAAAGTGAAATAATATGTCTGTAAACAATTGTTGGAAAAATTACTTGTGTCATGCACAAAGTAGATGTCATAACTGACTTGCCAACACTATAGTTTGCTAACATGAAATCTGGAGTGGTTAAAAATGAGGTTTGATGACTTCAATAAGTGTATGTAAACTTCCAACTTCAACTGTAAACCTAATCTGGATAGACTTTTGGCCAGGTATCATTTCTTTTCTGCACTCTGTCAATTGATTTTTCTATTAAAAAATGTGGTTTCAGTTATGTATTACGCCAATTTATCTACTGATAGGCTTAGTTGAAAACATGGCAATAAACGGCAGTTCTAGGCCAGCATGTGGCCAGTTTTAAATGCGTTTATCCCTTAGCTTTTCACAAAAGACGGCGCTGAAGCGTGGAAACTGGACCATAGACTGACTGACCGATCGGTGTGGGCGAGTGTAGTGTACAGGGTGTATCACCATATCGCTCTGCCTACAGGCCTCTTAGTGTAAGTGACGCAAGCTGAGTCACATGAAAGCCAGTCTGTTATGTATCAAAACCCAAAATCTATTTTTAAAAGTCCTCTCATATGAGAACGTGTCGTGCTCCTGCCCACCCCAATAGTGGCTCCAAATGCATGAGGGTTTATTTTATTATTTATATGACATTATTTACATAATAGAGTATTCTGGGGGCAATTGTAACAGGGCTCAATTGTAACACAATTTTTTGTTACAATTGCCCCCAACCCTGAACACATGAAACTAGCTAGCTTGCTGGATAGAATCTCAGCTCTAGCTTGTTTCAGATTGGTGCAATTTTATGGTGTTGCAATTGACCCCTGTTACAATTGCCCCCAGAGTACTCTAATTAATTACAATTTGGTACTTAGCAGATGCTCTTAACCAGAGCAATTTACACAGATAAGGTTTTTTTTTATTTTTTAAAACAAACAATCCATTTATACAGCTGGATATTTACTGAAATATCTTGTGTACCTCGCCGTGTACCAACCGAGAATCGAACCCACAAGCTTTGAGTTACAAGCCCAGTTCCTTAGCCACTATGCTACACTCGCGCTGAAACTCACAGCGCACACAAAGGCCACATCGCCTCTCACGGGCCAAAAGGCTGAATCTGCCTACGGGTGTGCTGTGCACGCTGTTGTTGTTGTTGAATTAATTGCTAACACTAATGATGGCAGATCGGTCCCAGGGTTTAGTTTTCCAAGTGTCAGTTTTGTAGTCTGGCGCTAAGCTGAACATGCTGCATCACCACATTACCATGTTCTCTTCTATTTTAGGCCCAAGAATGTTGCCAGTCAGCCCCGGCTGCCTCAGTTCTTCGCAGGTCTTGTAGTGACTGCTTGTACCTTCCATGAAAGATCCTGTATGAATTGTGACTTTTATTCTCTCATGGAGGTTGTATGCTTTTCTTGGGTGTTGCGGATTACAGTGTACAGAGCTGAGTTATAGGTTTGTCGTGGTGCTTGGTTTAACCAGTGGCGTACTGTGTGCGAGCCTACACCGGTGTAGTTATCGCCACACCATCAATACCGGTATTTTGTAATTACAATTTAAAAATAAAAGTAAAAAATAAATAAATCTGCACAGCTTCAATGTTTACATAATGAAATGAATATAAGCACATTATACTACAAACTCCAATTCCAAAAATGTTGGGACAGTATGTAAAATGCACATAAATTTGTAAATTTTATTTTACATATACTGTATGTAATTGTAATTGACTGCTGCCAGATATGCAGTAGATATGGATGGATCACTTTAAAGGTTGTTTCTCCTGACTCATTTTCCTATTGAACTCTATGGAAAAATAAGTCAGGAGAAACAACCCTTCAAGTTATCCATCCATATCTATTGCATATCTGGCAGCAGAGTGATGTTTTGAGGCTCGTTTGATACCTCAGACCCTTGATGACTTACAGCCATTTAGCTAACCATGGGTTCCATACTATTCCTATGTAATTTACAGCTTAATCTAGTCCCACACCCCAATTCCCATAGAGATCCATTCAAATGCAGAGAGGTTATAGTATCGCTTGTAAGAGTACCTGAAAATAAGATATCAAGATGATATGATATCCTTTTATACCCAGTCATGATAGCTTACCTGTGTTCCAAACAGGTGGTTTTCAAAAAACTTTTTTTGACAGGCATCAAATTTGGAATTAGTGTATATTTACAAAAATCAATAAAGTTGATAAGGTAAAACATTAAATATCTTTTCTTTTTACTGTTTTCAATGAAATTATGTAAGAGAGAATTTACAAATCACTGCTTTCTGCTTTTATGTGCATTTTACATACTGTCCCAACTTTTTTGGAATTGGGGTTTGTATATTCACATACCACCAGTTATCCTCAATTAGACTGTTAGGCGGGTAATACATTTTTTTTAAATAAATTTTTATTTGCATCCCAAAATTGTGCACATTTTATCTCCATTATTTCAAATTGTGGATACATGTACTCGTCATTCTCTGCACCCACACTCACCCATCTGCAATGTGCAGATTTTGTAATTTAACTGATTGTGAAGCACAGGTTTCGTAACTTAGAAAGCCTTTTATTATTGCAGGTTGTGCTGAAAACTAACAGGGTAGCAAACAGTGGTGTATATTTTTCTGTTAATCGTACTTCGTGATTAAAACAAATTTTTCAAATTAGTATTTATCGTTTAATCTCCCTGACATGATGTGAAGAAATAAGTGTTTACCTGCCAATAGATTATTCAGATCGTTGGCGTACTTGTTAATCAAGGGAAATTAATGAAAATGGGTTGAGACCAATGATCAGTTTAAGGGGAAGTTTGATACCGGTAATACCGTTATCAACCCTGTTTTACAGGGAAGTAACACCGGCGGTGTCAAAATAGTAGGGGTGTCACGATACCGATTCGAAATCGAAAATCGATCGAAATGAGCGTTCGATTCCGAACTTCGAAATCACAAGCTGGTTCGCGATTCTCCAAGTTTTTTTTTTCTCTCCACCCCCGCCCCCCGCGCGCTCTTCTTAGCCTTTCATGTGATGGGTAAAATGTAAAAAAAAGTAGCCTACTTGGCCATCTCTAATGTAAGCGTTTCCGACAAAACGAAACTTGACGCCTTCCACTGCATTTTGTTCGTCCACGCAGGCGTGCGTCCGAAGAAAAAAAAAACGATATTTCAAAGAAGACACAGCTGCTAGTTAACGTTAGCTTACCGGTAGCCTGCATTACTTTTCGACACACCATGGCCACTGCCGGAGTCGGAGATGGAGAAACAGAACTGGAAAATCCTCCTGCTTCCCTCAAGTCACCGGTGTGGCAACATTTTGCCTTCCCCGTGAGTTATATAAACAACGAACGCATTGACAAAAAAACGACAGTTTGTCGGCTATGCTACACGCGAGTACCATACACCACCTCAGGCAACACGTCAAATATGGCAGGACACATTCGCAGGCATCACAAAGAAATAGATTTGACTGGGAAAAAAACATTGACACAGGCAACTCAAATGACAACCCAAATGACAGTTGTCAGGGCATGAAAAAAAACGTGTAAATAGTTAATAGCGTGGTACATGTTCAACTGTTTATTATTTCAGATATTAGTTTGTTAAAGCTCTTAACTGTTCAAAGAATGTGAACACGCTCATCTTTTTAAAGAAGAATTTGAAAATGTAAATGACTGTTGTCAGGGCATAAAACCAATGTGTAAATAGTTAATAGCGTGGTAAATGTTCAACTGTTTATTCTAGAGTCTAGTTTTGATAAAGCTTTAGGTGTGTTTAAATATTCTCATATTTTTGTTATTATTTATAATTGTTATTATTCAAATAAAAGTTACTTATTGAGAAACAAGTATTTTTCTTTACAAATCAAGACTCGATAGTCTAACAATGGCATAGCCATTAGCTAGACTATAGTGCTGGAAAAAAAAATTGTGCTGAAAAAAAATCGAGAATCGAATCGTGACCTTAAAATCGAAAGTCAAATCGAATCACGGATTTGGAGAATCATGACACCCCTACAAAATAGTAACACCGTGACAAGCCTACCAGGTTAGTGGTCTGTTCAGCCTCCTGGTCCTGGCAAGAGCTGTATCTTTAGAGCTGTCATTGTTCATGGATAAGGAATGCACACTGAAGGGTTTGTAATCGGTCTATGGAACTGGGCTGTAGGGGAAACTAAGTATAACCCCACTGGTGGGTAAAAAATGAACAGAGGCCAATAGAAAAGGATGGTTGACACGAATGTCTTCCTCACAATAAGACTATAAGATCATTAGTGGCATACTGTGGCATCGTAATCCCTTTCCATTTGCCTTCTATGTGAGAAATGTGGATGTCTGTAGTCTTTTCCTTGAGCTTGTTTTTGTGTCATTTAACCACATTTATCCATGTTATTTAAGTAGGGTATTTGTACAACAGTATACATCCTGCAACTGCAGACAAAATGAAAGTATAGAGGGGCAAATATAGTCACAAAAATATCAATTAAAACTAGCTTTTTCATATGCTTGTGCTGCACTTGTAATCTCTGAACGGGTGATTGCATGCTTGTCTGCTAGTCTGATTTCATATTGTAGACCAATATTTTATGTAATGGTTAAATTCAATAGGAAGTTGATTCTTCCAAACATGTGCCATGAAACCAACAACAGAACAGGAAATATTTGATTTCATTACTGAGAAACATTCTCCATTTTTTTGAATTTTCATTTTGGTATGGCTTTGTAAACAGGCCCACAAGATGAAGACCTCCCGTTGAGTGAAAGCATAAGAGAGGTTTCATAATTAAGCAGATAAGATGAAACAGTGCAAACGTGCTGGATCCTCCACGGGATCTCTGTTATGTTCCAGCAATTGGGGGGAAAAGGGAAGGCAACACATTACAGCTCTCAGAAGATGGCACTGAACTAGTGCAGTAAATCATCTTCAGCACGGTGAACACATCTAGCTCTTGGGGTAAACGTCCTGCAAGGATCAGCCCCAGTGCCTGTTGAGTCTACGATCCTGTACACTCTTGTCAGTGTTTTTATTGGAAAGGTTCTTCCAAGGTTGTTCTTCTTGATTTGTATGGTGTTACTATGTGCTCCAGGGCAACAGTCAACAGTAATTTTCCTGTCTTGCATTATTTTATTTTTTTGTTGACACGTGTTGCACATATTATGTCTCACTTCAATTAAAGACGAGCCACAACAGGTTTTTAAGACCGTTTTTCATGGTGATAGAATTGCTACCAGAGCATGATGTCATTTCTTCCTGGTGCGCATGAGGACAAGGTTCAGACTTTTGCTATTTTCTTTAAAAAGTTTCTTTAAAAAGCCCATATTGGGAGAATCCCATAAGGCAAATTGAGATGAATTGTTAAGTCCATAAGATGCAAAAGGACTGTGGGCACTGGGTACACAGCCAGATTTCACTACATTATTGCAGGGTGCCATTTTACTAATACCTCCACTCTTTCCTTCCGCTTTCCAGTGAAACTTTACAACACATGGGGAAGTCACTCTGACTTCTAGCGCAACTGTCTTGTTTTTCTGTTTTCACTGGCATCTCAGTCTTGGATGGGTGGCAGTATTTGCATAATGGTCACGTTACTGGGCTCGCAGCTACAGAATTGCCAGTTTGATTCCCAGGTGGGGCACTGCCATTGCACCTTTGAGCAAAGCGCTCAACCTGAATGACTTCAGTAAATACCCAGCTGTATAAATGGATTGCGTGCAAAAATACAAAATCTGCATATAAGAGCATCTGCTAAATGGCCACACAATGTAAATGAGTAATATAATGGGCACAGAAAAGCAGGATAGCTCAGGAAGTGAACCCAAATCAGATTCAGGATCAACAAACAAAAAAAATGGAAAAGTCAATTAATAAAAAAAAACATAATTTAACCTTTTTTAAAGCCAGCTAATGTTTGAAGGGCGCTGCTAAGTTGGGCAAACGTAGTTGGTACGCCATTTACACAGCATGTCAGAAAGTGCACTGTATGTCTTCTAACAAAATTGATCTCTGGCCCTTTTCTTCTGGTAAGCCGTCCTCTCACACTGAGGCCATTCCTCCCTCCTACAGTAGTCTCTCATTCCTCTGTCCATATCAGAATAGAAAAGGCTCTTTCTTTGCATCCCGATTTCAAACTCAACGTGTCGGGTACAGGGGTCTCATCCAAGCGATTTGCGTTTCATCTGCACTGTCCTCCATCTCAACGGCTGTCCCGCTCAGCTGCTGGACTGAGTAATTGGCGGCTAGCTGGTCACGATTTGGAAGATGCATGTGTTAAAGGTGCAGTAGGCAAGATTTTTTCGATATAATTTTGGCGAAATTACTAAATTTGCTCATTACATTCCAGCAGCTATCAATAAATCAAGAGTTCTGTTCCGGTTTCTGTGAGTGTCCTGGGCTCTGTACTAGACTGTCAAAAAATCTCCAGCCGGTCTTCCAAAAACCAACCAATCAGGACTAGCTATGTAGCTACCAATCAGGACAACTATCTACAAGTAAAAGATCCTCCCGGTAGAATAAACCCCTCCATGTCTGCCTGTCTCCGCGTGTGCACTGGAGCATAAGTTGGAGGGAGGGGCTTAGGAGAGAGATAGAAGGGAGGAGTGCAAAATAAGTCTTTTTGCCTTGTATATTTTGCCTACTGCAGCTTTAATCTGCATGCTTCCTAACTGATGGAAGATATCGCAGTGATGAGACACACCTACAATTACAATTGATTTCCCAGTTGTGGACAAAAAGAATTGAGATAAAAGGAAAACAAAAATGTTTGGACATACCAGCCATTTTCTGCTGTTAGGAGAAACTATAATACTTTCTTTTTGCTGATTTAAAATTTTTTTTTGTTAAACTGTTTTTTTTCTCCCTTTTCATCCAGGAAGAAGAGAATTTGTCCAAAGACTCAAACTTGAAGCTACACTCAATGTACATGATGGCTGTGTGAGTATCAAAACAGGAAGTGCACACAAATCTAATCAATACTAAGCACCATCTGTAATGCAACTGTCCAGAAGGAGATCCTTCCCGGTCTTTCACTACATTGCAGGGATAGCAAAGTCGGAAAATCAGATCAATGCTTCACTCTCTTTAGTAGCAGTTTGCAGGGCGGCTTAATCACATTCCATTTTTTTTTTGTTATGGATTGATTTTATTTTTCACATTTTGAAAAGCCCCTGAAATACTGAAACACTGCCATCTTGAGGACCGTCCCAATCCGTAATAATTATAGTGAAAAAGGCCTCGCTGGTCGTCAAACCCACTCGGCTGACTCGTATTAAAGCGACGGCAAGGGCCTACATATCATGAGTGCTCAATCCGAAGAAATAAAACTGGTGAAGTGTTTCCCTGTATAACAACATTATAGTGTATATAGGTCAATAATGCCATTGTAGAGAAGAATCCCAAGTGTCTGTAATTATTTTGGCAAATACACTCCTCTGTTGTTAGTCAGACACGGCTCTTATTACTAGCTCGCTGTGGGAAGAGTATGGAGAGTGCATTCCTACATTGCTTCAATCAGAAACCGGAATTTTTTATTATTTTATCTATTTGCAATTACCAGTTGTGCCTCGAGTCATCGGTGTGTTACCCACACCCATGCAAATGGCACTGTACCCCTACAGGCAACACAGTACTACAGAACAATAGATACAGCCTGTAGTTAGTTCTCTCTGAAGGCGGATGGCAGCCTGCAGGTGCCTGTGTGTGTCACCAGGTTACCATGCTAGAACTTTGGGGTAACCATAGTAACCCTGGGTGACATAAACCCACCATACCAGCCCCCCCCCCCCCCTCCCCGAGAGGACAAGGGCAGTTGTGTCCTGCAGCTACAAACTCCTACTTGTAGCCGCCTCAGGAGATAGCCGAGGCTCGATCCCGCCTACGTCCACTGAGTGTGGATCCAGCTATACAGTGGGACAGGAGCATGACCCTGGGGGAACACAGTGCTCTCCATCCCCAACGTCCTCCCTGTGATCCTGGGCTGCGTCGCTGACAGAACGGCCCCTCTCTGGTCCTTATCGCAGTCAGAAAGGTGTTGGCCTGGCTCCCTGTGTTAAGGCCCTTATTTAGAGCTGCCTGTGTGTGGGCGTGAGGAGAAAGTGCCCACGCTTTTAGCCCATTACTCCTTTTCGTTTGTTCTCATACTGTTTTAATGTGTCACTCACTCCTTAGTTTTTCTATGCCTGCCAGTGGAGGGGAAATTTATATAATTGTTAGGACTGTACTGTACTTTTTTATTTTTTGCATTTTATGTTCATTAGTACAATGGAAGAAGGGCTCCAGAGTTAAGATTTAAGCCACTTTGAGTGACATTTGAGAGGAGCCTCCATATAATCGAGTGAGGTTGTGTGATAAACCGTCTAGCACAGTAATGCAGACTGCCGAGGCCTAAAAAAGGGGGAAAGAAGCGCTACTATCAGCCTCTGCAGGCGGAGGTAATGAAATATTGATCGATGAGACCGAGGTGTCCTTCTACAAAGTCGCGCTCAACACCGATTCCCACTCGTATATAGTGTGTCTTTCTTTCTAACATGACGCTTGGAACAGGAGTAGAGCTCTTAACAGAGGGCCTCCTGCTCCCAATAAACTACGCCATTTAACGTCAAGACTGACTTGCCATGCCATATTGAGAACACAAAGCGGTGCAGTTTTGCAAAAGGTCGTGTTTCAGTCTTTTGGTTCTTTTGTGGACGTTGCTCTGTTACGTGTGCTGAGAGTGATCTGTGATTTTTAATATTTGCTAGCAGCTACATCTCGGTATTCATTCTAGTCCCCAAATTATTCACAGTCTATGTAGACCCAGTTTCAGGCTAATGTAGTTTAAACCTCAGGGTAAAATTTCAGTTGGGCCCAGACATTGAATTAGGGGTGCACGATATGGACATTTTGGAGGCTAATATCAACAACCAATATTTGACCATCCATATTGGCTGATACTGATGTCTCCCTGTTTTACATTAGTGCACAAATGCAAACTGCAGCCAAATTCTTCCAAATCATAGCTATAGCGATACCAACATGATCCTGATATTATTTTGCGTCCCTAATTGAAATGTCTCAGACAGAGGAAAAACACAGCATTTGAAGATGGGTTCAAGGTTTTTAGGATAGGATCAAAGCTCAGGCACACACAGGACAGGCTACCTGTTGATTTTGATGATCCTTTTTCCATTTCCTGACAGGTTAACACAATATGCTGGAATGACACAGGTGAATACATCCTCTCAGGATCAGATGACACCAGTTTGGTCATCACAAACCCATACAACAGAAAGGTAAGATACCCCTCATTATATACTCTCATTTATTCAGGGCCTTGCAGGAGAGTAATATTTTTTGAATCCCAGAGACTTATTATATGAGTTGTATTGTAACAATCAAGCCCTTAAATCAATGGATAAAAGCACTCACCAAGTGATAGTACCCCTCATTACCCCAAGGTGAAGCAAAAGGCACACCATAAAACTTTATAATAATAAAAGCATATTCTATTCAAGTCATTCAATTTCTATAAAAATACCAAACAACCTTATTTTACTGATGGAAATATGCTGTTTAGCTCATCTGTTCCCTTCATTTGCTTGTATTTAACCCTTTTGCGCAGATGTCTAGTGGCCATGGCGCCAGCGGCAAGATTTTGTTCAACTGAGACATTCATTGCTCCTGCAGCCAAACTCTGAGTGGAGAAAAGAAACTCTTTGTTGTATCTTTATTAGTATATGATTTGTGACGGGAGTTTTTTGTCCTCGATATGAAACTGGTGCTGCTTGTAATATGCGGTTCTTCTTGCTGGCTACATATGTACGTTAGTTTTTCCACTCGATCACCATCTTGTCCAGTAGGTTATGTTGGATATTATTATCTTCGCATTTTGAGTGCATTTCACACACTGTAGTGTAACGTTCATTGATGACTGTCATGGTTTATGTTTGATGCACTGATTTTCATTGAAGCTAGAACATTTGGTAACATTTTCCAGTTGGAGGAATATTATTTTATTGTAATGTTATCGTACATAATATAGGCTATAGGCTGATCTTCCTGTCTTCCTTACTTGTCACTTAGGGCATGGAAAATACTCATTCCAATTTGCTGTGCGCTGATATATAGATGAATGTAAAATTTCATTATGAATTGGAACATTTTTATTTATTTATTTATTTATTTAAACTACAGAAAAATGCCAGGGCAAAAGCATACATACTGTACAGTACAGGGGAAACTGATGTTTTAGTGAGGTACACAAGTGAATGATTAGGCTACATATTTAGGTGTGTGTAACCGTTTGATATCAATGTTTTCATCTTAAACCATCAGAAGGGGCATGTATATGCTTTATAATGGACAAAACAAATTTTTATTCATTTTCATGTTTTGGATAGAGGTTTGGACCCATAGATATCTACCCCCCTATATTGATGAAAATGATTCAAAAATGAGTTTTATGAGCCAAAACAGTTGATTTGTCGTTAAATATATCATTATTATTATTATGATTTAGAGCAGTGCACAATTTAGCCATTTGGATAGATTTGGAGACACTAATGGACACCAGGGTACACTGCCTATATTTTGCATAATATATCTTTAGTAGTTCTGCATATCATCCTCAGATTTTGCACACTTGTGAGTTTTTGATCCAGGAAATGTATAGATTTACCTGTTTTACATATGTAGCTTAGTATTTCATTGCAAACTAAAGAAAAACAAAACAAAATGTTTCCAAAGTTTCTTTGCATTTGTGGCACTTTATTTTGACTTAAATTATGAAAATAAACAAATCTAAGTTTGTTTTGTAAATGGTACAACTGTTTTGTTTCATTTACCAAGTTTCTGTGATGCTCACACCTGGCATTATAAAGCCTTAAACGGAGCACCCCCTAAATAGGTGAGAATTGACCAAATTTGCCATCTGCGCGAAGGGGTTAAAATAATCATACTGCTTTTTATTTATAGCATGAAAACAATGAAGACAATAGATGCAGCAAAAATACCCCAGAATATATGACAAAAATCTACACAATTGTATTAATACGGAAAAAAATTATTTTTTTCCAAATAATAACCATTACTTCTAGAGATGTTTGCTCTTGCTCATGTAAATGCATGTTCTCTCAGTAGTGTCTCTAGATTGATATCTCTAAAATTGTCTGCTGCATTTTGTACAGAGTATGTCCTTCATATTGTCAGGAGGTACTAGTGAGTGCTTGAAGGTGAATTAATGCAAAGCTCTCTCCCCAGCTGTCTCATTAGCCATTTGATTATCAAAGCTCTACAGGGGGCAGGAAATGATGTCATTGGCCATATTTGGGGCTCTTCAAATCCTTCCATGCAAAGACGATTGTAAATGTGGCTCCAGAGGAAGGGTTCTGGGATGATTTATCACTTTTTTCTGTAATTCTTAATTTGAATGAATTGGCATCATTTGAGTATCTGAAAGCAAGAATCCACAATGGCTCTGGTGCTTCAGAAAAAATTAATGTTAGAATGGTAGTTATAATCTATTATTTATAATTTATAATGTATCATTTTTATTTTGAAAACTGCCTTGGTATGCCTGTTGAAAGGGGGGGGGGGGGGGCACGGTAGCGTGAAGTGCACATCCTCCGAAATGCCGGCAGCAAACAGCCCCCCTTTTCCGTAAATTAAAAGTGAGCCGTCTAACCCCGTTCCCCAACCCCCTCCCCAGGTCAAAGCTACCATCCGATCGGGGCACCGGGCGAACATCTTCAGTGCCAAGTTCATGCCGTGTACCAACGATCAACAGATAGTGTCCTGCTCAGGGGACGGCGTCATCTACTACACAAACACTGAGAAGAGTGCAGATATCAACAGGCAGTGCCAGTTCACCTGTCACTATGGCACCGCTTATGAGGTACGGGGATACTAAACAAGTCAGCCTTGGGTTCAGCTCTTCATGTTTTTAACTTAAAATGAAAAATGAAGAGGGTGTGATGCATAATTCAGATTTAAGAAAAGCTATGTCACAAGGCTATGTTCTGTTATTACTATGTCTGTATATATCGGTCTGACATTTACGAGGCAGTTATGCTTTGTAATGCGTAGTGTGAATGGAAAGTTTCATCTGTTTTCCTATGTGTGTGAGAGCCTTTGCTTTTGGAAGGGGAAATTACTCCAGAGTATCCGAGACTCAGTCAAATTGCGGTTCTGCACTTCAGGATGTTGTGAAGCAGAGCTGAGACTTGTGCCCTACGGTAACGGCCTCATTTACGTTGGCAGATTATGACTGTACCAAATGACCCCTACACCTTCCTGTCGTGTGGGGAAGACGGCACGGTCCGATGGTTCGACGTCCGAATGAAAACCAGCTGTACAAAAGAGGACTGTAAAGATGTAAGTGGTGCAGGATTTAGACCTATTTCAAAATTATCACCACCCTTCATAAAGATGACCGAAAACAGGCTGTATTAAATAAGCAGCACAGGGTAATGAGCTGAACTGTATGCTAAACATTATATGCTTTTGTATAGGAATACAATTTCTCACTGGAAAATTGTATTTATTTATTTATTTTTAAGTAATTAAATAAAAATTTAATTTCCAAAAAAGATGATTATTGGTCCTGACCATGCCTCTATACAGCCTTTCAAGATCCTTCAAGATTGGAGGGTGCTGTACACACCCGGAATCAGTCTGGGAAAGTTTACAATTATGCCTCCATGCATTTTTCAGAGCACTGACTACCTGCTATAAGAAACCCAACATATTTGAAGCCATGGGCCAGCCCAGCACTAAGTAGGCTTACAGTGGAGTGGCATAAATGCTTTCACTTCAGGTTGCTTATG